>CAKKXW010000003.1:46338625-46351154 GCA_920937365.1 Sphaerophoria rueppellii | reverse complement strand
TGATTTGGTTTTATGGTTTCGTCATGATGTAAATTGAGATTTAAGAAATTAGATTGAAAAAATGTTGCAAATTAGTCAACAATTAAATTGATGTCATCAGAAAATATACCATTATAAGTCGTGCAAGATGGAATTCTATCTGAATTTCTCTTTGAGTTCAAATATGACCAAAAACTTTTGGGATTATTCTTAATATTCATCTCAATAGAGAAAACATATTGTTGATATAAGAGTTTTTTCAAAAACTCATACTCTTTTCTTATTTGTTTCATTGATCTGATATGAAGTTTTTTTTATTCTATTCAGTTTATTAGGTATACTTGTAAGAGTTGATCTAATGGCCAAAAGAACGCCTCCTCTGGTTTGTCCAGTTTGGTTGATCCTTGCGAAAGATGTTGTAATCGGAAGTAAAGTATTCACCATTCAAAAAGTTTTCATTCAGCCAAGTTTCGGTTAGAGAAATAACATCATATTGACAGTCAACAGAAGCATTAAAGAATTCGTTGGATTTGGTTCTCATACCACTCACATTATGATAATAAATTGTAAAGCTGGAAAAAGCATAAGCTATTCTTCTACTGTGCTTTCTTTTTGGCCTAATTAGTTTTTTGAACTGTTTACGAATTTCTTTACTTGAACACCAAACGGCCACAGAGATGATTGAAGAGCAGCATAAAAAGAACCAGAAGGTAAACCAAGTTTAAAATTTATTTAAGAAGGTAAACCAAGTTTAAAATATATAAAATATAAAGGGAAGTTGAGAAACATCTGCATCCTTTTTAATGAGTTTTGAACAAACTAGGTTTGCTGTCCATAGATCTAGCTTTCGTGCAACAAATGTAATGAGATCTTGTTCAGTCACAATATTTTTAAGACGTAAAACATGTATAAAGCGCAGCTTTGGTACAGATAGAAGAACAGCAGCTGCAAGAACATCGCTGCCTATTAGATGATTGCTTTTCCTTGCACCAATGACATTGTTTCTAACAAAAGCTTCAGATGTGATTTCAACACTTTGATCATCAATTTAGAAATTTTGTTTAACACAATCAGCAACATTTTTTACCTTGTCAGCATCAGCAGCGTCAACAAAAACATTTCTCTCGTCATCGTATTCATATTCACCACCACCATCATCAGCAACAACACTATTTTCATCAACCACATCAGCAACATGTGCGTTGTTAATAACACCTGCAACATTGCGGCTATCATCAAAATCGACAATTTTTACCACAACATTATCGCTCACTTTATAGCAGTCCAAACCCAAAGAGGATGGGAGTGAAGATGTCAATTTTGATTTATTAGAGTTGAGTCATAGGATTAATACTTATAAGCAAATTTATGTCAAAATGTCTGTAGAAATTCTATTCAGTAAAGGACGATCGCACGCTTCAGAAAAACAAGTTGAAAACAAGTAAGGAGGTAATTTTTATGTGTGAAGAAGGAATACATATATGAATGAATAAATTTTGAATCATAAAGTAGAATAAACGGGTTATCCATTTTGCGGTTTCAAAAGTAAACGAAAATAAAACACATCTTCTATATATATAAAAGAACAGCCTAATTTTTGTGTTCGTTCACTAACCGGGCACACTGGTTGACCGATTTTCCTAATTTTTTCTCTAAATGCAAGAGCTTTTGGGGTAGAAGGTTTAGCAAAAATAAAATGTATACTTTTCAAATCACAAATGGTTCAATTGTTAAAAAATGTTAAAAATTTTGTATTTCGAACTACAAAAAAAACTTATCAATATATGAACACTCAATTTAGTTTGAAAATTTTGTCAAATATTTTTTTTTTTCAATAAAAAAATCAAAAAAATGTCAGTGAAGAAAAAAAATATTTGACAAATATAATTTTTCTTCGACAAAAAAAATGTCAGTGAACCTAGAAAATTATATTTGAACTAGCTGACCCGGCAAACGTTGTTTTGATATATGAAATTTCAAGAGTATGAAAATATGTACTTATATCTTATTTATTTTTAGTGGGTACGTATTTGTTAATTATATTGTTATTTGTTATTTATAACGTTCTGAATGTCGATGGAATGTGTCATTAATAAAATTTAATCAACACTTACGAACTGGAGGTATTCCACGTATAATTATTTTGTCTGAATGAAAAACATGGTGTGCTCAAATTTAAGCCACAAACAGACATCATTTAGCTTTGAGTCAATAGTCATTGCAAATGCCAATCTGATGGGGAATTGAATGCTTTCAAATTGAAAAGTGCCAGTTGCTTACGAAAAAAACCCGTTTTGCGAATAAGGCATTGCCACAATTGCATTTTCTGCTCGACAACAATACTACGTTAAGGACAATAATAAAATTGCATTGGATTCAGAATATTTGCGCAAACTATTGAACCGAAGTTAAACGATCAACAAAAGTACCTATGTGTATGACATCATTAGATACGCAAGGTGTGATCAGTCTGAGTGGTGGTATATATTTTTGTGATGCACCCGGTGGAATGGGGAAATCATACTTGTTATCATTAATTTTAGCATCAATATGATCTGAAATTAAAAAAAGAGTTGTCTCTTTCTTCTTCTGGAGTTGAGAGCACATTATTAGACATAAAACTGAAATTACAAAATATTTCAAAAAAGTTCGTAATGGCCGAATATTTGTGTGGGATGAGAGCACAATGGCGAACAAAAATTTACATGAAGCCTTTAACCGCAACTTGAAGAATTTGGAGCTCTGAATCTATTTGTTGCTGAGGACAAACTTTGTCGATTATACCACGGTCAACCGCTGCAGACGAATGGAATCCTTTAAAAACTTCTATTTCAGGAAACTTACATTGGCCAATTATTGGACATTAAAGAGAGAATGGCGCGATTGATTTTGAAGAGCCAAGGCATAAGTGGCTTACTTTCATCAATAATTCAATGGGTGCGTGTGAAGAATTTAGGGCATCCATAATTTAACGCCGATTCCGAACGGCAAAGTTGAGAAGCACTTTTTCATACTCTTGATACTCTTGGAAGTTTTGTCAGTTCTTCGCAAAAGGCAATGCCCGAGAAAGATGAAATAAAAAAACTGTGGAAACGAGTAGGTCTCGAACCCATGACGTTCTGCTTAGGACACTATTGGACATTGGAAACGGAATAATTTTACTTGATTCTGAAGGCCGAATTTCACTTCCAAACAATTTTTATTGTAATTCGAATCCACGGAATGAGTTGATTCAAGATGTCTTTCCAAGCATTGAAGCATTGAGTTGAAGTGCAATAATGGCTGGTACAGATTAAAGTCTTTCTAAAATCGATGCAACAATTTATTTTGAACTAGACAAATAAATTAATAATTTTTTGCCCACAAGTCGTTTGAGTGGTTTGGCAAATGAAAACGATGTAGTAAATTTTACAACGAGACGGAGTTTTCGAATTTTTGCATTTATGCATTTATGTACCAAGACTGCCTCCACATTTTTTATGATGGTATGAGCATTACTATGTTTCGGGACATCAATCAACTTAATCTTTACAGTACTACAAGACTAGCCGTGAAGAAGTCAATGGCATACGTCTTTAATTACCTGTTCGACTTGAATTCCCTGAAAAATAAATAAGACGCAAGGTCAATCTTTAAAAATATGTTGTTTTGATTTAGAAATTTCTGTTTTTCCTCATGGTCAACTATACAGGGTATCCTGTAATTTGTCTGCCATATACTTTGGGATGTCATTCTTGGTCACATTCTTAGAAAATAATCCTTCTAAGACAAAGTTACTTTTTCATTACTTTTTGACGATTAATAAAAAAGGCTAACTTTGTTTTTAAGTGGTGTTCAATTTTTCTTGCAAGAACAAAGTGTTGGCTTAAGGATATATTTTTTTTTCTCAAATAATGCGTAAAGAACATACAGTTTTCTTATTTTTACCTTATGAACAAAAAAATTAGCAAATATCATTGATAAACAAAAACCCATACATTTTATAATGCTTGTGAGAATCTAAAACAGCTTAGAATATCGAATTTAGGTTTTTTTTTTTTGTAAATATTTTTACTGCCGCACTTTATAATATCCCAATAATTGTTAGTTTTAAGAAAATTAATAACATTGTGCAATCCTGAAGAGGGTTAAAAACATACGTACGCCTATAGCTGGCTTGCTGTCAGAATTCTAATTACCTTACCTCTTCTCAGGGAGTTAAATTTGGGGAAGATATGTTTAATGGGTAAATTAACTTTAAAAAAATATGTAAATGAATTGAAAAACGAATAGATTATTCATCAGATTAGCAAATACAGGCATGATTTTTCTAAGAATATTGTTCATTTCTGCCTTTCCATCGATAACTGTATTCTTCATCCTACCAATCTCTAATTTCCGAACCGTTGTGGGCCGAAACCCTGCGAAGCGGGCAGGGGTTTTGCTAGTATAATATATTTTGTTCGTGATATTTCTTTTTTATTATAAAATTTGAACGTTGTCATTATCTGTGAAACACTACATAATTTAAATGACCGCCACGCGAATTGTTGCAAGCATCGATTCTCTTGAGGTAATTTTCGACCACTTTTTGACACATATTGGGCGGTATCTCAGCCATAACTTGACGAATGTTGGTTTTTAAATGCTCAAGAGTTAAAGGTTTATCTTTCACGTAGCCCCACAAAAAAAAAGTCCAGCGGTGTCAAATCGCATGATCTTGATGGCCTGTTGATATCGCCTCGACGAGGAATTACGCGGCCAGGAAATGTCTCTTGCAATAAATCCATATTTGCTCGAGTTTTGTGACATTTGGCACCGTCTTGTTGAAACCACATATTCTCCAAGTCGTATTGCTCAATAGCAAGCAAAAAAAAGTGGGTTATCATATGACCATAACGCTCCGCATTGACGGTGACAGTCGTTCCATTGTCGTTTTATAAGATGTAAGGTCCAATCACACCTCCGGCAAACAGTGACTTTTTGTGGATGTAATGGCCTCTCTTCAATTACTTGAGGATTCTTAGAACCCCAAATACGACAATTTTGTTTATTAACATACCCACCGAGAGAGAAATGTTCTTCGTCGCTGAAAAAAATGTTGTTCGAAAAATCGCCGTCCATCACCGCCTATTGTTCAAGCACCCATTCGAAGTATCTACGACGTTGTGAATGGTCAGCTGGCTTCAGTTGTTGTGTGAGCTGGACTTTTTATGGATGTAGGTGTAGAATGTATATCCAAATGGAAAATACGCTATTATATGCCGTAAGACAGTCCTAATTCCTGAGAACGACGAGGAATTGACACTTTCGGGTCTTCTGCAACACTTCCACTTACAGTAGCGATATTTTCAGTGGTACGAGCAAAACGATGATGCACAGGCCTTACAATGGGTCGTATGAGATCACACTCTTTACTCACTTTTTTAAGAACTTTCTTAGGGTGGTATGCAAAAAAAAATTACTAACCGACTTAGATCTTTATTTGTGAGTTCAATCTCAGAGGGATGAGATCGATCTCACAGTGAAAGCTCGCCATGAGATTGAGCCCGTTTTCATATGCAAAAAGATGAGAAAACACTTGGTTACATGAGATCGATCTCACAAATTGTTAAGGATGGCATTTTTCGGACTCAGTTCACATAAAACCGTAAGGATGGCATTTTTCGGACTCAGTTCACATAAAACCGTAAGGATGGCAAAGTTTATTCTTAATTATGTCGGACAAAGAATTTATAAAGAAAGAAGGTGTTCCATCAGTGAAGATTTTCGTCGTTGTATTGGTTTATTTAAGAAGTTGTGCGATTGTTGACCGAACAATTTTTGGGGCCGAGCTCAGAAACTCGTGATGGTGCTCTCACAAACCAAGACAAAAAAGGAATCTTTCTGTGATACAAAGGAGACTCCGGGTTCCAAAGTAGAGTAGGTGAAGACGTTGGAGTTCAACAACACTCTAGAGGAATGGTGCAGCAAGTTTCTGCACATTTTCCACATACTGTGGAAGAAACACAAGAACAAGAAGCGCAAAGGTTATGGAGCAGGAGTTTCCTAAAGCAATTGGTGCTCTATATTGCACTCATGTCCGTATAAGGAAACCTTTGACCTTTCATGAGGAGTAAAAGATACTACTCCTTTAATGTTCAAGCTTCATGCAATGCGGAAGAATAGTTTATAAGTGTTGAAGTTTGATGGCTAGTTATTTGTTTGTTGGTGATGTCAATTCCAAATTATTATATAGGATGTTATTATTTTGAGCACAGCATCAGTTCTCTTAGCCTTATGAATAGGCAACTGCGATTTTTGGTCAGACCCACTCGAGATAAAATTTCGTATACGAGAATTGTGCGATAATATTGAATTTGAAAAATTTTTCCTAGTTTGTGGCTGGAAATGATTAACAAAATTTTATCGAGGATTTCAAAAAATTAAAATATGGTTGGTAAGGAAATTATTTTTTCTACCAACCGTAAATAAGAGATTTCACAAATTTTTCCTAGTTCACAGAGAACGTCAAGTACAACACAAATGTCTCGGTGGGGTACGCTGTCATTCCTTGGAGAATGTTTCGTAAACAAAAGCGGCTATCACAGCCGCATAGATCATAGAGAATATATAAGATATTATATATGGATAAAATATCGAATGAGAAATTAAATTATCGCTGCCAAATTCAGTGTCAATGTCAACTGAATTGAAAACACAAATATTAAATATTATTAATATATTAAAAGTAAAAATTAATTATAAGAAAAATATAACATGCTACAATTTATTCTAGCCTTGAACGTACACAAAGACATTCTGTTTAACTCATTCTTTCTTACTTTCTCTTTACATTCATATTCTCATGTACATAGATCATGTTTCAAGTTTAGGTTAAGAAAAATTCATTTTCATTACTCGTTGTACTCTCAGTCAAGTTGGCAATCAATAAAATTTAAATTGTAAAAACTAAACTTTAACTCTTTTATTTCCTAACACATAGTGTCTTCTTTTTGTTTGCCCTTAAGTGGGAGGGAGAGAAATGGACTCTTAATTTTGACAACGCGTTGCCATTTCGTATACGAAATTCATCGCATGCGCAAAGTCGTATACGAGTCAATTTGGTTCAAGAATACCACTCTGCTACGAGATTCAGTATGCGATAATTTTCGTATGCGGACATTTTCGCATGGTTTCAAGAATAGGGCCCCAGGCTTGGAACTGAAGGGCAGAAGTTCACTACGGCGTATACTTGTTATTTAAGCAAAATTACGTTATGCGCGTGGCATAGTGTTTCTGTGCGTTTGATTTTACCCAGAACGTGTAGGTTCAAATGCAAGTAGACTTCTTTCATGGTACTGCCTATTACGAAGAACTGACAATACTTCCAAGAGTGTAAAACTGTCAATAAAAACTTGCTCCTCCACTCAGCCGTTCGGAATAGCCGTTAAATTGCAGATCCCCTTAATTCTTCACAAGAACTCAGAGAATTGTTGATGTTGGACTCTCTTAGAGCTGTCGTACCACTGTATTTACAAAGCTATTTAGATTTGTTTGACGGGTAATCTAACCAGTATTTACTTAAGTACCTGAAGATTGGTCACTCAGAACTCTAAACCACGTTCGACGATTTCGGAGATTATTGAGCTATATCTATCAAATCAACCGCGAAGCAGAAATAATGACAAAACATTCTAATAAAATTATTGGATATTTGAAGATTTACGGAGTTTATTATTTTCGAATCAAATAAATTTGTATTAACGCGACAGGAAATCCTTACCAAAGTAACCAAAACGATGAAAACACAATCCAATTTTCCCTTTCCCGATTTTACTGTAATCCTTTTCACTACATACATATAATATAGTTAATTGTCTACTTAATTTGAGACCATACTGCTTTCTCGGGTATGGAATAAAAAATCGAAAATCAAAGCAAAATATAAAGTTAAATATAATAAAAGGAAAAATAAGCTTCCATCGCTGCCGTTGTGAGAGCATTAAAAGTGGAGAATTTATTTTAATCCGCATCCATACATATAAGCAAATGAAATTCGACCATGGGAACCCACAACAAAAAGCGATTCACCACTTTAGCTGTTTATTTGAGGTATGATAAGCTTGCGCCATAATTAATTAAATTAACCCATGAGTACACCTTGACTATACACTCTTGCACACCACCATAAAGCATAGCACGCAGCAAGGATCGAGGTCAGGTGCATTACACACAAAATAGAAATTTATTACTTTAACTCGGCAAAATTATGTATATGTGTGTGGTTGATATACTGCTCTGGGTTGCGGCGGAAACGCATGACGGTGAAACCGCCCTTTTCATTTGCCCAGGTCGGTCGTCGCGCTCTGTTTGCCATCATTCACTGATTTCTTCACAACTAGATATAAGTTGAATTTAATTAAGGAGCTAAATCAATGGGGAATACTGCACAAATCTGTGCTTCGAGGTACACAAGGAACATGTTGACTTTTCATGAATCCCAAACTGACCCCAAGAATCGTACTAAAAACAAAAAGTGCGTATAGAAGTTGACTTCGGTAGTTTTATAAAATATTAAAATACGTCGGCTGTGGACCGCGTGGCACCGTGGCTGGTTTGTAGTACCTATTCCATTTTGTTTACAAAGCCCCGACCGACATCACCGACAGCTCGCTTCGGTAAATATATGCTTTGCCAAAGACTTGTTGAGGAATATGTTGAATGTGATGTTCAGGGTTTACTGTCTGTATGCGGTGTAGTTTTGCAAACTACCACACAACGCGTTCTTACTTAAATGTTGACTCTTTGGCATCATCAACATATGGTAATTGGCCGAAATGTGCAATGATTACTTATTTGCATACCTTTGTGTCGGAATGATGTTATGTGTGTTTGCCTTGTTCACTTGCTAACGTGTTTTTTTGTTTTTACTTGACATGCTTTCCATATTCATAGGGACTTTTCAGTTAGCGACTTGTTCAGATTTTCAATTACTATAGGAAATTTGTGAAGGGGCACTTGTGTTGAGAAATCTTTCGCAAAAATGCATTAGGTTTTATTGAGTGTTTATTGAGTTTTGAACAAAAGTTCAATGGCGTGCATAACATTAATTATGGTCTTCATAGTAATTACTTAATTGGTATACGACTGTATTTTTTAAGTCATAAATTGATATTGAAATGCTCAGAAAAATTGCGAAGGGAGAAGTTTGATCTGCTTAATCGTGGAAGAACACATTGAAATAGCTAAAATCAATGGACCATTCAAGTTTCAATTGTTTGGCTCTAACTAAAGGCATTGATTTTCTTAGTCTTGAAGCTGTTTCGAAACCTCCGCTTAATTAATCTGGGTAACATTAGCCAGGGGCGGATCCAAAGACTCTTGTTAGGGGGGGCGATCCTGAAAATGTTGATGTAATAGCCGAAGAAAAAGAGGTCTTTAAAAAGCAATTAATCATACAGGGTTTTGAAAAAGAGTGAAGATATAAGCCACTTTGGCCTTGGCTCTTCAAGAGCTGTCACGCCACTCTATTTTTATTAATATCTCTAGAACAATTTTGGAGATGGAAACTAAGCTGATAAACAATGACAATGCTTCCTAAATTAATTCAGTAGGTCAGTTCCACCTAAAAATATCTCACTGACATCTCAATTTCACTTTGATTGAGCCAAAATCATTTGGTGGAGTTAGTTCTCATTGAGATAAAGTGGTTACCTTACAAATTGTTGTTCTGCATATGTCAGTCATGTCAAAATAGCTGAGTGAGAACACAGTACACAGAATATAAGGTATTCTATTGCGCATCTCTCAGAGACTAAGATGACAGAAGTGAGAAAAGGCACACAAAGAAATGCCGATAAGACAACAACAATTTTTGTTGTATTTTGACATTTGGTCTCTGAAAAGTGACATATGCGCGAAAGGCACAAAAAGAAATGCCGATAACACAACAACAATTTTTGTTGTATTTTGACATTTAGGTCTCTGAAATGTGACATATGCGCGAACTTTGGGGGAAGAAAATCGGGAATATAATACCTTGTATTCTGTGTACTGTGAGTGAGAAATCGAATCCAAAAAAATTTCATCTCAGAGATCCCAGAAAAAAATATCAGTACTCAGCTAAGATTTTTTGTTCCACTTATAAAGTCTCTGAGACCTCTGAGATCTCAGTGATTTAGTGTTAGGTGGAGCTGGCCTAATGAATTGAAGTTGATTTTATTAAAGGTTTTATGTAAGCAAAATTTTGGTATTTTTAATTTCCCAGAGGAAGTTATTGTAAAAGGTCCGGTTTTGTGAATCTACAATTTTTGCATAAAAGTATTTTATCATCATGTCAGCGTGTGTATATGCGTTTTGGCGTTACGCTTTTTTCTACGATTATCTCGAGAACTACTCACAGTATTGACATGAAATTGGACTCATTAAATGCAGAATTGCATTATTAAGTTTTGATTAAGTTTTCAGCGATAGGTAAGCAATTTTTTAACTGGCATTAAAAATTTAAAAGTAGTAAAAATTCGTCATTTCTGCATGAAAATTATGATTTTCTCGCGAACCGCTCATGGTGCTGATATCAAATTGGTCTCGTATGGCCCAAAACTACTTGATTGAGAACTGAATAAGTTTTTAGCGAAATCGGCTTAGCGGTTTCTTGTAAAGTTTGAAAAAAAAAAACTGAAAAAATCTAACATAATCTGAAAGTATTCATCATTTATTCATGAAAATTATGATGATTACAGCATAAAATGCAACAATAGTTCGAAAAATTTTATTCATCAATGTTAGATATATATATATATATATATATATATTTTACAATAATTTGTTATAAACAATTAAAAATGAGTTTAAGCGGATATATTTTTGTGGTTCCTAGGAAAAGAGATTAACTACAGTTTGATTTATATCCCTTTGGGAGTCGCTCAAGGATCAGTTATAAGTATAAGCAATTGAATATTGTTTTTTATTTTTTTCCCTCTGGGAAGTAAGTCGTGTGAACCACAGGGGTCACACTCATATTTTATAATTTTCTTTTCACCTCAATATAATGTTACCAACTACGTGCCACGGTCGTGATGATGATGAGTTATGTTAAACATTATCTTAAAACTATATTCTGCTTGTCAAATCATCAGATTTTAGGAGGCCCCCCCTCTGAATCCGCCCTTGACATTAGCTGCGTTTTATTATCACGATGATCTGATCCGGATCAGATCATGAAAATAAAACAGCTTCTATCATCAATTTCTCTTTTACTTCGAAATTGGCAGATGTTTGTATTTTTTTTTTTTTTTTTTTATTCCGATCGAAGTTGCCCTACGACATTTTTATTTCAACGATTATTATGTTGTTTTTTTAGGGGAAAAGTTTTTGCTATGTAATTGAAAAATATTTCATTACCGGATAGATGAATGTGTGAAAGTGGCAGCACGGCTTTTATTGAAAATATACGCCAACGTTTCAACTTGTGTGCGGAAGAAGAACTAATTTTTGGATCACAAAAATTGATCCAAGTGAAAAGCAGGATCTCATTTTGTTGTTGTTGCACATATAAATCAATGATCTGATCTGGATCATGGTGATAATAAAACGCAGCTATTGTTAAAAACATGTTTATATTTAATTTAAAAGTGTTAATAAAAAGACTAGCAATAGGACTTTTGATATTTTCTAATCATCGATTACAGAAAATAATCAAAGGAACCATAGGTTCTTATTTTAAGAAATAAAACCTTAAAGACTTTTCAAAGCCAAAAAACCATTGTGTAAATAAGCCGTAGCCGATAGTGTCCGTAGCTTAATGGTTACGTGCGTTGGCTGCTAAGCAGAACGTCGTGGGTTCGAATCCTACTCGGGGCCAAAGTTTTTATTTCATCTTTCACGGACACTGCCTCTTGCGAAGAATTGACAAAACTTCCAAGAGTATCATCTGTCATGAAAAAGTGCTTCTCAACTTGGCCGTTCGGAATCGGAGTAAAATTGTAGGTTCCCTCAATTCTTCACACGCACCTAGAGAATTGTTGATGAGAGTAAGCCACTTTGGCCTTGGCTCTTCAAGAGCTGTCGCGCCACTCTATTTTTTTTTTTTTTAAATAAGCCGTAAGCCATTTCTCTTTTTAATGTTCACAAAGCATGTATTAAAAGGCCAAGATTAATTTAAATTAAATGCGTAAATTAAATGGAAATAATATATTGAAAAACTTAAGATGCTGTCCAATGAAAATATAAACGTAGAATGAAAAACTAAATTTTCAAATCTAGACGTTATTTATACAAAATTCTACAAATTGCTGCACTATATTCCTCTTCAGCTGAGGAAAAAGAAATTACTGATTGTTTCTGAGCCATCCATACTATAGGTCCTCCGTAATCCACAAGAATTCCACTAGTAGAAATCATATCTGGTTCCATTCCGCTATAGTTAAAGTCCGTATATGCTATTTGTATTTGTATTTTGTATTTTATTGGTTCATTGTATGCTTACACAGTAAGAATTAGATTCTTATAAATTAGTGTCAAGCTAATTATATAAAATTATAAATTCAAGAAAAAGAAGAAATAAATAAATAAATAAATAAATATTTTT
>CAKKXW010000003.1:46308957-46338615 GCA_920937365.1 Sphaerophoria rueppellii | reverse complement strand
AAACTAAATTTTCAAATCTAGACGTTATTTATACAAAATTCTACAAATTGCTGCACTATATTCCTCTTCAGCTGAGGAAAAAGAAATTACTGATTGTTTCTGAGCCATCCATACTATAGGTCCTCCGTAATCCACAAGAATTCCACTAGTAGAAATCATATCTGGTTCCATTCCGCTATAGTTAAAGTCCGTATATGCTATTTGTATTTGTATTTTGTATTTTATTGGTTCATTGTATGCTTACACAGTAAGAATTAGATTCTTATAAATTAGTGTCAAGCTAATTATATAAAATTATAAATTCAAGAAAAAGAAGAAATAAATAAATAAATATTGTTAACATTTTTGAAAATTACCTGGGCTTAGAGCCGATTTTTCAATCATCGAATAAAAATAAAAATAACAAACTGGCAAATAAACTTATCTGAGTATTCATCGGTCGAATAAATTAAAGCGTTTTTTGTCAGATAAAGTCTATCTGATGATTGAAAAATCCAATATTTCGTTATTTGTCGAATAAACGCTATTTGCCTATTTATCTGACGATTGAAAAATCGTCTCTTAAATTAAAAAAAAAAAAAAAAAAAACAGAAATACAACATGTCTCCGCCGAAGAAAAAAAAAAGGTTGAATCAATGAACAATTAGAGCAAAAAAAAAATAAACAAATGAAAGAATGAAAATACATTAATTAATTATGAAAGTGGATTCTTAGTGCTCGATGAAACTCAGCTTCACCCCTCAAAACTCTTAAATGCCTTGGTAACGCATTCCAGAGTCGGATGGCGTGGACGAAAAACTGTCTCTCCGAAGTAAGACATGAATAACGCGGATGAGTTAGCTGTTGGGATCTGTTTGAGGAACAAAACTGAATCCTATTGAATAAATTGGAAGGCTGTTTGCTTTGGATAACTTTGAACAATTGTAAAATGGTACGGAAGCGCATGAGGTCATCGAGAGACATATTAAATATTTGACTTGAAAACCTTGATATATGGTCGGATCTTGTTAAAAGCAACGTTAAGCTTTCTCTTGCTTACTGAATCGCAGTGACAAAAAACTTCGCAACCATATGTGAGTATAGGGATTACCAGAGTTTTAGCTAAGAGTAATCGAGTTTTCAAAGGAGTGTAGTGCTGGGAGCACCAAAGCATACGGAGTACACCATAAACTTTACCGACGGTGGCGTTAATATGGTTATCCCATGATAATCTACTATTAAACAGTATTCCAAGATTTCGAGCCGATGAAACAAAGGTAATTGGCGAATTATTGATATACAAGCTTGGAAAGTAATCAATTTTCAGGGTTTCTTTACTTATAATGAGACATTTTGATTTAGTGGGGTTAAGAAACAGACTATTACTGGTTGACCAACTCGATATTTCATCAAGATCTTGATTGATTGTGTAAGCACAGTCTTCGATAAGCCCCAAAGTGCAGCTTTTGTAAAGCTGTACATCGTCGGCATACATTTGGATAGAAGATCCTCTGATCTTATCGGGGAGTTCATTAATGTATAAAGAAAATAGAAGAGGCCCTAGTATCGAACCCTGTGGGACTCCTCTAGTGGTCGGAAGGAAATTCGACATTCTATTTCCATGTGAAACAGCTTGCTGTCTATCTCGAAGGTAAGAGGAGATCAAACGGACAGCCGACGACGAGAAACCATAAAGTACAGAAAGCTTATGAAAGAGGTTAAAATGGTCCACAGTATTAAATTCGCTTCATCAGAGGAAAATATTCCAAAGACACTTGAACCGTTTAGATACCTTAAAGAACATTCTATCATCTTCACATTCTAGGATTGCTAACTTTTCGACTTAGATAATTTACAGTTAAGCTTATATCCGGTCTTAATATTTTTGATTCCAATTACTTCTCGATAAGGCTTGTTTTTCAAGGGTCAACATTTCTGGTTTAATAGTTGTTGCTACGGAATAAGCTTCATTGAGTCTATAACGAGCTTTAATTTTCTTAGTGTCCTTATGCTGCGTTCTTAAAATTCCATTATATTTTAGTTGAATTTCCATTCCGAGATAGTGCAATTTTCCTTCCATTGATCCAGTTGATTTCAGCATGACAGCATGACTTAAAAAGTAAACAAATACTTGTATATCTTTTGCAGTAAGTCTTAATAATTTATTATTTATTGATCGAAACCTCTGGCAATCACACGTGCTTTTTAACGTCTGTGTGTTTTCCCTCGCAAGACCCATTTCGCGTAAGGGGCTTACGATTCTTTGGTAAGTTCACCAGCTCCCATACTTCCATTTCATTCAGTGCTTCCATTTCATCTTCCATCTCTACGCCATTTAGGATCTTTTAACGCATTTCTGACGGATATATCTTAAACGTCACCAATTACAGCAAAATCACTACCCATATTTCCAATGTGGCTTAATGTTTTGACGATTTCGGAGATTATAAACTGGAATGTCTTCAATTATTTCCAGTTCTTGATCATTTGAAGAACACTTGAAGTACTTATCCTTAGATTGTTCTCTGCCTGGTACACGTTTCTCTTCTTCGTCCTTATTTTCTTGATGCTCTCACAATGGACATTCATCTTCATCATACAAAGTAAAAATAACTTCAGTGTTATCAGAAGACTGACTAAATTTTTCATCAAAAATAACATTACAAGAAACTTCAACATGTCGTTCAGTAGGAAAATAAAGTCGATGACCATGCTCTTCAATATCGTATCCAACGAAAATGCCTTTCTTGCTCTTTTTATCAATTTTCTTATGTTGGCTATTTTGAAGTAGAACATAACATTCACATCCAAAAGATTTCATTGATTTGAGACTTGCATTGCGACCAAACCATAGCTCAGCAGGTCTTTTATGGAATATACCAAATTCTTCAAATATTTTCTACTTCGTGCGTTTTGTATTTCGCTTCATTTATCTGACATTAAGATTTTGACTTTTCTTCCAAACTGATATTCGACCTGGTTCAAGAAAATACTAATCTTGTCTACTGCTTCTGACTTATACTTCAAAAAGTAAACTCTTCGAAATCGACTGAAGTCATCTTTAAACAATAAAAGGTATTTGGCTCCACCAAGAGTTCATTCATTTGCACATTCATTTGTGAAGTGACCTTTCTTTTGACAATAGTTACAATTGCCATTTTTCTTGCAAAACTCCAGATAATCAGAACACGGTCTATTCGTACAATCTCGCTTCATGTGTCCATTTTCACCACATTAAAACATTTGTTTTCGAATGAACAAGACTGTGTTTGTTGACTAGATCGATACTCTGTTGGCTTCTTTGCTGACATATAACTTCCTCTTGGCTACTCCTTCTTAAATCTGTCACATTTACCAATTAACGCATTACTTAAATTCTCTGTTTCACGTCCTTGCAGTCTTAATTCTTCTTGTTGAAGACGAATGCATAGTTTTTGAAAAGTTTTATCAAAATAATCAAATTTTGCTTGTAGTGAATTCATTATTCTTGACATTTACCAACTGTTTTTAACTTTCTCGTCATTTGCTCGAAGTTCCTGTGCAAGAACATCTATTTGCATCTCTGCTACTGATTTTGCCTCGTCATATTTATAACTAAAAAATTGTTGCTATAATATTATAACAGATTTCTTATTTTGCTGGCCATATAACTGTTCCAATCGTCCAATCATTATTTGAGAAGGAGATTGACATGTTGCAATTTTTGGTACTCTTTTATTGTCTGTGCTTCTATGTCCTTTTTGATCTAATTGACATGTTCTTCTGACTCAGTTGGTTTTAATATTTCACCAGTAGCAATTTCTAAAATATCTCGTATACTCAATAATAAATTCAACTTGAATCTCCAGATACATCATTCGACCTCCCAATTCTTCTTCAAAGTCAGTCAACTTTTCCAGACCAAGTCTACTTGTATCCATACATAATCATGTTCGAAGACATGATAGTGTTGTTTTTTTTTTAGCGAGGAATGTTTTAAGCTCTTCAACAACACCAGAATACAAGAGTTTGCGTTATTCTACACAAAATTATTTCTACACAAACACCAAATTACCTCTTTTCCAAGCTTCAGTTCTCGCGCTCGCAAAGAACATTCAATATTGTTCCTCAAAGATACTATTACTTGAACTCATCACGTCTTTTTTTATCCATCCAATCCGGTTATGGAACTCACTGTCACTATCCATTAAACATTTACAAAATGTCAACATCTTTAAAAGGGCAGTCTTAGAATTTTTATCAACGCAATAAGTCAAATCTTTTCTCCTTCTTTTTCTTACTCTTTTCTCATTTTTTCTCTCTTCTTCATTTCCTTCCTATATTCTTTCTGAATTACTATTCTACTTACTTACTCCTTACTTATCCGCGTCACAATCCATCAAGGATCTCAGCCTGAGATATAGCAGTCTTCCATCGTGATCGGTTCCCCGCATGCGCTCTCTGCATCCGCAGTCACTTGGTTCTTGTACCGTAGGTTCGGTCTTCCTTGCCTTTTCGAACCTGGGGGGCTTGGATGAGAAGACTTTCTTGGCTGGAGCGTTGTCGTCCATTCGCTCGATGTGGCCGTCTTGGCCTTATGGACTACATCCACATCTTGGTACAGCACGTACAGTTCTCGGTTGAACCTTCTTCTCCATCCGCCATCGTAGCATACGAGACCGAAAATCCGTCAAAGAATTTTTCTTCCGAAAGTGCCCAATATCAATTCCCCTTTTTACTTATCGTCCAGCACTCGGCATCGTAGAGTAGGACTGGTAAAATCGAAATTTTGTATAGAAGACACTTTGTCTTTCGAGTGAGGAGTTTTGAACCCAGTTGTTTGGCCAACCCGAAGCAGCAGCGGTTCGCTAGGGTAATTCTTCGTCGGATCTCCACAAAAGTGTCGTTTGTGGGATTGATGTTTGTTCCAAGGTCAGTGAACTCCTAAACTACCTCGAAATTGCTGCAACCAACAGTTACGTTTTGTCCTAGGCGGTGGGTAGATGTTGCTTTGTTTGTAGATAGCATGTAATTCCTTATTCCTATTCTATTATTTCTTTATTATGTTATTATATTATGTATTTTTTATTTTATTTTTTTTATTTTTATTTTTTTTTTTTAATACCAATGTTCTAAGTTCTCATTTGCTGTACAATAAAAGACCAAGTCTTAATGTGTGAAACCTGTTGAAAGACCAAGATTAATTTAAATTAAATTAAATTTATAATGGAAATAATTTTTTGAAAAACTTAAGATGCTATCCAATGAGAGTATAAACGTAGAATAAAAAATTAAACTTTCATAACAAAACGTAATTTTTACAAAATTGTAAACTTCCTTAAAACAAACACAGTAGAAGCTGATTACTTAATTTAATGTGAAGCTTTACAATTTCCAGCTGCATGTGTGTCTCTTATCAAGGACATGTGCTCAAAAAAGCTTCAAATGGCAATGACTTCATCATTCGTTTTTCGTCCAACTTAACAAAAGTCTTTAATAATAACTTTGCCTCTCTAGGAAGACACCTTTTCATTTCAAGTATCTTTTTACTGGATCACTCCGAAAGGAAACTAATTTTTGTTTCAAGGTTCACCAGATCTATTTCAAATCCTCCCATTGTTGTCGTCAGTGATACATCCGCACAGGACACGCACACACACACATTATTAATAAATGTATAATAAAAGTTTGAACTTCTATTCCTATATGAAAGGTACATATGTATATCCTTTCTGTGTTTTCTTATTGTCAAAGGACCTCGAGTTCAATCCTCTAAAGGAAAAAAAAATCACTCACACACACACATACACACGAATAGCAGATGACATGGCTTTATTGTTCTTGAAATTTGCTTTGATTTTTACGCATGATTTATTATCCTGGTCAAAAATCAAAAGCAGGAGGAGTGCACCGACTTGGAAGGAATCTTTTTCCAGTTCAGTGTCATCGTTCTTTGGTTGTTTTATATTTTTTCATTTTTTAATTTTAGAAAAGAAATCATTTCCTATTACATTTTGGGTTGTGATCATTTGGAGTGGGGGTCTGGGAGGATGCGAAAAAAGACACGAGAGCGTATTTTATAGCCAAAAGAACACACGAGGACAACATGATGGACAAAACTAGTCATGTCTCATACATTCAAGCTGGTTTATTTTTCTTTGTTGTTTAATTCATGGTTGTTGAATTATTTACGTTTTCATGAATTAAGTGATATATCAAAAATTAAACGCGTGTGTGGGTTTTTGAATTTTTCGTTTTGAAAATTTTATGTGGATGATGTTTTTTTTTTTACAAGCCACACACATCTCATGATTTATTTATGGGATTTTAAATACGTGAATAAATGAATGAATTTAGGTGAATTCTGTTTGTCTAAATAATCGTTTACCTTTTGTATATTTTTGTTGAATGTGGTAGGGAATATTTGATAATTAAATAAAGGACCATGCTACATTTAAACTGAGGTAGATTACAGCATTCTTAAAAAAAAAATAAAACATTCTGTTAACAAAACCGGAACAACATAAACAATTCATAGGTAGGTAGAGCTACATACATAAATATAGCAACAGAAAAAAAAAATATGGGAATGCGGAGGATGATTCGCCTTAAAATAATCACCAAAACTATTGATGTGATGCAAACAGGGGCATATTTCTTGTCATACAAATCATACAATTTTGTTTCTCAATCAATCGCATACTAATACGGTAATTTTAGGTTTTATCTGCGGAATAATTCCTAGTGCGCTAGAAATTTGTGTACACCATTGTGAAAGGAAACACTAGATAGTTGTATAAAGTTTCTTGCTCATTTAAAATACGTTTCTTTTGCGCTATAAAGTTCCCTTTGCGAGTGAAAATACAGTATTTATTTGAATAAAGTGCCAAAGTTTCACGTAATCTAAGTACTTAATCCATTTAACAACTTCCCCTTAAGTGATTTGTTTCCAAAAAATAATAAAATATTTCAAGAAAAAATTTAACAACATACATACCTATATATATTATATATTTCTTATATAAATGTCTGGAAGTAAAAAATCGAATTAGACCAGCAACAAGTTGCCGGACTTAAGCGGCAAGGAACCCCAAATTCATCTTCGAATTCATCTTTGCTTTCCCCCCTGCCGCAGCTGCGACCACAAATGCTATAAGTCCCAATAGTTCAAGATCAATAGTTCAAGATAACATCACAAATATGTGAACAAAAATATCAAAAATTGATTCAACGATTTCTAACATCGATCAACAAATTTGTGAGATTCATGATAACATCAAAAATGTTGGCACTCGATTGACACGTATTGAAAAAGAACACACTGTTTTAATGCAGCGAAACACCCAAATGAATAATGCCATCGAAACCCTTAATAAGAACATCGCTACCGTCACCTCTGATATTGACAATGTCAAAACTAAAACACCAACCACCGAAAACAAAACTTCAAATTGTATAAGTTCAGAAGTCTCACTTATTAAGGAAGCACTCGAAGCAATGGAGAATAAAAACTTATCAACAGATGCTGTTCTTTATAATATACCTACCGATCATCCAAATTTAGGCAGTATTTTCAATCACTTATGCCTTTCGCTTGAGATCAAGGTACCCGCACTCAAAAGCATATTTTGAATTCGCCGAAATGGAAGCTCTAACACTTCACCAATTATAGTTAAACTCGTCTCACCACACGAAAGGAATCTCCTTTTAACAAAAATAGCCGAATACCGAAGAATGCACAAACGACAACTTATTCTGCGCGACGTTGGAATTGAATCAGAATATCCCATTTACATTCGAGAATGTCTCACGAAGAAAAATTAACAAATTCTACATACTGCTCTGAACTTAAAAAAAAAAACAAAAGTTAATAACATCAAGCAATCTGGATTTCGATCTCACCATAGTAGTACAACGCACTCTTGGATATTGTAGAACAGGTAAGGAAGGCTATGGATGATGATAAAGTCACGTTCTTGGTCCTTTTTGACTATTCCAAAGCATTCGATACAATTGACCATATGACCTTGTGCCATAAACTTTCTCATCGTTTCAAATTCGCTCCCGAAGCAGTTAACCTAATTTTTTCATATTTAACTGAAAAGGAATCAAGCCGTTGTATCTGATACTCAAGTTTCCAGCTTTCTTTCGTTACTGCGAGGTGTGCCTCAAGGATCCATTCTGGGTGAGCTTTTATTTTCAGCTTATGTGAACGATATACCTCCTCTAATTAAATATGGAGATGTGCGTATATTCGCAGATGATGTCCAGTACTTTCAAAGTACTTCGTTGGGTATGATTGAGAATTGCGTGAGCAACATCAACGAAGATCTGAACGTGATTTGGAAATCACGGAAATGCGGTCTTGTTTTAAATCCACTTAAAACAAAATGCCTTTTCTTATCAAAGAAAATACTTGATTTGACATATTTTCCCCTTGTGATACTAAATAAAATCCTTGTGGAGTTCGTCAATACAGCTAGGAAGTTAGGAGTTATTTTTAATCGGACCTTGACCTGGAACAACCACATTAACGTTGCAGTCGGTAAGGCATTTCTAGCCTTACCAACTTTGTCCATCGCTAATAAATTCACACCAATAGAAACTAGAAAAATGCTTGCCAAAACGTTAGTAGTTCCGATTTTAACATACGGATGTGAAATTGTTTGCAATATGGATTCTATTTGTACTCGCAAAATCAACGTCGTCTTCAACAATGTTGCTAGATATGTTTTTGGACTCCATAGATATGACCATATTTCCAATTACTCTAGAAGCCTATATGGTGTGACTTTTAACAATCTTTTCAAATTTAAGACAATGATCATGCTTTTCAAAATTGGTAAGTACAAACAACCACCTGACGTCTTAAATCATGTCCAGTATTTGTCATCAACCAGAACCAACCAAATTGCTATTCCTCGCTTTACCAGCCTTGTTACTGAACGACACACAGTGTGGCCAAGGATATGTAAAGTTGGCAAAAAATATTTTTCATCGTTTTCATTTATTTTGTTCAATAAAAATGTTTGCTTAGTTTAGTTCAAATAACAATAAAAATATTGAGAATAAATATTTACAAATCCAAGTGATTTTGTGAATGTAAAAGTTTGGATGAATGGATTTATGAATGTATAGATGTTTGTTGCTCAATCACGCTTGAACAGTTGAACGGATTTGGATAAAATTTGATAGATTTTAGTCTGAAATGGCACATAGTATACATTTTATCTCAGTAAGGGAGGGACATTGTGGTCCAAACACCCCAAATCAATTTTAGTATACTCAATATTTTTGAAGTTTACAATTATAGAAGTTCGGATTTTGTGATCGTATATTTCTTCAAGGAAAAAAAAACACTTATTTTTGATTTTAGATTATAAAAAAATTTAATTCATGAAAATATGTAACAAAAAATCAGAAAACAACAAAATTATGTTACAAAATTAAAGTAAAAATAAAACTTTTTCTAATTTGAGTCATCGCTGTCCGAGTCCGGGTAAGTTGAATTTTCAATGGTTTGGGGAGCTTCTAACATCTCCATAACTTCCGGGTCTAAATTGAATTTTCGGCTCATTGGGTTATGCATACTAGTTATAACTGGATCAGATGAAATAAGGAGTCGACAAAGAACATCTTCATTTGTCTTTTCTCGGGAGCATTTGCGTGAAAAATTCTCTCTGTATTTTTTAAAACATTTATTGTTTGCCTCTTGTGCCTCCTCACTCAAATGCCCTATAGGAACAAGCGCTTTCTTTATAACTATACTACCATGAATTAGCAGTTTGTGCATGGTAGGAGACATATGGTACCACGGATACTTTTCAACAAACATGTGCGCTGTTTGTAAGGCAGAGTTCTCAAAAACTTCCAAGTTTATTCTGAAACCACTGCTCAAAGCTATTAATAAAACCCTCAACCTCAGAATTAACCATACCATACCATATACCAGTAATAGAACTTGAAACATCAGCGTTGTCAAAGAAGCGTCTAGCAGTGTTCCCGTCATTGCTATTACCATAACCAGGCTTAGGCTTATCAACGATCAAGCCAAGTTCAGATTTAAACATATGTTTTATAGTATTTTTTGCTGATTCAACAGCTTGTTTATCTTCTTCGCTTCTGGCTTGCCATTGGCAACTTGTATGCTAAATTTAAAAGGCATTCGAACAACCTTATCCAGGCATGAAGAACGGACAAGCCAAACTCAAGCCTGGATTCGGAAATGATGCTTTTGTTTTTACATTTATTGATATCATTAAAATCTTTTGATGTCAGCCCACAAATGTAACACCTCATGGTTGAATTGGTTTCGGTCAAAGCGTTACATATCTTGCCATCTACCATTGTTAATAACAATTTATGATGAATTGGAATACTTAACGCATTATTTTCATATAATGTTGGCAACAATTTGTTAATTTGATCTTCTATATACGCTTTTTCTCTTCTTACAATTGCTTCGGTTTCATGAATGAATTCAAATTTTATGGGACGACAATATCTTGTCGATGAGGGCCTCGTGTTAGACCAAAGTACAATTTGTGCTTGGCTTTCAGGATGTCCTTGAATCAACCGCAAAGGAACTAACGAAGACAAGAATATACTTGAGTCACCAGCTGAGTCACTTATAAATTTCTGTTTATATTCAGAATGCCCTGATGAGCCATCGAAGCCCCATTTGGAAATTAAATATATATCTTGCAAATTCGTCAAACTTCCAACAACATCAGATTGAATCTGCATAAGACGTAAGGCTGTATGATCTAGCAATGCTTGAAGCTGAATCTCTGCTGTTGTGTCAGTAATTCTAATATGTGCCTTATCAGGATAGCAATCCTTCTTAGCTTGTTGAATGCATTTATATGAAGGAAATCGGGCCTTGTCCTTATTCCTTTGGTTTGGTCCTGTCTGAGCTGTCCAAGAAAGATACTTCCGGTCTTCCTACCCTATTAATCTTGTAGTTTGGAAATTTCTCAGTGATTTTCAACCAATCAGCATTGTTTGAAATAAATCTTTCTTTCGTTCTATTCGAACTCAACCACCTTTTTTTAAAGCTGGATACAAAATTAGACACTTTGAAACGCAGATCTTGAATTTTTGGTTTTGGGCAATTTGTCCGATTTTCCAAGTATTGGGTCAAAAATGCAGTTTTACCTCGAAATGAACGTTCACCTGATTGAATAATTTTTTCAAATAAAAATTTGTGTGATAGGCTTATGCTGGAACCTAAAACAAAAATTGTAAACCCTTGATATTATCCAATATTTTACGAAATTTTGATCACACAAAAATACAATTTTCTTTAAGAGGGGCAAATATGGGCAGAATATTTAAACTTAACACGTAAGCTTATTTTATGAAACATAACAGGACACAGACAGTTATACGCCATACACTTTCTATTCACGATTTCAAAGGACTTTTTTAAAAGATAATGCTCTTAAATAACGTAAACTTCAAACATATTTTTCAACACAATATTAAAACAAAATGCGACTTAAAATGGTAAACACCCTCTTGTACAGAATGAATATCAAGAACAAATGACATGTTAAATAGTCGAACTTCAAATTACTATACCTTTGCTCCCTGTGCACTTATCATGAAACAAAAACCGGTTTGATGCAGCTTAGGAGTACCTCTATTTTATCATATCAATATTTTTTGAATGACTTGAAGAGAGAAAAAAGTGTTTTTACCAACTATTTCTGCATTTGGCCACACTGTGCGACAGTTCTTTGTTAGCGCGGCTCACTTTTGGAATTCGCTCCCACGTGACTTCAGAAGAATAGATAATCTAAGTTTATTTCAAAGGAGCTTAACTGAGTATCTATCAACATAACCTTGAATTTAAACATTGCTTTTGATATATGTACTTAGTCATTGAACTCAAAATCTTTTATGTTTCAAATCATTAAAATTGACCAAAATGTTTATTCGGTATTGCTTTTTATGGGATTGGGGAATAATTTAGGGTTGTTTTTGTATAATATTGAAATTGCTTTTTTTCACTCTTTTACTTTTTACTTTTTATTCCTACTTTCTTTTCTTTCTCGTCTTTCCCTTGGTTCTTACTGTCATTCTTCTTTTCACTTCTTTTTTCGTTTAGTTCGCTCAAATATTATAAAACATTAAATAACTTAAATCATTTTCCATAAATAATTTTAAATTGTCATAAATTATCCACATCAAGATAAAAAAAAGATATAAAAGATGTATGTCTTAATATAAAGTTCAATAAAAATAAACAGTACAATGGAATACAATACCTTAATTACAGTGCTGTTATGAAGATGTGAAAATCGACGTTGATATCGTCCCGGCTTAAAAAGTTATGGTGGTCAAAAAGTCGCGAAATTCAGTTTTTCATAAATATTTCGCGATATATTACCCGGAGGTCAATAGTGGTCAAGGACAAATTGTTCGCTTTGAAATTATCTAAAAAAAGCATCAAGCATTTTTCTCTTAAAATTAACCGCTTTCGGAGTAGAGGGACTAGAACGCACTCACATTTGCTCTATTGTGTTTTCTTCTTTCATATGTTTGCTTGTCCAGAGATAAAATAAAGCAAGGAGGTGAGAAACAAAGCTATCAAAATGTACTTGCATAAAATTTACGAATGGCAAAGATGTATGCGTGTTTTCACTAATACATTCTTTCCATTCGTCTATTCACCAAAGGGGAATAACTTTTGCAGTTATATTTGAAACTATTTGAAAAAAGTTGAGTAAACGGATATATTCACAAACAGAGTATCATTGGTTAAGTGAAACTCAATAAAATAAGCAGGGGTGGAATCGTGTAAGGTGATTTGTGATCAGTGATAGTCACAAATCACAAATTTTGTCTGCGTAAGGTGATAGTCACATGTGACAATCGCCAAATTGATACTTTTTCTGTGACAGCTATTTTGTTATCACATTCATATAAATTGTTCGCACTTTTAAATTATTGTGGTTTTTTCTAAAATTTTCATAGAAAGTGAACGTGTCTGTTCCACTACAATTATTTAAAAAAAATTAAAATGATGGGTAGCGAGAAAATTAATAAAAAAAGAGGTTAACCAGCGAAATAAAATAAATATGTTTGAACTTCCAAATACAAAGCTTGTTTAGTATTTACCACAGAGGAGGTATACCTAGAGTCGCAACTCAAGGCATTTTACTCTCTTTCGACTAAAAAATTTAAATTTGATAAAATATACTACCCAATGTAAATGTATAGGCTTTTCAATGCATTTCAAATGGGAGGCCGAAACAAAACATTTGCAATGGGTAGGCCTGTGTGCTGGGCTCAATAAGGTGAAAAGCCTAGGCTCAATTTTAAAAGCCTGCGCCCAAAATTCAAAAATAAGAGTCAGTTAAATTCAAAAATTAAAAATAATTGTGTGAAATTCATGTTTTTAGTATTTAAATAACAGAACAAAGTGCAGTGCATAGTTTTTTTTTGCTTTTTAAATGGACTTCAACTATGATTTACGAATAAATAACTAAAAAAACACATTCAAACACGTTGGCAGAGTTTATTTCACCCTTAAAACAGTGCGGCCATGTCCTTATTGAATTTTTTTTCACCTCTTTCACAGATTCACGGACAAGAAAAATAAGAGTAAATTGAGAGACTCACCACAACATTTTTTGGACAGTGATTTTTTAAAAAAGAGAGCGAGTTGCGACTCTAGGTAAATAGATTCTCTATGGTGTTTACCAAGATTGTTTATATTTTCTGAAAAACAATATATGTAAACGTTTTCATATTATATCCCCCAAATTTTGGATTTGTATTTGAATGTATAGTGTCTATGCATTTTTATAACCTCGCAATGAATAAATCGGAGTCAACAACTGCTGTGTATATGAAATATACTATATTACTATCGATAATCGTGTTTTTTTTCTCCCAATACCAACTTATGTAAAAAAAAAAAATAGCTTTCTCAGCTTGTAACTAGATAGCGCAATGATCGATTGCTAGTTTGCCATATACATACCAAGGATTCTTAGGTCAAAAACGAAACGTCAAATGTTTATTTTTGGAAGTAGTGCCAAGTTGCGAATAATTTTTAGTGATCACCTTACACAGAAGGAAAATAAAATGTGATCACATTTGATAGTCACAAAAGTGATAGTCACAAATCACCTTACACGATTCCACCCCAGGCGTAGCAATTGCTCATGAAACTTTATTATATTTGTCTCTATCAAACCGTGACAGGTGACAGGTAATGGAAATTGTGAACATCCATATCAATTTAACATTAAGGCCCTCCGCACACGAAGCAACTGTTTTGCAACTAGAGTCGCAAATCAATTGCTCAAGTAACTGTTTTACAACTAGTTTGCGATCGATTTTCGACTTATCTCCGCACACGAGTACGACCCAATTGTGACCAGTTGATAATTGTTTGAGTAGGACGTGTATTTTAATTTTGTTTTTATCACAAATTTTTATAAGTACCTATTCAACATGTTAAACAGTAGTACTGATGAAGAGGATTTAATCGACTACTAAACTATTGGTACTGTAGACCAAGAAAACTTGTACGAAGAGACCACTGGACTCGTACTTGTACAGATATACCCTGTTTCAAGAAAATTTGTTTTCTTCGTAAATGGGTTAACTCTTCTTTTTTACTTATGTACTTAGCTTAGTACAAGCTTCACTAGAAAGGGAACCCGGTAGATACATTCGATTCTCTAAGAATGCTTTGGCGAAGTCAGTGTAGATTTTGTTAACTTCATAACCTCTTTCATGGAGTTTTAAAGTTTGGTAGACAAATTGAAAAAGGTTTTAAGTTGTTGACCTACATTTGTGTAATCCGTGTTGCACAGAAACGAATAAAGATTTACTGTGAAAATTTCGTAGACCGAGTCCTAAACTAGACATTCATGACATGGTATATTAAACAAATATTTTTAATAAAACAATATATTGATGTTTATGGCTGCGGGGTTTGAATCGGACTTCTCGTTGTGATCGTCGTACTCTCCTCGAAGGTTCGGATAGCGGTAGCTATCAGCGGCGTGTCGTCGGTCTTAAACCATTTCATTATCTGTTGCAGATGATGTTGGCTTGGGTTTTGGTCATAAATTATGCAGTTTACAACGATTCCGATCCTATTTCGGGGTTGGTGTTATTTTTCATCCTGCACTTGTCTACACTTGCTTACCCGTGTGGTCACCATGTGATAACTTGGTATAGCTATCGTTTTGTAATTTTCATTACATTTTAAGAATTTTTTTTCATGAATTGGACAAAAGAATATTATCGATAATAAAACATGATGCGCGAGTGATAAATTTCTATTATTAGTTTGACTGTGGACAACGAGTTTTGGGCCGGTGTTGTTCAGCCTTATGAGTTATGAATTATGATTGACAAAAGAAGGAAGGAAAAAAGTGGGGTCAGAGATGTGAAGTTAGAGAAAGAGGCTCAATTGAAGCCTATCTGATATTTTATCTTTTTTAATTTTGTTCAAATATTTTGGATCGGTCAGGACATCGTTTTCTACTTCAGTAAGACAAAGCTTATACAGAGTATAACATACCTTCTTTACGCATGCAGAACTGTAACGGCAAAACAAATCTTACTCAGTCCCTTCTAAAAATATTACACAAGGGTCCGCCAAATAACTTTTTTTTTTGAAAATGCTATAAAAAAAAAAACTACTGAATATTTTCTTAGTTATTTTTTTACACTTATCTTTTACGGCACCCCACAAATAATAGTCCAACGATGTTAAATCGCAGCTGCGACATCAGCCAAACGACATCAACTCTGCGGCTGATAATGCGAACTTCAAAAACAGGGCGCAAAACATCGAGTGTAGCTTCAGCTGTGTGGCACGTAGCGCCGCGCGCCGTCCTGTTGAAACCAAATGTTGTCAATATCCTCCTCTTCAATTTTTGTGAACAAAAAATCGTTCAACATGGCCCGATAACGATCGCCATTGACTGTAACGGCCACTCCTTGCTCATTTTCGGAGAAAAATGGCCCAGTGACTCGTTTTGGGTGTATCGGCTTTTCAATGTATGCGTGCGGGTTTTCTGTTCCCCAAATGTGACAATTTTGCCAAGATCAAAATGAGCTTCATCTGAAAAAAAGTTTTTTTTTTTTTGGCAAAATCGGCATCTTCTCTAGGCCGATCGCAGGCCCACTTAGCGAAGCGAAAACGCATTGGATGGTCTGTTGGCTTCAACTCCTGAACCAATTGGACTCTATATGGCGTCATACCCAGGTCTTTATGCAAAGTTCGTCTCAATGAAGTCTCCGTAATGTTCAATTGTTGAGAACGACGGTGAATTGATGTTGATGGCGCTTCACGCACACTTTCTGCCACAGCAGCAATATTCTTGGGTGTTCGCACTGTGTTTGGCTTTTCACGCTTTGGTTTATCGATGTTGATGCCAGTTTCTTTCACTTTTTTCACAACATAACGAACATACGGAGCTGATGGTGCTTCTCTTCTTCCAAAATCCGTACACCGTACGCAATTGTCGCACACATTCTGCAACATTACCATGATTTTCAAAGTAATGTTGCAATATTTCCCAGCGTTGTTCAAGCGTATACACAGCCAAATTCGGTCAGCGGAAAGATAATACTAATTATCTGTCAAATCAGACATGAGCTAAGTGTTACCTTCACCTTTATTATACTACTAAATGATACAATAGTATCAGTTTAGTAATATTGGTCAAAGTCTGAAATCTGAAGTAGGGTATCGTTCCCGATCACCGCAGCATACCTATTTTGTCCAAGGACTTGTCAAACAATACCGGAAAAGCAACCAACGTCATTGGTCCAACGTCCGTCCTCCTGGGATAGCTTAGACCAGATTGTATCACCAGAAATCATACTTACCTATTCATACATTTTATGCATTTTAGCATCGTTAATTTGAGGCATATTCTTAATAAAGGTTTTTGTCAAATGACCTATAATTGATGTTTCGTGTTTTCTTCAATAAAATCTTGGCGTGACCGGCGAGCGAAACCTCCACTGGAAACCAAAAAGCAAATCACATACCCAAAGCTCAGTATTTGCATTACCAACCTCCTCTTGGAACGATCACTAAAAATACCTTAAGATGATTGGGTTTCTAAGGAAGGTGTATTTCTTCCCTTTTGATCTGGCTGTACGGTTTACAAAAATGATTGCTGATATATTGGAAAAACTTCCGACCGTTCCATGCCTCTCCTTTTTATCGCAACTTCTACGTTAGATATACTGGAAAGCCAATTGCTTTCTTCCATTAAACAACCCATGCGTTATTCTCGCGCTTTAAGACATACATCGATCACAACTTCGCACTTTTGAGTGTACAGTGATCCATTTTTAGCCCTACTAAGCGAATATCGAACCATTTACAATACAGTTTGATATTTATAGTCATTGAGGGCTGACAAATATATGTACGAAAAATGTCCAAATATGTATGTATGTAAAATATAAAGTCGTCAAAATATGGACGAACAATATTTACGATAACGCGAGGAAATATGGACGAATATTCCAATGATGTACAAAAAATGGAAGAAAAAATTGTCTGTCAAATCTATTACAATGTTTTATTAAATGTTTTCTTAAAATTTTCAAAAACATAAGCATGGCGGAAGTCCTCAAGCAATCGCCGAAAACGACCTTTCAACGTCGCTCGCATGATGTTATTGGAGCGTACTTGAATGCTGCCAACTTATTTGGGCTCATTTCATTTATTTTATTTTCCGGTTCTGTGTCCCTTATTACATCGCCTTCCAGAATTTCACCAATGCCTTCAAAAGTCTTTAGAAATTCTTCGCGTTTTTGTATCCCCAGAAGATCAATGCGGACAGACATAAATGTTTTTATAGCATCGGTGAGCGGTGTACCTTTCTCTTCGAATATTTTGATTGCTCGTGGGATGCGAGAGAAATGGCACTTGATGAAAGCCAAATCTCTTTTCATATTTTTTTTTGCCGATAATCGCTTTCGCCCTTCGAATAGATGTCGATGCGATTTGAATCCAGCTGATTTAAAAATAAAACAACTTCTTCAAGATAATCGGTGTAATAAATCGCTGCATTTATCCAAGTTCCCCATCGTGTTACAATCGGCTAAGGTGGGGACCCAAGATTGGGATGAAGTGTTTTGAAGAGTTGCTGGAGCCTTGCAGACTGAAGAAAATTATCAAAAATTAGATTTTATATTTAAAAGAATCTCAGTATTTTATTTTCAATACCTTCAAGAATATTTTCTTCCCGTTTAAATCATTGACATCATCGAATTGATCTTTTATGAAAACGACAACACGATGAAGTCCATGAGCAGCGCAAGTTACAAGGATCGTTTTTGAAAATAAAACATGTAGCGCTTTCATTGCAAATATCATGTAAAAAGCAGCGTCCGATACAAAAGAAGCACTTTATTTCAGTCAACGTCTGACGAGTAGGTACGATGAAATCAAGATTAAGATACTCTCGCCGCAATGAAGTTTCTGATGGAGCTGCATATTTCAACGAATTTCACCACTGTTGGATGGGATATTTTATGCAGTGGAATATTAGCTTCCAGGAAACATTTTGCCAAATCCATGGAGAACATTTGAATCCCGGTCTCGTCTGTTTTGGTGTTTTTATTATTAAACTTGTAATGATTGATAAATTCAGAGTTGATTATTGCAATATTCGTGGGCTAAGAATTAATTTTCTTGCTGCGTACATCCACACTGTTTCCAACAGGCCAGCTGTATTGGCACTGAGTGAAACCCAAGTAGGTGAGAGTACCGACCCTACTGAATTTTTTATTCATGGGTATTGCTTAGTGCCTTTATTCTTCCCCCACCATGGTCGCTTGCTTATCAATTCTTACCACAATATGGACGCTGCTCCAACCCTTTTTTCAATTTTATGTGGTTCAATTTCTCCGTAAATAAGCACATCATTCACTACTGTTTTGTTTATCGAAGCCCAAATTTGGATAGAGCTTCAACTTCTCGCGAATTTGATGCTCTGTCTGACTCCATCCAAAGAATTGTATCCCTGCATCCTCACACTGAAATCGTTATTACGGGCGATTTCAATGTACACTATTCTTCGTGGCTTCTCCATTCGGGCCAGACAACACCCGAAGGAATGTGTGCTGAGATCTTTGCTGAGTTTAACCACCTAACTCAGCTTGTCACCGAGCCCACTCGAATATCGGACATTAATGGCCAAGCGGAAAATACTCTTGACTTGTTTCTTACGTCGGACCCTGATAAATACACTATCAGTGTATTAACGCCTCTAGGCAGATCAGACCATAGTATTACATCTCCAAATTTCTCGTATCAAGCTTATCCAGTTAGAGAAAGAGCTCCAAAGAGAACCGTGTGGCAATACGAGAAAGCCAACTGGGACGGTCTCAACAAGTTTTTCGGGATCTTTAACTGGTCACTATGCTTCCTCGATAGTGACGTAGACTCCAGCGCAGATATGATAACTAATATGATTATTTTGGGAATGAAAAATTTTATCCCGAATAGGGTTAAAAGCATCAAACCCAAGGAAAAGTCATGGTTTGATTTAAGCTGTAAAGACGTTATCAGGGAAAAAGAAGTAAAGTTCCGGTGTTTTAGAGCCAACCCAACTGAGGAAAACCGGAACAAGTTTAAACAAGCCAGGAAGGCTTGTAACGCCCATATTCGGCGGACCAAATTTTTACATGACCAAAAATTAAAGCAAAAAATATTGCAATGTCCCAAAGGCAGTAAGAATTTTTGGTCATTTGTAAAAAATATGAAGAATTCTTCCTCTTCCTCGGTCCCTACGCTCGTTGACAATGACACTCCAGTTGTTAGCTCCGCCAACTCTTCGCTGCCAGAGAGTGTCATGACTCCTCCAGTTCTTGAGCGCGTCAATGATTCCATGGGACAAATCTTCTTCCGCACTCGAGCTGTGGCGAGAGTCTTAAAAGATCTCAACATACATAAATCCGCTGGTCCGGATGGTATCCCCGCTATTGTTCTGAAGCGGTGTTCTTCCACGCTGGCAAAACCCCTGCGTAAGCTTTTCCATCTATCCTATTCTTCTGGGCTCGTTCCGAGCAGTTGGAAAACAGCATTTGTCCAGCCTATTCCAAAAAAAGGCGAATCTTCTTCTCCGTCCAATTATCGTCCGATTGCAGTTACGTCCCTTCTTTCTAAGGTCATGGAAACGCTGATAAACTATCAGCTCAAGAAACATCTCGAAGACCGAAAGCTTCTTAATGACCGGCAGTACGGCTTTCGCAGCAACAGATCCACTGGTGATTTGATGGTTTATCTCACCGAACAGTGGAACAAATCTTCACATCGTTTTGGAGAAAGTAAGATTGTTGCACTTGATATTTCAAAGGCATTTGATAAAGTCTGGCATCTTGCTCTTTTATCGAAAATGCGTGCTTTCGATATCGATGAATACCTTCTTCGTTGGATTAGAAACTTTCTTTCGAACCGTTCAATACAAGTTGTATTGAATGGTTTCAAGTCTGAAACCCACAGCTTAAATGCTGGTGTGCCCCAGGGCTCCGTTTTGTCTCCGACCCTCTTTATCATTTTTATTAATGATCTCTTGTCTGCTACTTCTAATCCAATAAATTGTTTCGCTGACGATTGTACCCTTAGCTTCTCATATTCGTTTCCAGATTCACATCCCTCCTCTTCGGATGTGGAACTGCAACGGCAAAATATGATAAGTTCATTAAACTCTGACTTAAACAGCATTGTCCAATGGGGAATTAAGAACCGTGTAGAGTTTAATGCTTCGAAAACTCAATGCTGTCTGGTATCGTTGAAGAGAGATATACCCCCCCTGCCACTGTCCATGAGTGGCACTTGCATCAAGGAGACCGAACATCTCGAGATTCTCGGTATGTGCATCATTGACCACCTCTTGTGGTCCGAGCACATACGCGATGTCGCCAAAAATGCCGCAAGATGTTTGTGTTTCTTAAGACGGTGCAAGACGGTTATCTATAAAACCTATATCCGTCCAAAGCTTGAGTACAATTCACATCTCTGGGCTGGTGCTCCAGCTACTTACTTAAGCCTCTTGGATGGAATTCAAAAAAGAGCTGTAAGAATGATTGGTGATAGAGAGATCACTGACGCATTCAACACTTTAGACCACCGTCGTAACGTAGCGTGTCTCTCCTTGTTTTATCGCTACTTTTACGGAAATTGCTCTAGTGAGTTGCATTCCTCCCCTCAAACAATTCGCCCGTAATACTCGCGCTTCTAGGAATGCCCATCAGTTTACCCTCGAGCCCAACTTCGGACGTACTCTCAAGTATAGGGAATCATTCTTTAGCCGTACTACGCGAATGTGGAACTCTCTTCCACACTCTGTCTTTCCCAGTCACTACAATGTTCAAGAATTTAAGACCAATGTACACCGACATCTTCTTTCCAACCCCTTCCCGTCTTCCTAATGCACTCACTGTGTCTCTGGCAAAAGGGTATAAAAAAATCCCTTAAGTGGGTGCAAATTATAAAAAAAAAAAAAAAGCGTCTGGCTTGTTTTCGATCCAATTGTGAGGCTTTTATTTTTGTCACAAAATATTTAATATTTAAATAAATATATTTGTCAGCCCTAGTCATCGCAATACTTTGGAAATATTAATGTAAGCCCACATCTTCGGTTAAATCCTCTCTCCAATGCCCAATCCGTGATGTCTGCACTATGCTCGTGGCATGATAAACTGAAAAATTCGCGTTAGTTATAACAAGAAAAAACAAAAAAAAAAAACAAAAAAAAAAAAACAGTTATGCTATACGTCAATATTGTTATTCACCTTCATTTCATTGATGGGATCTGTTATCAGTTTTTTTCCAATCGAAAAAAATATGTGTTAAAAAAGAAAGTGTTTCATGAGTAAAAATTGTTATCCCCATGATGTAACTGCAGGATTGCAAATATTTAGTTGAATTTAATTTTCATCGAATTACATCCGTTATTTGGACTTGCAAAACAATAGAAACAAATTAAGTTTATAAGCAAAATTGCTATTTTTCCGCACAATCAAGCAAATAATATGACTCTATCTAATTAAATAGTCGTATACCGTCGAATTGAATACTTTTCAGCCGGATATTAAATTCCACAAAAAGGATTTGATATCTGCATCATCTGCAACCACGGCCATTATCATTCTCAACTAGACATGGAAACCATAGCCAAACGACAGTGAGCCCGGACGACTTCCGTAAGTTGAAATCCGTTTGCTTTCATCTAGTTCCGTTCCGGCCGAATAATGGTCGGATAGATAGTTGATGTTGTCATTCAACAGTTTAACATCTCTCCGTGTCCTTTTCGATTAACATAATACCAAAGCCACACATATGTTAGACAGATTGGTAACAAAGGACTCACTGTAGGCAAGGCACCAATGGTATTTCGTTGCACTTGGCCCTTATGCTTTCCTTTGTCATTGGGCAATACATTGCAACACACACAGCATGTCATCACGCATATAAATTTGGCCACCAAAGCTAAATGAGTTCTAATTAATTATACGGTGGTATTGTTTCAGCTCTTTTTGCAGCTGTGTGGGTTGCGGAGATATATGTAACATCTAATATCAAAAGCGCCAATGTAACATTTTTAACATCACAACTGAAAGGATTCACGATCCGAGTCCCGGGCCATTGTTAGGTATTTGCTATTTTAATTAACCGTAACTAAATATTCACATAGACGGGATTATAGTTTGTGTATATTGGTCACAGTAATAATAATTGGTAAACTTTGTTCGAAATAATTTAATCTTATTAGAATGCAATAATATCAGCGGAAGTCAAATTGAATGTGTGATGTGGAGGCGAGAGTTCGCTACATTTAAAACCTCATTAATCCTGATGCGGGATAGGGATTGGGTTTCTGGATTGTATAAGTGCACACAGGATAATCAATGTCTGATAAATTTGTTTGTTTTGTGTGCTGCAGTTATAAATTTATAACTTAATTGTTGACGTGGCAGTCGTAGAGCGGATGTATGCAGGTTGATTCTATTGTATCTGTTAACATCGTATGTCGAATGATTAGGCGGGGAATTGGAAGAAGACGTATTGCGCCATAAGTCGAGTATAAATTGATTAGTTGAACTTTCTTGAGTAGTGAGGATTATTGAGGATGAAGTGACGTCAAAATTTTGACTCGTCAACTTCTTTTCTGGAAAATCTTTTCTGTGAATATGAACCAAGGCTTAAGGCCCAACAATAATTGCTTGAGTGAACTTAAGCTAATGTCAAAGAACCGAACGAAAATTATCGTAAGCTAGCAAAAATAGTAGACTTGGCCTTCTCTTCTTTGCGCTGTCAAATTCGCTTGAGCAATGAGCGAATGAAACCGCACTAGTAAAATTTAAAGTGAGTAAAATTGCATAATAGTTGAGCCTTTAGGATCCAAAATGATCACATCCGGATCCATCACAAATCCTGAGTTTTCCTAGTCCGAATACTGATGTGCGGTCTCCTTTCTCTTTTCTCCAGTTTCGTTGGTATTTCGCAGTCTATACCCACGTTGGTCTAATTTTTTTTTTTTTTGTTGGCTTGGTGCTGGTCCAATCTAGTTCGGCTCATAGAGCCCAACTTCGGTCGTTTAAATTAATACAGAGATAAGTTTTTAAGCTTTACTACACGAATGTGAAAACTTTACTTACTTATTTTAGGTGGCACTATAGAGTCCGTTGTGGCCACAACCAACAGTGTTCGCCAGCCAGCTCGGTCCCTAGGCTAGGTGCATCACTTTAGTCGCGGTCTTCCTCTACAAAGACCTTCCGGGCCAAAAGTTATATGCGTCCATTGTGACGCTATGTCCGAGCCGTCGGTGTTGGGTGTCGTTCCTCGAAGTCAGCATATACTTCATTTTGCCTTGCCGCTTGTATCGATTCTCACAAAGGCGCCATTGAGAAGTCGTACGAGAGAAGTTAAACAAAATTTTCGGAAGATAGTGCCGGGTTAAAATCGCTGGGGAAAACTTTAACGTCATAGCTAGGACATTGTTCATACGTTTTGTCAAGGAGCTTGTAGAACTCGTCTTTGGTGTGGGGGCATGCGCCCATATCAGGCTAATGTTGGCGAATTTAGTCTTGATTCCGATCATCGTGATGCGTTCGGTTTCACATTTGAAGGTCAAGACTTTTTGCCTTCGTCTGCTTCCAAAGTAAATCCGCATCCAAAAATCCGCTGTTGTTTTAGGCAACAACTAGTATAGTAGATAACGCATTTTTCCATCCTCCTTTTGCCCGGTACATCCCATAGCATTTCCTGGACCAGCGGTAATATCTGGTTTGTAGCAGTTGAGGGTCTCCGCTAATTGTTTGGTAGCATGGGGTCTATTAAGGGACCTAACATTTGCTTGAGTCGTCATCAGTAGATATATCCGTCCGTTTCCGAGGCCTAAATGTTTTTCTACGTAGACGGCAAGTCACCCCGATGTACAACCCCCAACCTGTAGTACCAGGCACTTGATGTAACTCCAAGTGCGAGAGCCGGAAAAACCACTCCTTTTTACGGTCTGGGCTTCAAATATGTCAAAGTAGCCCATATAAAGGTATTCACCATGTCGTTCGACCGAAGTGGAACTGATGACGCCACCGTTGATTCGCGATCGCACAGCTCTAAGCTTCATAGTTGAAGCCCCGTCGAGACTTGCCCGGTGGAACCACACAAGGGAAAATAAGCACCATTCAGGACATCCATAGTGAAGTTTTTGATTGCTCTAAGAGTCTGAATAATATATACTCAGTGGGCTTTAATCTGAGATGGATAAGCATAATGTCCGTTGAAACAGCTGAATTTGAGCAACTGTCTCACCTTTCAAGAAGATTTTTTCCTTTGCCAATAGTGTACATGTTTGACCGCAGATTTTGATATTTTGCATAGCAGAATAATATTCCAATATCAATCAAAAGGTTAGTAGTGTCAATTTTAATTCCATTCCATTCCCGTTTTCTAACGAAAAAGTAAATATTGTATAATGTGTTGATAAAAGTATGTTTTGCCTAAAATAATGATGGTAAAATAGTTTAGTTTATTCATCCAAATAAATTTGTAATTTGTTGGCTTTTCTTTCGTAGACAATAAATAAATATGTAGTGGCAAAATTAATTTGTTCAAAAAAACCATGGCAATTGTTGCAATTTTTGCTTGACTTTTTGAGCTGGAAATAAATTTAATGTTTGCATTTGCCTTGTTCGCAAAAAAAAATCATTTTTATTCAAACCATTTTTTTACCCCAATCCCATGTTTGACCAGCTTTTTTTACTGATAACTACTCAATTCGCCATTCGCCTTGAAATGACAACGTTAAAAACAAAAATTGTAACTTCAGAAAACCGAAAAAACAAATAAAAACAAATCTTCGCTGAGTGAATTTTAAAAATACATTGACCTTGTTAATCCACAAAAACGTTGGAGGCTTATTCTTCAAATGAACATAAGTTTTGTCTCTCAAATGGTTTTCAATTTACCTACTCCGGGGGACTTTGCATGAACAAAGCCGGCTTTTAAATTGTAATGTACGTCCATAACAATTGCATATTGTTAAATTCGCCTGAAGAGCACTCTATTTCAAAGCAAACAAAAAAATGATCCAACTTTTCAAGTGAACACAAATCGCCTCCCACAGATTCGCATGCATTTGGCGAAATTCCATTAAAGCTACCATAAACTGCCAGCGGCGGCGTTCATTTTATTTGTTCTATAAACAAAAGTTCCGTTTTTTTCCTCTACGCGAAATAAATGCGGGTGATTTTACTTTATTTTGTTCTTTTTTTGTTTTCTGTTTTTCTTTTTTCTATAACCTCTTGCCAGTTCAGTTGTTCGTCTTTTTGTTTCTATTTAACTAGCTCCTAATTCAATGTGAGTACTGTGTACATTCGCCTTGCTTTTGTTTTACCAGAAATATTAACAGATGTCAGGGATGGCAACGTTTAAAACCAAATTTGTAATTGATGTTTGGTGGCTTAAAACAGAAGCTTGGTCGCTTATGGCTGCAACCTGAAACACAAACACGCTTTAGCTTTGGCTCGGCCTGATGTTTACGAGTTCCGCCATAAGAATTCAATGCATGCTATCACAATGGAGCTTCGAACTCACGTTTCGTAAGTAATGTTACGTAATGTGACTCCAAACGGTAGCTCTAGTTAAAATTTGCTGAACATTTGCTTTTTGCTGCTGTAAAAAAAAGTTCGAAAAAGGCACGAAACAAAATTCATTTTTTTTTTTTCAGACTCAAAGAGGGTGCATCGTAATGCCGACGAAGAGGAAAGTAAAGTGTTTTTGTGTTTCAGCTATAAGTGTTTCAGTGCATGAGAATTCGGAATGTTTTTTTTTTTTTTTTTTGATGATTAGATAAGGGGACGTTGGCACCACTCTCTGAAAACAAAAGATAACCGCACCGAATGAGACAAAAGTAATCATGCTGAGCTACAGGTCATATTTCCTCGGCCTATTAGTACCAAACAAAAAGTCGCAGTTGTATACCTATATTCGATTTCTTCATTTTATAATCAACAAGTTTCATTGTTGAGAAAAGTTAGCAATGAATAATAAACTTCCCAAAGGCAAGATGTCATGCTATGGTTAATGTTCCCATTTTACAAAATGAAAACGATCCCAAATAAAAGCGCTTTGAGTTGCCATCACTGTTTCCATAGTTGAACATTCCGTGTTAGTGTTTTTCTTTTTTTTTTCGTTTTTTTGTGTGTTTTATTATTTCAACAATAAAGTTTGGAAATTTTTTGGAGCTTATCGCCAATGGCGTTTAATAGTTTCATAATTGTGTGCAAGAAAGAAGAGAGTAATTTCCATTCAACTGTATCAAGAAAGAATGCAATTACAAATTTTAAATTGATTTTCTGGCATTTTTTCTAATTTGTTTGTTTTGAATTTTGGTTTGGGAACAGTTTTCTCTTCTTCATACAACCAAGGAAGAGTTACATTGTAACAATACAAAGTACCATCTAACTTCTTACTTCCCAGCGTGCTCTAACTTCTTTAACCATTTTTTTATGGCGATTCCGCCCGTAAACTAACATGTTCTGGACAACTGCTTACCCAAATTAATTTTAGGATATTTTTGAAAAAATATTTACATAGGTAAACAAAAAATAAAAAAAAAAACCGCTGCAAGGAATTAAAAAAAAAATAAAGAAAATCAACATTTCTTAAAAAAAATGTATGGCATACATTTTTTTCAGATAAAATGTGATTTTGATTTTTTGTTTATCTTATTGATTTTTGTGAGTAGATTACAAGTGCCACCCAGTCGTGCACACATTTTTTTCTTAGTATGGGTGAATGAAATCGAATACTGACGAATGCAAAAGTTGCCAGGTAAACAAGAAAGTGTGTGGTTTACTTAAAAATCACCACGTGCCCTCCATCAGTCAATACCGATCGATTTAGTTTAATTCATGAACATACGTACTTGAGAGACTTCTGGCATAAGAGCTAAGAGCTAACACAAGATTTTGTAATTTTGTGGCTTAGGTATGGTGTAATTTGATGATTTTTAAATTAATCTTTTAAGCCTTTTAACAGTGGAGTTTGATAGAACAAATAAATAAAATGGTTGTGTAGGGACCGACAATAATTGTTATTTAGCAACAAATCAAAAAAAGTAGACGAATATTATTTAATGGCGACCTTGCTTGCTCAGTGGCGGATCCAGGATTTTGCTAAGGGGGGGGCCCAACATTACCGAAAAATCATTGAGTTGAAATCCATATTACTCGTGTTTTTTGTACGATGGTACAAAATTAAAAAATTGTTTACACGAGTAAACAACTTATAGACTTATAAACTAAAAAAAAATTCCTATATCCGATCAATGTTGATTTAATAGGCAAAAAAAAGGTCTTTAAAAGAATAATTAATCGTACAGGATTTTGAAAAGGAGTGAAGATATAAGCCACTTAGGCCTTGGCTCTTCAAGAGCTGTCACGCCTCTCAATTTTATTAATATCTCAAGAACATTTTAGGAGATATTAAACCAAGCTGGTAAACAATGACAATGCTTCCTACTTAAAAATATCTCACTGAGATCTCAAGTCACTTTGACTGAACCAACATCATTTGGTGGAACATAACTCAAATTGTTGTTGTGCATATGTCAGTCACGTCAAAGTATCTGAGTGTGAAATCTAAATCTAAAATAATTACATTTCATAGATCCCAGAAAAAAATCTCAGTTCTCAGTTCAGATTTTTTGTTCCACTTACAAAATCTCTGAGACCTCTCAGATCTCAGTGATTTAGTGTTAGATGGAACTGGCCTTATGCATTGAAGTTGATTTTATTAAAGGTATTAGATATGTAAGCAAAATTTTTACATTTTTTATTTCTCAGAGGAAGTTATCGTAAAGGGTCCGATTTTGTGAATCTAAAATTTTTGCATCAAACCATATGTTATCATCATGCTAGCGTGTGTATTGTATAGTATGTATATGCGTATTGGTGTTACGTTTTTTTCTACGATTATCTCGAGAACTACTCACAGTATTGACATGAAATTGGACTCATTCGATGCAGAATTTCGTTATTAAGTTTTGATTAAGTTTACAGCGGTAGTCTTGCAATTTTTTAACTGGCATTAAATGGTAGTAAAAATTTGTCATTTATGCATGAAAATTACATAAAATGATTACCTCGCAAACCGCTCATTGTGCTGATATTGGTCTCGTTTGGACCAAAATTACTTGATTGAGGAATAAGTTTTCAGCGGAATCGGCTTAGCGGTTTTTTATAAGGATTGAAAAAAAAAACTGAAAAAATCTAACAAAATCTGAAAGTATTCTTCATTTATTCATGAAAATTATGATGATTTCAGCATAAAATGCAACAATAGTTCGAAAAATGTTATTCATCAGTATTAGAAAATACATTATTTTACAATAATTTGTTATATTATAAACAATGGAAAATGAGTTTAAGCGGATATATTTTTGAGGTTCCTAGGAAAAGAGACTGACTTCAGTTTGATTTCTTATAAACAATTATTGAACATTGTTTTTTATTTTTTTTTTTCTGGGAAGTAAGTCGTGTGGACAACAGGGGTCGCAATCATATTTTATAATTTTATTTTCACCTGAATATAATGTTACCACGTGCCACGGTGGTCGTGATGATGATGATTTATGTTTTAACAATATTCTAAAAGTAGATAAATTCTGCTTGTCAAATCATCAGATCTTAGGCGGCTTAGGGGGGGGCAATTGCCCCTATCGCCCCCCTCTGAATCCGCCCTTTTATCTGATAAGTAAATCCCGATAAATATCTCCGTTTAAGTATAAAGCACATACAAAATCATTGCGTCCGGTTCCTTGAAGCGATGAATTGAAAGAAGCTAAGTTAATCAAGAGTTCATTCATATGCTTCAAGTTTCGATACAAGTTAAGTGGTGGCCGTGGTTTTCTTATGAAGAATTCCTTCCACCACTTTTCAATTCTTTTATGCAAGCAAAATTTTAAAGAAAAAAACAAATTACCAGCAAATCGATAAGGCAAATGAATTTTTGTGTCCGAAGAAAATCACAATTTCACCTTACTATAGTGAGAGCAGAGGGTTTTTAAGCGCAACAATTTACGATATTTCAGAACTAAATGCGCATAGAAGAATTTTTAAGAGCTTTCACAATATCTGCATGAAATGAAAAAAGAAGCAAACACTCCTATCTTCCCCATATTGAGATATTCT
>CAKKXW010000003.1:46176439-46303791 GCA_920937365.1 Sphaerophoria rueppellii | reverse complement strand
TTAAGCAAATTGGCGATAGGTCACTCTAAAACTTCCTAATAATAATTTAGAACTATTTCGGGGGTGACGTTTCCTATTTAGACCTGCTGAATGAACACGACGTATATTTTACAAAGGTTATCGAAGAACTATACCTTGCCTTTGTGCTTGGTATGCAAATAACTCGCGATCGAGAAAAGGGAAAGTTATGGATAGACCAACGGACATACTTAAAGAATATTCTCAAGCGATTTAATATGGAGGATTGTAATCCGGTATCCACATCCTTAGATATTAACCAAAAGCTTATAAAAGAAAAACATCAAAAAAGCAAAGACGAAACTGACTACATGAAAACCGTTCCATATCAAGAAGCTATTGGAAACATTTTATATGCAGCACAAGTAAGTCGTCCAGATTTATCCTTTGCAGTGGGGGCTTTATCAAGATTTAATAATAATCCTTCAAAATCTCACTGGATAGCGGTTAAACGAATTTTCCGTTATACAAAAGGAACACTAAACTACAAACTAGAATACACTCGAGACATTGAAGGATGTTTAGAAGGATTTTCGGATGCTGGCTGGGCTAGTGACTCAGATGACAGAAAATCAACTACAGGTTATCTCTTTAAATACCAAGGAGGACCTATTTTGTGGAATTCAAAGAAACAACCTACTGTCGCTCTCTCCACCACAGAGGCTGAGTATATGGCTTTAGCCTCAACATCTCAAGAAGCACTTTGGCTTCAATCTTTATTGCAAGAACTAATTAATTGGAATCAAGAACTTATAATTCAATGCGATAACAAGAGCGCAATAAACATATCTAAAAACAGCGTTTATCACGCACGTTCAAAGCACATCGATATAAGGCACCATTTCATTCGAGATCTTATAGAAGAAAATAAATTAGAAGTAGTATATTTGAAAACTGAAGGGATGCCTGCTAATGTTCTAACCAAAGGACTCCCTGCTACAAAACATAACAACTGTTGTACTCTCATTGGTATAAAAGTATAAAAATCTAGTGGGAATGTTGAAAGTTAAGATTTGATACTTTGATTTAAATACTTAGTTTATTTTATTGTTATCAAATTGTACTCATTTTTATATGTTTGATTTATTGAAAATAAATATTATTACTGTTCAGAATCTTAAAACATCACAGCTAATAGCCCTCCTCTAAGCTTAGCTCAGACCAGATTATTAGCTTTTCCAGAGTTAAAACAAAGCCCTATCTACAAACTAGCCTTAAACACCTTCAAAAGATAATGATATGGTGAATAGAAGCGAACAATAAAGTAGAAGAAAATGTGGAGTGAAACGTGAAAATCGATTTTGTTTCGTGAATAAGTAAAATAATAGAAAAGCATGCATTTTCCGCTCTCACTATGAAATAAGTTATTTTCAAACTCGAATTCTCATAAAGTCACAACCCAGTGAAGTGTTATATTTACTCCCGAATAGTCCTCTCGAGCGTTACTGTCGATTTGTTTGAATTTGAAATAAAAAGAAAGAAGAATAAAAATTCCTGCCCGAATTCACATCGTCGCATTTTACTCATTGATTCCCCAGAGGGATCATAAAAAGAGAAAAATATGAGGGATGTTACTTTTATTTGTATTTAACACCAAAGTTCCTTGCACGGACAAGTGAATTCAAATACCTAATGGAAGTTCTATGTTCTTAGAGTTTCAAGTTCCGAAATTCTATTTGCATGTCAGCCAGGGCACCATATAGAAGCTCTAGCTGGACTGACCCTCTCCATTCCAATTCTAAGAGCAGCATTTTTAACTCCACGCTTCGGCTCTGACAAGAAACTTGATGGATAATCTTGTTTCGAATAAAATAATTCGGACAGTAGTCCTCATCGTCGTCGTACTGGAAGTTAGGGTCGTACCTTGGAATGACAGGAACTATGTTAAATTCCATTATTGCTAATTGCAAACATTTTCGTTAAATTTATTCCATTTCCATAGAAATGAAACCTGCAAATCATTTTGTGCACGTGTTTCTGTTACGTTCCCATCGTCATCATCGTCAGGTACAGGGATGAGGACAGATATGGTACCGTTCTAGTACTCTTGTTTTTGATTCAGGTCCTGGTTGGCATAATTTTATTCCTCGTTTCAGGTTGCCTTTTATTTAACTTTATTTGCATTCCATTAGGCCAACATATCCTTTTCCTTTCTGTTGGTTGGCTTTGGCGTTGCGTTAGTTGGAATGTGGATGATGTGAGCTGGAGATGAGGAATCTGGGGAACGATGAATTCCATTCCACCCAATTAAAAATCCTTCAAGTGACAACGGTGATCATCACAGGCAATCAATTTGCAGTAAATTTATTCATTTTACTTAAAATCCAAAGTGGTTGAAAAAAAAAATATGAAACAAAAACACTTGTGCATACATCTAACTTTGGAAGTTTTATTTGATTTAATGTTTTTTATTTGGGTTCAAATGAAGAGGGTGAGAGAGGCGGAAAGGTATATATTTTGCTTTTATGACAAACTTTGGGCGCTGATGTATAGGTGCGCACTTAATGTGAAACTCAAAAAATTAATTAGCATATGAAAGAACTTCTCATTATGTAGGTCTTAAGTGGTTTGCCTTACCTTCTTAAAGGTAGTCAATGTCCTTTTGGAAAATTCGGAATGTACCTACACCTAATGCTAATGTACTAAGAAACTGATTAGTCTCTTAAGAAAAAAGGTGAGTTTGTGCTGTGCCGCCAGCACACAATATACATTTGGTGGCGGCAAAGCATGAACGAAGAAGGAGATCAGGTCAAAAGATGCATTTGAACGGCTTCAGATACGAAAATTCTAATATTGCATTGAATATTCACTCATCTATGACAGAATCTATAGTAGAACCAGGACCTTCAAATCGACTTACCACATATAAATCGATTTTAAGACCGCGTATGACAGCGACATGTAACGAAGGGGTGTTCCCACCAAGACATTACGAACGAATGACGAAGCGAAAGAATTTCTTGTTTTTGGAATCAACGGTGGGTCTTCAGTTCCAGTTAGGCCGAACTACTTGGTGAATACCTTTACGGGCTACTTCGACATATTTTAAGTCCAGGATGTAAAAGGAGCGGGTAAGTGAACACATCACGACGATCCGTGGAACGGAGATCTCCCAATCAATCAACAGTCAACCAGATTGATCACATTGCAATCGACGGAAACCACTTGTCCAACATTCTAGATGTTCGAACTTTCCGAGGAGCCATAATCGACTCGGACCACAACCTCGTCGTAGTTAAAGTAGTGCTATACGAATATTTCGACAACGGCAAGCAAACTCGACGGTTACAATCGCAAGAGATCGCCAGATCTTTCTCTGATCGAGTGTCAAGTAACCTTTTAAGGAGTGCTATGGCATGCCGCCAACTTCAAGTATCGAGGACCAGTGGCGACATCGTCAGAAAGCAGTTAAAGATGCCACCTCTAATGTGCTGGGTTTCACGCAGCCACCAAAACGAAACCCCAGGTTTGACGAAGAATGTCGGGTGGCGCATGCAGCCAAGCAGGAGGCATATAAAGCTGCGCTGTATAGAAGGACAAAGAGCTGATCGTGAGCTCTACGAGCAAACGAGGAGAGAAGAACGCGCGCCGGCTTCAGAGGAAAAAAAGAGGGCGATTGAGAAGCGTCAGGTCGAAGATGTTGAGTGATGAGCCAACAGCAGGAATGAAGTTCGGAGGTTCTACCGGAATGCAAAACAGCTAGCTCATGGTCATTGAGCAAGAACCGATGCCTGCAGAGATAAATCACTTATGTAGACTGTATAACGGCGACGAAGAACAGAATTTCGCCTTCTGTCAAGAGCCTTTCATCGGACACGATGATAGCCAAGTGAAAACAGCAATATCACGGCTGAAATCCAATAAAGCCGCTGGAGCAGATGGTCTAGCTGCCGAGCTGTTCAAAGCAGCAGGCGATGATCTAGAAAGGAGCATGCACCATATCATTTGTAATATATGGTCGGAAGAATGCATGCCCGATGATTAGAACCTCAGCATTGTTTGCCCGATCCTGGAGAAGGGAGATACTCTTAACTGTGCCAACTATAGAGGAATCAGTCTACTTAACATTGTTTCTAAGATCCTTTCTACCGTAATATGTGAACGTCTGAAGCCTTTTGTCAACAATCTGAATGGTTCTTATCAATATGCCTTCAGACCAGGAAAGTCAACCATCGACCAAATTTATACTTTGCGGCAGATCCTGGTTAAAATCCTATGAACTCCAAATCGATATCCACCACCTTTTCATCGATTTTAAGGCCGCTTGTGACATCATCTACAGATATGAACTGTATAAAACTATGTCTACTTTTGGAATTTCTGCAAAACTCGTTCGCTTGTGCAAATTGAAGATGGAGAACTCACGCTGCTTCATCAAGGTTGGCAATGAGCTTACGGAATCTTTCGATGTCAAAAAAGGATTCAGTCAAAGCGATGCACCGTCATGCGATTTTTTAAAAATCGTTCTTGAGAAGAGAGTGCAAAACTCCACCGTCAACACCTGTTTTCCAAAAATCTGTCCAACTTCTCGCTTACGCCGATGATATTGATATAACGGGAAGAACAGAGGGTGATGTCAATGGCACTTTTGTGAGAATTGAGACAGAAGCGGCAAAAATGGGTTAAGGGGTAAACGAGGGAAAAACGAAGTATATGATGTCTTCGGGGAAGGACTCCTAGCAACGACGGCTCGGACAGAACGTCACTATAGACGCATACAACTTCGAAGTAGTAGAGGAGTTTGTCTACCTATAGGCTCCACTATAAACATGGGCAATAACACCAGTGCCGAGATCAGACGAAGAATAACTCTTGCTAATCGCTGTTTCTTTGGGCTACGAAAACAACTGAGTGGTAAAGCCCTCTCTCGATCAACTAAGGTAAAACTACATAACACCCTCATCATATCAGTCCTGCTGTATGGTGCAGAAGCATGGACCTTGACAAAATATTCGCCATATGAATTGAAGGGGAATGGAGAAGAAGATACAACAGCGAACTTTACGGGTTGCACAACGACGTTGATCTAGACAGAAGGGTCAAGGTCCAGGGACTCAGATGGCTCGGTTATTTAGAGCGGATGGTCACCAATGCTCCGGGCCGAAAAGCCTTCGACAGTATTCCCGATTGAAGTAGAAGTAGAGAAACACTGCGACTCAGGTGTAGCACACAAGTGGAAGAGGACCTGAATTAACTCGGAGTGCAAAACTGGAGACAACTAGCTAGGGACCGAGCTGGCTGGTGAAGACTGTTGATTGAGGCCCAAGTCCACCATCGACTGTAGCCACCCTAAAGTATATATTACTTTTATTGGTAAAAGTTTAGCCTGAAATAGTACGACCCTTTCATAAACGGAACTTTCTGACCAGTGGTATGGGGTTTAGATGTTGAAGTCATTTTCTTCGTTTTTGGTCGCCACCAAGAGCTTTGGTTTGGTATCTGCTTATCCACGGTCTATACTAAGGCTGTCCGTATCGATTGCCCGTCAGGGGCATTGTACATGTTTTTCCGTGCCACTAGGAGCATTATACCTGTTAATTCGCGCCACTAGGGGCATTGTACCTGCCGACCTATGCCTTCTGGGGCACTTTATCTGCCGATCAACAGCCGTTTAGGGTATCGTGCTCGATCACCGCGTTTTATGTGATTCTATTTACATCTCTCTTGAAAGAAGTGTGCAAAACTCACATGTCACACCAGAAATACAATTTTTCAAATGTTCGTATAAATATGGAACATTTTTGAGCCTTGAGACGGAGTGGTGATGTCAACCTAAGGATCACTCTTGCCAATTGGTGGTTTGTTCAACTGAAAAAACAATTGGGTATTAAAGTCCTCGAGCAACTAAAGTTATCAACCCGCTCCTTATGTGAAACAGATACATGGACGATGGACTGCAGAATCCGATGAAAATGCTTTGGTTTGTTTGGAGACAAAAATACTTCACACACATTTTGATCTTTTATTTACATAATGGAAGAGTAGAGGTCCAGTGACCGGCCATCTGGGTCACATAGAGCCAATGGAAAATAGTGAATCGGCCCGTGGAATCTTCAAATCTCATCCAAAAGAACATCGGGGAAGAGGAAGGCCGCGACTCAGGTGAAACGCGATTGTTGTGTATGGGTCCTTAGATCAACACATCAACTTTTTCTGCACTGCTTATTCCTTAGAGTCAAACGTAAGGTCCCTCGTCATCTTTGAAATGAAAACGTGAGAGGATTGCAAACTCATTTCCTCTCAATATCGGAAAGAGTTGAAGTAATAAAAATAATACTTAAGTGTTTGACTATATTGGCACTTGAAAAGGTTTATTCTTTAGATTAAGAAAAAAAATAAAAAACAACTTTCATCGAGTTCCATCTTTCTAACTTCCTTTTACTTTCTTTAAAAGCAGGAAAAGAATTCCGCCATATAACAAGTAATAATTCAGTCAAACTCACCATTAAGAGTTTCTTCTTTCTTCTCCCCAAGCTGTCTAAATGCAGTAACTGATGATGTTTGTTGATAAAAAAAGAATTTCAAAATCCATTGAAACTTGAAGCAAGACTCAAGAGTCAGGTGTAATGGAGCTTACACTGAAAAAAATAACCGTTGTCATATTGACAATTACTGGTTGTTAACCGTAAATTGTAATATTGATGGAAAAAATTGTCAATGTGATGTAAATTTTCAAAAGTCGTCTCAAAATTTTACAACTTGATAGTAAATGGGACAATTCGAAATTTTCAATTTCTTGTATCTAGTTTGGAAATCAAAGTTGTCGTTTTAACAACTGGAATAATCAAATAGAATATTTTGCTTATCAATACGATGATTTTTAATTTAAAGTTATCACATTGAAAACTATGTTAATCAAATACAACAATAGTGTTGTCAATTTGAAAACTAATGTTATTTTCAAATGAACATGATGTCATGAGTTAGCAGTCGGTAGCCGCGTTTATCGGACGTGAAAAGTTCTGTGTGAGATTGATAAAAAAAAATTATCTAACATTTTAATTAAAAGAAAGTTAAAATAGGTGAAAATATTATATTTCTTATAAGACTTTAACTTTTAGTATATAAAATAAAAAGGCTTAAAAGTACATACTACCTTTTGAAAACATATCTTTTCTTTTAAAGTTGTGTGTTTAATACTTATTAAAATTAATGTCTTTATAAGGAGTTGGAGTCGGAAACAATTATCTCCGATATTTGAAGGTATGTATGTGTAAGCTTATTCTATGCAAACAATGTAGATTGAGAATTCGTTTTGCGTTAGCTTAATATTGTATATTTGCTTCAGTATCCTTAAGTTTACAGTTTTTCCCTTAATTTTCATTAACAGAACGAAGAATTGGCATTAAGAGCTCTAGAAAGATGTGCAAATCGGCCGGCTGGCGGCAGCGATCACAAAATATGTTATAAAATGGATAAATGTAATTGGACTATCAGCAGTCAACTTTTTTACTTCTTGTTCATATATTACTATATTATAATTTACTAAAGTATTTAACTTTTTGTTACAAATTTAAATTTCACATTTATTCAAATAAAATGTTTCCAAAGTATGAATTCTAATTCATTTTTAAACAGTTCTTAAAGTTTATGTTTCAGAATGAAAGGAATGACTCATAAATTTATAGGAAGTAAGTATACGATATCATTCATAGTTTCCTGAACACGAGCACATCCTTTAGATCGAAAACAAAGAGATAATGAGATTATTTGTGTTACTGTGATATTTTTTGCAGCCAAAGCAGCATTCTTACATTTTAAAAACACGGCAATCAAATAAAACAACTCAATTCAAAAGTCTGTAGTGATTGTTATACTGAAAACCAAAGAAAATCATGGTTTTCATATTGGCAACCTTTGTTATCAAGTTGATAACAACGATTTTCATTTTTCAACAACTATTTTCAATTTGATAACCGTTGTTTTCATTAGGATTAATGTGGTTTTCAATTTAATAACTCGGGTTTTCAAGATGACTACTACCATGTTAAATGAGACTGCTATAGTTTTCAATATGACGACTATAGTTTACCTTTTGATAACGAAAATCATCAATGTGACAACCCAGGTTTTCGAATCATCAATTTCTTGATGACGCCATTAAATTGAAAATCTTAAATTATCATATTGACTACGTCGGTCATTGGTTGTAAATTGGCAACAAAATATTCAATTTAAAGCACAAAATTATCAAAATGACTGCCAATTTTGGTTCAGTGTATATCGAATCCTATTAGCCCAGACGGGATCATCCGAATTTCATATCAAGTCCCAGCTATTCTCGCATGCACTTTCAACTTTTACCCAAGTAAGGCACCCAAGATGTCGGTCGATATAGATGTACCATCAAAGCAAAACGTCTTCCCTCTAGAACTAAAACAAGTATTGAGTGTGATTCTCTGCGGATTAAATTCAAGATATAAAAAATTCTAATACTCAATGACTGACGAGAACGACGACGACGAGTACAATGATGATAGAAGAGAATTTCCAAACAGCAAGCAGTCAACAAAAAATAAATAATAAATAAATCCTTAGAGTAAGGAGCTATCATTCCGGCTTTCGTCTGTTGCAAAAATATCGTTCAACAAAGACTTTCTGTGCTGTGCCTGATTCTTCGATATGCTCTTCAAACAATCCCAGTCTCCTGCAAGTTTTATGGAATCAGGCAGAATCCTTCAGATCTGGCAACAACCCCAGCAGCACTCACTTTATCAACAAAGGTATTCTTCTTATTTCTCAATTATTACTATACGTTCACTCGTTCTTCATGTGATTGCATATTAAATAAATTTATTTCCTTCATTTGAGATTAGTCGGATGTGGAAGGGGCGGGTCAGGGGGTGATACGGTAAGTCAAAAATGTGCACTCGTTCGTAATTCCCAAATGAATTGATGAATAGATTACTTTGGGACAGGCTGGGATTTATTACATCTGACTTATTCACATATTGCGAACTGAAAATATTAATTTTTAAGGAATTTGAGAGGAAAGGTATAACCTCTTTCTTACTATTACTGTTCATTTGTGTGCTTTTTGGGAAATTTTCCATCACATTTTGTAAAGAAGTTCATATATTCCTGCACTTGAACTGTCGGAAATTGAATTTTGTGTGAGTTGATTTGTTTGAAATTTCTAAAACAGCCAAAACTGACTTAAGACTTTTAGATCATGTACCACAGACTAGACGAGTCACAATCATAACATTTTACATTCGATTATGACTTCGTATTAAGTCACATTGATATGAACCCCAGTTTGTTAACAAACCTCTCCTCGAGGAGTTTCGCTTAGAAGACAGTGTTGAACCCAGCTTATCAGTGATTGCGTCTTTTATGACTTCCTTGGAATTTTGCCATTGGTTCTCAATACTCCATATTTGCTGTAGCGGACTACTTGACACTCGATGGTGGTCTCTTGCGATTATAGCCCTCGAACACGACGTCATACTTTCTTCTAGCACTTCTTGTTTTTGGCATTGGTCAACATGTCCCCTGTATATTACCTTGGATAATATTAGATATACAGTGCCTTGCATAAGTATAACCGCACCCGAAAAAAGGCATTAAAAAGAAAACCTACAGTAGGAGTGACTCCTTACTATTTTTTTATTGAGTTGCATCACTGATCAAGCAAATTGAGAAGAAAAAAAAGGACCGTTATTTCCTCTCCTGGTGTTTAAAAATTAAAAACAGATTTTGATGTATTGCAAAAATTATAACCGCACAATGCAAATCTCTTTGAACCTGCATTCAGTCAAGTGCTTTCAAATAAAAAACAACAATACCACGAGGTACGCATTTAAGCGAAATTGAAAAAGGCAAAATCTTGGCTTTTCAGTCAAGCGGCCTAAGTCTTAGGGCTATTGGAAGACGAATTTCACGATCGGATCGTGTCGTTCGAGATTTTTTTAACTATCCAGAATCTGATGGGACAAAAATAAGACCCGGGCGTCCGCAGAAGCTGACACGTCGCGACAAGAGACGTTTAATCAATGCTGCATCCAATTCGGTGCATTCTTTGTCGGATTTTCGTAACGAATTGGGCTTAGGAGTTTCGGTTTCAACCGTTTCTTATGCTTAAAAAAGTAGTGGAGTGATTGTTCGGGGGAAAAATGGTGCCAGCTCCAAATTTAACAGCAGCCCACAAACAAAAATGATTGGAATTTGCCCGCCAAAACATAAATCGGGATTGGAAAACCGTGAGTGACTTTCTATTAATCTACACTAAAATCTCGTTATTCCAAATGGCATACTGGAATGAATGTTTTTTATTAGGTTATTTTTAGTGATGAAAAAAAGTTTAATCTCGATGAACCAGATGGTTTTAGCGGATATTGGCACGATTTGAGGAAAGAGAGCGTGGTAAGGTTGCACTTGCCTTCACCTCTACCAGAATGAACAGTTCTGACAACACTTCGGTCCTTGAGGAGAATTTGGTACCTTATTTAAGACGCTTTCGCCGAGTTGAGCATGTCTTCCAGCAAAGATAATGCCCCAATTCATGTATGTCGTCAAAGTTTGGATTGGTTCGAATGGAAAAACATTAATTTGATGGAGTGGCCGTCACATTCTCAAGATTGCAACCCCATCTTAAATCTTTGGGGAATTTTAACTCGCAAAATGTATGCCCATAATAAGCAATTTGCTAGTGTTGCTGAGCTGCGAGAGGCAGTTGTGACAGAATGGAACGCTTTAGATGACTGCATATTGAAAAATCTAGTTAATAGTATGCCAAAAAGAATTCAAAGATTGGTCGGAAATAGAGGCAAAAAAATTGCATATTAATTTTTTGTTAAAAATGAACTTAAAACGAAGTCCCCCAACTCCGAGGGACATGTCTTCATTTTAAAGAGGCGGATAAGCCATTCCTTCACGGCCGGACCTCTTAATTTGTCGATGTAACCAGTATGAGGTGTTCACTGAGTAGTTCAACCTGACTGGAACTGTAGACGCTCCATCTAGGCTATTCTTCCGCTGCCGTTAAATATTTAACATATTTTCTTAAAACACACATTTTTTAAACACTAATTTCAAAATTAGGGGATTTAGCCTTTTGGAGACGTCTTCAGGCTTCTTTAAGTAGGAGTGAGTTAAAAGTTTGGGCACGGGTTCTTGGAATAAATAAAGTGCAATGTAGTGTGCGTGGCTTAGTGGTTAGGTGCGTTGGCTGCTAAGCAGAACGTCGTGACAAAACTTCCAACAGTATCAATCTGTCATGAAAAAGTGCTTCTTAACTTTGCCGTTCGGAATAAGTGTTAAATTTTAGGTCCCCTCAATGCCTCAGACGCACCCAGAGAATTGTTGATGAGAGTAAATTATATTTTTTTTATTGTTTTCGAGTTATGCAAATTAAAAAAATATATATGTGTTCCAGTATTCCAAGGAAGACATCGTCTTCCTGGTTATAATCTATTACATCGGAGAAAGGTGAACCAAGGTCATGCATAGATAGTAAAAAAAAGACTTGTATTTGTATGTATTTTTACTCCCCAATTACAGCGACAAGGACACTATTGCTGCTGGCTTAACAACAGAAAAGCCACCTATTGGCTTATATCGTCTTACCTTGGCCACGACAGCCCAGTCCCATGAAACACTTTAAGGAAAGCTATTGCGGACGCGCAAACCAAGAGTGGGTCTTTTAATTGGATAGGACGCTAACGCCCATCACACGGTATGGTGTAGCTCTGACATTAATGAAAGAGGTGAGTTCTTATTTGATTACCTACTAAGCACAAACCTACTTATTTATAATATTGGTAATGAACCCACATTTATAACCAAGAACAGGAAAGAGGTACTTGTTATTACACTTACCTCTGGCTCGATCCATAATCTGATTTCAAACTGGCATGTCTCAAAAGGGAACTCCTTCTCTGACCACAGATATATTCAGTTTAAATATGCCCTCGTAAAGGGCAGAACAGAGTTCTCTCGGTTCAGTAGGACGGTGTCCGAACGGGACCGAATTGATAGGGTGAAGGAATTCTGGTGGCTTCAGTCAGCACTTGACAATAAGAGATCGTGATGGGGTTTTGAGCCTTAACCGGCTCAAAATATCTGATTCAGTTTAAGGGTTTCGGGCTTAGGTTTAAGTAGAGTAGGCATGGGGGCACATACAACGACAGAGAAAATGGCAAATTATAATACCTATAAAAAAAAAACTGAAAAACAGATAAAAATTTTCTGCTGGGGTAGTTATAGTTTGAAAGTATGTGTAGTTGTTAGATATAGTAGGTTAAGTTAGGTTAAAGTGGCTGTTGATACAGGATCCACACACTTAGGCCAAGGGAAAGGCCCATTTTGATACCACATGAATCTAAGGAATTACTTCTTACTTGTCGAAACATTTTGAGCTTATTATGAACCGAAGAAGATATTTAATATTATCCTTGTTAGCTAGTTCACTGGGATTATCATAAAAATATTATCCCAGATGAAGTTTGCGTCTTAGGGAAAGAGCAGCGCATGTGCAGAGAAGGTGAGAGATTCCTCTTCTTCTTGGTCCATACAGCTCCTGCAGAAGTCATTTGAGGCTACACCCAGTCGAATTGCTTGTCTGCCTATAAGACAGTGTACCGTGTGCACACATATTAAGGAGATAATATGAAATCTGCTTTGAGATAACAAGCCCTTAGAGCGGTTTAGGTCAAGTGACAGCCATGAGTTTTGTGGCTGCGCACCACAGTGGGGCAAGATACTCCAATAACCGGAATTAATTATGTAGATGGGTCTGTTTTATTGAAAACATGTTTTTTTCTTTTTTGTAGTACCGAAACAATTAATAGGAAAACCATAATTGAGTTTTTAAATTTAGTTTTAATGCTTATTTCATAGATTTTATTCGAAAAATATATATAAATGTTACAAACATCATAAAACCCACTTTTACTTACATTTTTAGCTTATTTTCTTAGTATATTTAAACTAAAAGTCGGATTCATCGGACTCAATTTCATCGCCGCTGATACTAGTGGTTGAGTTTTCAACACTGGAAACATTTGGGGCAATGATTAAGTCAAAGACGTCTTTAGGGAATATTTTGAAGTTTTTTTTGGTATTTGCCTTAAGCTGGTTATTAAGCGGTCTGAAGTTACAAGTAATAAATTAAAAACATCTTCATTACATTTTTTCTAGAACATTTCCTCGAAAAATGCTCACGATAATTTTTCAAGTTCTTATTTCTTGCTTCCTGTGCTTCTTCAGTCAACTGACCTAGATTGTAAGGATAGATTAAGCTTTAAGATTATCTAACAAAAAATTGTAGTACAAAGTAATACCTATTGAAAAAAGCGCAGAACCAACGACATCACCGTGGATTAAAAGCTTGTGCACTGTAGGAGGCATATATGTACTACTAGGGATAAAGGTTTACGAAATACTTGGCAGTTGCAAGTGAGAAGTCTCAAAAATTATCAATGTTGATATCATAGCCACATGAAATTGCTACCAATATAGCATCAACTTCTCGATTAATATTTTATCGACACCCAATATTTTAGATGCGACTTCCGAGTTGCTAAAAAAATCGCCTTGAAGAGTTGCCATCATTTGTTGACATCTCTTTTCGAATCTTTTCCATCTTTATCCGTTTACTTCTGTCGCTACTTTCATTTTTTTGGGCGACCAACCCTACATGGTGTTGCTGGATCAAGAAGTTTAAAACTAATTGATGATTTTTCAAAAATCGAAATTCGTTCCTATTACATTTAAGCCACTTTTTTGTGAATCTAGCTTCAAAAATCGATAACGAATGGTGGAGCTCTTTAGCATTCACATCGTGGCTTCAAGGTGAAAAATTTGAACTTATTTTTCAGTATTTTGATTCCTGAATATTTCATGAGCTCAAAAAACTCCATTCGAGTATAAAATATACTGTTAGAATGTGAACCTACACGAAAAAAAAAACATTTATTTGTGAATAAACATACAGAATTTTCTAGGGTACTCTATCACAAAAACCTCAATAAAAAAAAGGTGTAAATATGAGCAAGAAATTCCTTTTACGAACAATACACAAGATATTAAACTTTATTAACACATAAAAATCTCAATGTAGAAACGTGTAGAAACCTACTTTTTCTCTACCTATACCTACATAAAAATACCCTCAATTATAAGGTGCAGATTATTTATAATTTATTTATATAGAAAAATAAAAAATATAAACCTAAAATATATTTAGAAATAAAGTACATACTTGAAACTATTGATTGCATGTTGATTTTAAGTTTTCACGTTTTAAAAATATTTAAACAAAGCCACGCTGATAACACTACTTATTTAGCACTTGTCTTCAGAGTAAGTGAAATGTGATTTCAATTCGGCCGTATGGAGTCAGAAAAAAAACTTAAAAATAAAATTGATTCAGCAAATGATAGCTTAGAATATTTGCTAACGGAAAACCCAGTTTTCATATTCATCGCTTTTAATTTTTTTTTTAGTTTATTCCGACTCCTTCATATGAGTGGGCCCACTGTGCGCACGTTGGTTAATTATACCATCCAGAGCTTGTTATCGTTAAGACTGTTTCTTTTAGCATAAGTTTACATGTAGCTATCGGTAAACCTATCTTTTTCCTTTCAGATGAGATACATACGTACGACCGGTTCCATTTTTAGACTCTATAATTTCCTGCGATGTCTCTGTGGCCCGGGACATAACAGAGGTGATTATTAAATTGCTGCGCCATCTCCATAAGAGATGATCAACAATCGAGGGCCGTTTGAGAGTTGGTTGAGACACCGTCAAGAGATTTAATAGCAGCAGAGAAGATGCGGATATCTGAATTTGATATCACGTTTTCTCTTAGCCAGGATAGAACCTCTTTGATCACCAAAATTTCCGCTTGGAAGACGATACAATGATTAAGGAGGCGAAATGAGAGCCCTAGATTAAGCTTTTCTGAGTACACACCACTACCAACACCATCATTTGCCTTGGATCCATCTGTATAAAAATGAATGCTTCTGTCTTCCAGAAATGTTTGTCTTCCCATTCTACTCTAGATGGAATGGAGACCTGGAAGTTTTTCCCGATTTGCTGTTTTGGAATGGTGTAGTCCATTTTCTTTGGTATAGAACCGAATAAGTTCAAAATGATGGAATGCCGCACATTATTGTTATTCCATTGAGAGAAGGCGTTGAGTCTTATAGCTGTACGCGCTACCGCTTGTTTGCTGAAGATGTCGTTTTAATCTTGTTTGTGATGAAAATGGACAAATTACATGTGTGGAAAATAAAATAATTTTACAAAATAAATACAGTAAGTAACTTAAAAAAGCAAAAAATATTTCGGGTTTAATTTCATAGCTTATATAATTCTCACAGCTAACGATATTGTGGAGGCAAATTATGACGAGGTCGCTGAGTTTAATGGACTCCCTAACAGGAATATGATTGAAAGTGAAACACCTGAAAGGATAATGAGTGGTATGTTTACGCCAAAAAATTACGTATCCTACTTCTGTAGTGACTAAAATTAATAATTTCAGAAATTTATAAATGGTCCGATGACGAAACCCATACCATGCTACAACTTTATAGTGAAAACCACAGCAAAGTGGGTCCACTCAAAAAGTTCAGAAATAGAAAGGAAATGTGGAATCACTTGGCCCAGGAATGTGGTTCACATCATGGAATTCAATTGACAGGTGAACAAGTTGAAGGCCGGTTCAAAACAATTATACGGAAAACGAAAGCGGTGATTAAAAACAACAGAACTAGCGGAGCAGCCCGAAAAAGACTTCCCTTTGATTCGTCAATATGTGCAATTATTCAAAATGACGACTCACTTCTGCTGGAAGTCTTTGTTGGCCTAAACAGACTGCTTCGCAAAGAAGACCTACAACTTTCGTCTGAAAACCAGCCTCCAACTCCAAGTACTTCAACAGCCAGTATTGCAGCCCAGCCATCATTAGTTCCATCAAATCAGAACTAACATCGACCTCGAAAAAAACAAAAATGTTCCACGGATAAAATTATCTACCGGCTTGTTGAGGAAAGGAAAGCTCGAGTCGAAATAAAAGAAGCCAACAAAAAAAGAAGGCATCAGGAAAAAATTCAAGCCCTTTAAGACTTAACAAGTGCGCTTTCCAATCTGCAAAATAAACCGCTGCCGCCGACATAAAGTGAATTTAATTTTTAATTTTTATTTTTTAATTACGATTTTTTTTTCCATTTTTTATATTGCAGGTGATGCAATTGCTTATGAAGTCCTTTATTTATTTGTATAACTGAAGATTATATGTTCCTTTTGTATATTTTTATTAATTTAATGGTTATAAGTTCCTGAAATGTTCTTGTCAGCAAAAAATTCGATTTAAGCAGTTTCATCGGTGTTATCTTCACCATCCCACAGGTCGCCTTCGTCTATGCATAGGTTGTTTAACACACAGCATGCAAGAATGAATTTACTCATTCTTTCAACTGTGTGAAAATCAAGTCTCAAAAGCTGCCTGAATCTGTTGAACCGAATGCATTTCCAATTTTAACTCTGGTTTGGCTGTGTTTTTTATATTTCCCGTATATTTAAAGGGAGTCATCAAATATTCACGTAACTTATAAACGAGAGTTGAAATACTCTCGAATCGTGTATCTTGCTTGGAGCTCCAACAAAAACATCAATGAAACGCTTGTCTGCATCACAAATGTCTTGAAGTGTCAAGGACAACAGGTCGTGGCGATTAATATGGGTGGAGCGAATTGTATTGGCTGTTTTTTTCACGTATATGTAGCATCCATTTCCATCAATGCATCCTAAAACGTTTTGGAAAACCTGCTATCTATAAAATATAACAATTGGTGTATTAATATTTGGCAGTTTGTAAACCAATGTCATTATCTGTTGAAACTTCTCGACTGTGTGAAACTTTTCTTCTACCGTAGACGGGAACTTGATATAGTTCGGCGAAATTTCGAAGATGAACTCCACAACTCTTGTCAATATGTTATATGTGGTAGAAATAGCCAAATTAAATAAGCCTGCGACTTCGCGGTAGGAATCTTTATTTCCAGTAAACCTGTAAGCAACATTTTTAGATAATCCCAGCTTTGGATAGAAGCATTTAAGCTTACCACAGAAAAGCAAGAACTTGTACCTCTGCAGTAATTTCTTGCCTACCACCGCAATCTATTTTACGTTTAAAATATGAAGAGGCTTCGTACTTTTGAATTAATGTCTGAGAAGTACCTCTGTTAATACAAAATTTTCTCGAAACTGTAATGAAATAAAAAGTTATAAACAATTGCACAATTGTTGTGGCAGATAGTTCAAATACCTGTTGCTCAGAATATTTCTCAATTGAAGCAAGAAAGTTCTCCACCCTGGGCCTTTTCCTTTCAGCAAACTCTTCTAGTAGCAACTCGACCACAAGTTCATCTTCTATATCATCATCTATAGAAGATGAGGATGAGGATATTATGTCGTATATGCAATTTATAATATTGGAGGTATTCATTTTTATTCTTTTATTTCGATTTATTTATTTTTTGTTCGTAATAATTTGTTATTTTCACAAAACATAATTTCACAAAGCAGTTTTCACGATTTTGGTGTTTGAAGTATGTGTACATGTATGTGTGATTCTGTTTTTGATTCTGACTTCAAATTCGAAATCGTTTTTCTGTTCTATTCAGAACAAGAACTGTCATCTTGTACCAAGTGAACGAATTCAGCACAGTTCGGAACAGTTCTGGACGACCAAAAAAAAAATCCACGTGAATATTGTTTGTTATAACTAAAATACAACGTTGTCCTATTGCCACTTATGAGCTTTTAAAAACAACAACTTTTAGAAATCTGGTAGAAGACTAGCGGACAGTATGTTTATTAAGTTAAACATTAGATGAACATAGTGCCTGGCTACACGGAGATTTTTCAAGCTACTGAAAAATCACGTGCGGTGGCTACACAGTACACACGGTTGTGCTCAGTCACGTTCTTCTTTTCCATTTCGTTGCTGGGAACGTGAAATGTCTCTTTTTTGTTTGACGTTTTTTAAAATTATGAGTTTAAATGGAAGTTGTAAAGGAGAGTTTGAAAAAAGATGACCCAGTTTTGTTTAGCCCTGAAGTAAGCGAAATATTTTCATCGAAACAAGGCATTGAAGGTTGGGCAATGTAAGACAATCAAATCTCAAATTAAATATCTTCTTCTTTTATATAGGCGGGATATTTAATTGGTATTTGCTGTTCACATCCACATACAAATTTCTATCTGTTGATGGGAGCTAAAACTTCATTTTAATGTCTTAATCTACCAAATTTCACGTTCCAAACTCGTGAAATGAGAATTGATATCTTGTTATGAGTTATCAAGAGCCCTCCCAAGTAGTGAACAATTGGAGATAATCCTCGAAAGCAATTGAGCAATTGAGGTAGTTGCAGAAGAAGTCGTAGAAGAAGCTTGAGCAGCATACTAAAACACCCTAAGTCAATTAAATATTGTTTAAATATAAGTAATTGTTTTTATTTAAATGTTTGTTGATATTGATGCTATTCGACTTGCTTAACCCAGTTAGACAATCAAAAACTAAAGTAACGATTTTGCTCCGTTGAACGACTGATTAACCATGATGTGTAGAACCCGTGGGAGTGCCGGAAATATTGTCCGCCAATGGAGGGGTGACTAAAAAATACATAGTAATTCGAATCATTAATTTTGTGTAATTGAGGAGTATACCTTTATTTGAATACCTGTAACGCAGCCAATTGAAAATCAAAAAACAACCATTACTATACTGGTACATAATATAAACCATCTGGAGAAAAGTTTGGCATAGACTATGATTGCAATCAATTTGAGTATCTGCGCGATGTCGATGAAACATTCAAACTAGCCGAAGAGGCACGTAGCTTCGGCTTAGTAGTTTGCCGAAGGACAGCTTTGATACTGATTTATTGCTGTACAACTATGTGGCATTTTATAGTCATTAGTCAAGTGTATGGCCATAGTGGTGGATTAGTGAACACAAGTCGAAAATATAACCGAACTCCTTCATCATCAGAAATTGTCGATACCAGCCGACAAGCAGGAAAGGCACTTGCATGCTACGAATCTCCTCCATGCGAACGGCTGCGAATTTATTGATGATGTTTACTTGGCCAACCATCTTGTCGAAAAATTTTTGAATAAGGGGCCAGTTATAGCAATCATTGAAATCCATCAGGAAAAATGTTTGAATGGATATTTAACTAAGTTTTCTTTCGATTACTAATGCAATTTATATACCAATCGACCGGAAAATTCTTAAAGAATTTTTTTTTTGAGAGTAAAATATAAGTTCGCAAACTTATTTTTCGTAAAAAATGTATTTTTCTATTTTCCTTACGGAAATTCGTTTTCCTGAACAGCTGATGGATTTTTGTCAAAAAATGAAACGAATCGTTCCAATGTTTCGTGTTTCATTTTTAAATAATTCCAATGACAGATTTCTGTCAAGAAAAATTTTCCGGCTGCATTTTAATAAGGAAATATTTTGGCGGTGGACAAGTGACATTTTTTCAATGACGTAAATTTCCTGATCGCTATAAACGCTCATCAGAAGAAAAATTCGGATTCCTCCTGTTCCAATTTTTCCTGATGAAAACCAATGATCGCTATAACTGGCCCCTAATGTATTCTTGGACCACCACATTCCAAGAACTCGATAGCTACCCAGAAATAAAGGTTATCAACTAGTATACATATCAATTACCTACGTTAATGAGTGAATCGCAATCTCATGGGCATTGTTTCAGAGCTCCTGCACAAAAATGGAAAGAGTCTTAATTTTGTTTGAATAACATTTGAACAAAATAAGTTTTAAATGAATGATTGACAACGACAGAGTCAGAAAATAATAAACAAACTTCAAAAAGAGGAACAAGTTAGGAATGAAACTCTAGGTCTGTTTAAGGAATCTGCTTTGCACAGAAAAGTACAGAAAACTTCCAAAAAGTACACGTTTGTGTGTTCCATGATTAAACCTTGCCCCAAACTGTTCCACAATCTGTCATTTTGTGTTCCATGAAGTTGTCCAGCTCAGTTTAGTACACATTTTTCTGCACCTACTTTTTTGCTGGTGCAGCTTTGTAAAAACTATCAAATGTCAAAATTACAAATGCCAAATTATTCTTATTTTTTTCCAATCAAACAATTTTTTGAAATCATCTCGTAAGTAAAAATATTACTACTATACTCCCAAGTAAAAATTGCTCAAAAGAATCTAAAAAGCTATTCAGAATCTAGTTTCCAACAAATTAACATTTTATTCAATTTGATTTGACTTGGAATATTCATTTGACAGCTGATTTTATTCTGTCAAAAAGATTAAATAGGGAGCTGATCTTTTCTGTTCTTACTTGTTCTGTCAGTTTGTGCTGGTCTGTGCTGCTCTGATCTGGTTTTTCTTCATTAAACAGTCCTTGTATTCCTCACATCTTCCCCCTTCACTCCTCATCCCTTTTACCTAAGAACTCACTCGTTAGAGCATTGATAAATCCCTGTGTAGCCAGGCACATATATGAATATTTTCAAAACAGAGTTTTCTAACCCACAAACATGACGAACTTATATGAATTACTTAAAATGGAATTTATTTATATAACTAATACTTCTTTAGTAAAGCAAAGATTGCGCTATAACTACTCATGGAAACAAAGTTTGATAAAATGTTCTCTTTCATTAAATATTTATTTACAAAACTTGAGACAAATAAATTATTTGCACAAAAACAGTTGATAAAACTGATAGGCTTACAAAAACAAACCTTATTGTATCCGTGTTAGGGGTACATTTGGGGCTCTGAAAATATATAAAAGCCAAATGATCTGCATTTTAGCTAGTCAATTTATAAAATTAATTTGTATCACCATGAAGTGGTTGTCTCTGCTCGTTGTTGTTGTTACTTTGTTGATGTTCAAATCATCCCATTGCGCTCCTGCTGCAGAAGATGGCAATCGGTTACCATGTAATTCTTTGTTCTGTACCATGGAATACTCCAAAGTTTGCGGAGAATTAAATGGTGAAGTCAAAACATTTGGCAATTCCTGTGCTTTGGAAAGTGAGAATTTGTGTTTACCTTGGGATCAACGTAAGCTAAAGAAAAGAAAAAAATATTTTGCTGTTAGAAAACTTTAATATTTTTCTTTTTTTTTTCAAATTCTATTTTAGAATACAAGGAGGTGCCATGCCCACCTGAATTAAGCTCCATTTAAACCTCGGAGGAAGTAAATTATTCATAATATGATTATTGTTTATATTCAATGTCGAGTTAAGCATGTCATAATGTCATGAAAAAATATAATAAAAAACATTTTCCTTTGCTCCCTTGAAAAAAATGTACATTGCAGTCTCTATAAGAAATGGAATACGCTCAAAAACTAGACATCAAACCGTTAAGGTAAAAACAGGAGAACAGGACACCTAAATCTATATTTCCTCTTAAGTTTGTCACCACGTCCTCGATAACATCAGCATAGCCTTTTTGTGCTTATTAACATCCAGAAATATTACCAGGCTTCTCAACCATTGGGAAATAGAGTTGGATTGCTTGCGCCATGCATTCTAACAATACTCCTTCGTTATCAAATCTTATTGGAGACAAACATTTAAAAGATTATGATTTGCACCCTGTCACAATCGAAACCCTGGTATCCGAAAAATTCTTGAATCTTTTGGGTACAGACACAGAGAAGTTTTCCTAACATAAGTTCCTATGTTAATTGCTTCGTCTCGAATCTGGGGGCTGGGATGAGAAGACTTTCTCGGCTGGAGCGTTGTCGTCCATTCCATCGATGTGGCCGAGCCAATGTAGTCGTCTTTTCTTATACTTATGGACTACATCCACATCTTGGTACAGCTCGTAAAGTTCTCAGTTGAACCTTCTTCTCCATTCGCCATCGTCGCATACCGGACCGAAAAAATGTCGAAGAATTTTTCTTTCGAAAGTGTCCAGTATCAATTCCGATTTTTTACTTACAGTACAACACTCGGCGCGGTAGAGTAGGACTGGTAAAATCAAAGTTTTGTGTAGCAGACACTTTGTATTTCGAGTGAGGAGTTTTTAACAAAGTTGTTTTGCCAAACTGATGCAGGAGCGGTTAGCTAGGGTACCTAATTCTTCTTCGAATCTTCACTAAGGTGTCGTTTGTGGGATTGGTGATTGTTCCAAGGCAGGTGAACTCCTTAACTACCTCGAAATTGATGCTACCAACTGTGACTTTTTGTCCTAGGCGGTGTCATGACTCCTCCAGTTCTTGAGCGCGTCAATGATTCCATGGGACAAATCTTCTTCCGCACTCGTGCTGTGCCAAGAGTATTAAAGGATCTCAACATACATAAATCCGCTGGTCCGGATGGTATCCCCGCTATTATTCTGAAGAGGTGGTCTTCCACGCTGGCAAAATCCTTGCGTAAGCTTTCCCAACTATCCTATTCTTCTGGACTCGTTCCGAGCAGTTGGAAAACAGCATTTGTCCAAAAAAAAGGCGAATCTTCTTCTCTCTCCAATTATCGTCCGATTGCACTTACGTCTTCTTTTTAAGGTCACCTAAACGCTGATAAACTATCAGCTCAAGAAATATCTCGAAGACCGAAAGCTTCTTAATGACCGGCAGTACGGCTTTCGCAGCAACAAGTCCACTGGTGATTTGATGGTTTATCTCACCGAACAGTGGAACAAATCTTCACATCGTTTTGGAGAAAGTAAGATTGTTGCACTTAATATTTCAAAGGCATTTGATAAAGTCTGGCATCTTGCTCTTTTATCGAAAATAAGTGCCTTCGGTTTCGATAAATCCCTTCTTTGTTGGATTAGAAACTTTCATTCGAACCGTTCAATACAAGTTGTATTGGACGGATTCAAGTCTGAAACCCACAATATAAATGCTGGTGTGACCCAGGGCTCCGTTTTGTCTCCGACCCTCTTTATCATTTTTATTAATGATCTCTTGTCTGTTACTTCTAATCCAATAAATTGTTTTGCTGACGATAGTACCCTTAGCTTATCATATTCGTTTCCAGATTCACATCCCTCCTCTTCGGATGTGGAACTGCAACGGCAAAATATGATAAGCTCATTAAACTCTGACTTAAACAGCATTGTCCAATGGGGAATTAAGAACCGTGTAGAGTTTAATGCTTCGAAAACTCAATGCTGTCTGGTATCGTTGAAGCGAGATATACCCCCCTTGCCCCTGTCCATGAGTGGCACTTGCATCAATGAGACCTAACATCTCGTGATTCTCGGTATGTGCATCACTGACCACCTTTTGTGGACCGAAAAAATACGCGATGTCGCCAAAAATGCTGCAAGATGTTTGGGTTTCTTAAGACGGTGCAAGAAATTTTTCTCCCCGTCTGATCTGGCTATTATCTACAAGACATATCCGTCCAAAGCTTGAGTACAATTCCCATCTTTGGGCTGGTGCTCCAGCTACATACTTAAGCCTCTTGCATAGTATACAAAAAAGAGCAGTAAGAATGATTGGTGACAGAGACATCACTAACTCATTCACCTCATTGGAACACCGTCGTAACGTTTCGTGTCTCTGTTTGTTTCACCGTTACTTCTACGGTAATTGCTCAAGTGAAATCGAGCCCAATTTCGGTCGTACGCTCAAGTATAGAGAATCGTTCTTTAGCCGTACTACGCGAATGTGGAACTCTCTTCCACACTCTGTCTTTCCCGATCATTGCAGTGTTCAGGAATTTAAGACCAATGTACACCGGCACTTCCTCTCCAATCCCTTCCCTCTTTCCTAAAGCACTCACTGTGTCTATGGCATAATAAGGGTATAAAGAAACCCCTTAAATGTGTGTTTATTATAAAAATAAAAAAATTATTCCAAATATTTTTCATTTTACCAGATATTTTCAATTTGTTCAGCGTTCTTACATTTTTCCAGATTTTTAAATTTAGTACGATTGCATTTTGTATAAAAAGGAATACATATATGGCAATCGAAGTAATTTTGTAGAATGTGATAAATTCGTGATCAGTTCACGAAAAATTTAAATCGAACGTGAACACAAATTTTATTTTCAAAAATCAGAAAATTAAAGTTCGCGATCGAATCAAAAATTAAATTCCCGGTTGAATTTATCGATCGCGATCGAATTAAATTCTATCGATTTTCGAAGCCTGGTAACTAGTCGGCAGCAAAAAGGAACCGACAAACTCTTAATTATGTACAATAATAATCAATCTATTTTAAATAACTCCCCAAAAGCGTCTACACACCAAGGGTATAACCATAGAGAATCTATTTACCTAGAGTCGCAACTCGCTCTCTTTTTTAAAAAATCACTGTTCAAAAAATGTTGTAGTGAGTCTCTCAATTTACTCTTATTTTTCGTGTCCGTGAATCTGTGAAAGAGGTGAAAAAAAATTCAATAAGGACATGACCGCACTGTTTTAAGGGTGAAATAAACTCTGCCAATGTGTTTAAATGTGTTTTTTTGTTATTTATTCGTAAATCATAGTTGAATTCCATTTAAAAAGCAAAAAACACTGTTATTTAAATACTTAAAACATGAATTTCATACAATTATTTTTTATTTTTTAAATTTTTGAATTTTACTGTCTCTTATTTTTGAATTTTGAGTGCAGGCTTTTAAAATTGAGCCTAGACTTTTCACCTTATTGAGCCCAGCACACAGGCCTACCCATTGCAAATGTATTGGTTCGGCCTCCCATTTGAAATGCATTGAAAAGCCTATACATTTATATTTGGTAGTATATTTTATCAAATTTAATTTTTTTAGTCGAAAGAGAGTAAAATGCCTTGAGTTGCGACTCTAGGTATACCTCCTCTGTGGGTATAACAGTGAGTAGGGAAACTCTAAAGGCTGAATCACAAAGGCGCTTCAGCTTCAGCTTCGCCTGACGTTTACGAGTTCAGCTATAGGAATTCAATGCTTGCTATCACAAAGACGCTTCGACCTCACGTTTCGTACGTAACGTGACTCCAAACGGAAGCTCTAGTTCAAATATGCTGAACTTTTGCTTTGTCTGACAGCTCAACAGCTGTTTAAGAAAAAATACACACACAGAATTCATTTGTTTTTGGAGCAGCGTTACCACTTGAAAAAAAAGGAAGCGAAGTAGATTTGGTAATAAAGCGAAGAAGATTGACAAAAAGCGAAGTAGATTTTAAAATATGAAGTGTATATTATACTGGCCTTGGATACATTGTCGCATAGAGAAACAGTTATTATTTAAAGTTCATCTGGAATTGTGTCCGAATTGTGTTAAATGTTCGATTTAGGTAATTTTGACACTACATGGTGGATAAAATGTGTTAAATATTAACGAGCAGGCTAAAATATGACACTATTGATTAAATTCAACCAACATTTTAACGCAAGTCCCACGCGCTCTGAAGTATTAAACAATTCAATATAAGGACGTAACTTATTCTTTGCGTATTTGTATGAGTTAACATTTCGTGTTTGTAAACTGTGTCCACTTATTGTTCGCCTGTATAACGATATAAACTTTATTGCGATGTCACTAATATATTTTCCTGATGAAAATAAGAGAAATATGATGGGGGCGTGCAATTTTTCACTGTAAACTGTAGACATAAGATTATGTCTTAATGAGTTAATCGAAGCGGATTTTAGAAATATAAAGTAAAATCGAATTACATTTTTTCTGAGTGAAGTAGATTTTAAGAAATTCTTGGTGGTGCAAAGTAGGTAGTAGATTTTCAAAGTTTTTCAAAAATCAAAAAGAGTAAAGTGGCAAAGCTGTTTTGGAGGGATGATGATGTGATGGAGGGAGAACTGTCATTCAAAGCAAACGCAAAGCGGGTGCATCGTAACGCAGACGAAGCTTCAGCTTCAGCTTCGCCTGACGTTTACGAGTTCAGCTATAGGAATTCAATGCTTGCTATCACAATGACGCTTCGACCTCACGTTTCGTACGTAACGTGACTCCAAACGGAAGCTCTAGTTCAAATATGCTGAACTTTTGCTTTGTCTGACAGCAAAACAGCTGTTTAAGAAAAAAATACACACACAGAATTTATTTGTGTTTGGAACAGCGTAACCACATGAAAAAAAATTAAACGAAGTAGATTTGGGAATAAAGCGAAGAAGATTGAGAAAAAGCGAAGTATATTTTAAAACATGAAGTGTACATTATATTGGCCTTGGATACATTGTCGCACAGAGAAACAGTTATTATCAAAATTTCATCTGGGATTGTGTGCGAATTGTGTTAAAATGTTCGATTTAGTTTTGACACTACATATGGTTTATAAAATGTGTTAAATATTAAACAGCAGGCTAAAATATGACACTAGTGGTTAAATTCGACCAACAATATAAGGACGTAACTTATTCTTTGCGTATTTGTGTGGGTTAATATTTCGTGTTTGTAAACTGTGTCCACTTATTGTTCCCATATAACGATAGAAACTTTATTGCGATGTCACTTATATATTTTCCTGATGAAAATAGGAGAAATATGAGGAAGGAGTGAGATTTTTCACTGTAAACTGTAGGCATAAGATTGTGTCTTAATGAGTTAATCGAAGCGGATTTTAGAAAAATGGAGTAAAATCGAATTAATTTTTTTCTGAGTGAAGTAGATTTTAAGAAATTCTTGATGGTGCAAAGTAGGTAGTAGATTTTCAAAGTTTTTCAAAACTGTCATTCAAAGCAAACGCAAAGCGGGTGCATCGTAACGCAGACGAAGCCGAAGCTGAAGCGTCTTTGTGATTTAGCCTTAACTCAGCGCAATTGTTTTATCAGTTCACACCATTGAATAAGAAGTACAGGAAGGGGTATTATGAAAAAGAATTGAAGCATTTTTCTAAGTAGTATGAGTTTCACAAACACAAACGCATTATAACAGGGCTGGTCTGCAGTTGAATTAATCTCAGGGGCGCCAAGCGAAAATTGATTGAATCTAGATTTCATCGGTTATGCTTCAACTTTTTTTCAATCTCAATTCTTTTTTTAGGATGCATGGTGTTTTTACACTAAATTTGCATATGCACGGTTTTTAACGTTTAATTTTTTTATTTTCCAGTACATTTTCTTGATTTTTCATCCGTAATTCATCACGTTTATTCGCCTATTGTAATAAACCAACAAATAAAAACGTTTCGAAACACGATGAAAGAACTATTCAAAACAACCGTGCACACTACGGGAACTCAATGAATTGCAGCGCCTTACTATCACGAACAGAAATAATACACCCCTGAACTCGACTGACAACACAGTCAAAGTTTGACAGCACATACCCCAAAAATTGACAGCACAAGTCCCAAAAATTGACATCATCAGACATTTTTGTTGCTTCACTCACGTGCACTGTACATGTAGCTAACACCTTTGTATATAGAGTTAGACTAGTACTACCAAGAATTGAATTTTTGAATTTTGCTGCTCTGCTTGATTTGACAGCTCAAAAACAAGAACAAGATAAAATTTACCCAGTGGAGAACAAAATGACAGGAACGAACACAATAAGTAGGAGTGTGTAGGCTATATTATATTGAAATAATGCGAGTAAGAGAGTTAGGTTGCTTAAAAAAAAAAAAAACAACAAAATATTGCGCTGAACTGGTATGGTTGGTTAGAGGGGCGGAAAAATAGAAATATTATGCCAAGTAAGGATACGATCGAAAGAACTTTGAGAAATTTTTAGTTAAAACTTTAACGTTTTGCTACTAAGTATCAAAACTATTACCAATGTACTTTGGTATTAAACATTTCTTTGTGATCATTTATGAAAGGAAATAGGGTTTACATGCTCTTAAAAGCAAAACTAAATTATTTTTATTCTTTGACCGCCATGAATGTAATATTCACAATATTTTAAATAAAAAAAGCCTTATTTCGGTTACATTGTATTTTTGAAATGTGTTCTTTTAACAGAGAAGAATGCACAGACATTTTATTCTTTTATGGGTTGTGCAATGGAATTGCAAGAATCCGGTTACTTAGTTACGTAACTTGATAATATAATCAATCATTTTTTTAATTTCTTTTATACTACTTACTTAAGTTAATTCACTTTTTAAACATTCATACCGCAAATCTAACTCTCAGTGAGAAAAGGTAAGGTAATTAATGTTTTGGCAGAAAATCAGGTAGGCATAAGTATACTTTAAACCCTCTTCATGATTGCTCAGTGTTAAACATATCCTAAAAACCATATACCTATGCCTGTTTTTGGTGCTTTTATGAGATTTTGTTTTTAATTATTGTTTTTTTTTTCAACAGAAAAAATAAGAAAAGTAGTTCGAAGAGTGAACAAAAAATTACCTGAAATTGAAAATTTTGCTCGAACAAGAAAAATTGAACATTATTTAAAATTAAAAAATTCAAAAGCATTTTCAAAGGGTAGTATTTGTAATAAAAAAACCGAAACGAGGTACCTTCTTTAGTATTGACAGAGAAATCGATTTCAAAATGGGTAAGGGTCAGCGTTACCACTCTTGAAGGTCTACTTCCATTTTTCGAAAACATTGAAAATAACTTACTTCTTCACATCATCCCTTATTTCTTACAATCTACGTAACTAAAAAAAAAATAACTTCGATTGAACTCGATATTTTCAAAATCTACTTCGATGTACATATGCATTATACAATTGTTTCTATAATTATACACTAACAATAAGCCGAAAAATTTACAAAAACTAGATCATAGAGGAGGTACATAATATTATAATATAATAATACCTCCTCTGTGCATTAGATGTCAACCCATAAAATTACACAAAGTTTGGATAACGTGCTTGTATCTATAAACATTTTTAATATTTTAATTGATTTCAGTATAAAATACACTCTTCAGATCTACTTTCCTTTTTCTCAATCAACTTGGGTTCATTTTTTCAAGTTTGAATTACGTGCGATTGTATAAAAGTGTTTAATATATAAATTGTATTGTCTTTCCTCTGTGAACTTTTATAAAATACACTGTGGTAACGCAGAAGTCAGTTTGCATCAAATTTTGCCAAAAGCCATCCATCTGGGTTTTCTTACTTCTTACACATACAAAATACATACTCTCAAAGATCAGTGTATAAAAGCACTCTACACAAGGCCAAACAAATATCTCCACAGAAAAGTTTCATAACAAAATTATTATTATGTCCTTGTCGTTCTTATGCAAGCATATTTTCTTTTGAAAATCAGATGTTCATAACTTTTTATGTCATGCAAAAGAGGTGGGGCAAAAAGAGTCCATACATTCAAATGAAGGCCAAAATTAGACTAACTGCAACAAGAGCATCTCGTTTTCTGAGCAAAATTAAGACAAAGGAGGAACTAAACGCCATCAAATTAAAACATGCACAAAACTACATTCAATGCCTCCCATTCTCTGTAAAAAATAATGTCAAAAAGCAATCATTCATCAATTGTGACGAAGCTTACATGTAGAGGAAAGGTCCGACAATTCCAATAAATAATAAAATTTGTCTACAACATGCCAACGGCAATGCAGTCCTGTCTGCAAATTTTCAAATTGTATCGAATAAAGACAAATTTGTACTTATATATTCCGAAAAACTAAATTGTATCGATTTCGATACAATTGCATCGAATTTTCCATGCCTGGTTCAAATAGTCCTAGTCGTAGTCCAAAGATTAAATATGTAATATGTTACGTATTTAATCTTTGGTCACTAGTCCACTGATCAGTTATAAATAACTGATCAGTGCACTAGCATAGAGAATATATAATACCTAGAGTCGCGACTTCGGGTGTTCGCTCTCTTTTTGCCTACAAGCTGCAATTTGGTCGTTTTGTACTAACCCAGTGAGAATGTGTTAGTTTTCCAATGCTTTTTAAATGAGAAACTGCACCCATACATTCGCACTGAGTTAGATACAATGCTCAGGTGGAGTCGAGGTGGGTTTCATGGGCTCAGATTTCGAAAATAAGATTCCGTTGAGCTCAGCATTTTCAAAAAAAAACTTAAACATACAAAAAATGCATGTAATATGAAAAATAAATACGTTATATTGTTTCTTTGCACTTTTAACATATAATTCACTATAATTTACCAATATTTGTATAAAAAATCTTAATATATCTTAAAAAAAAAGTCGTGCGTTTAGTCTTGTATTTGCTATGGTGGAAGTCTGTCACTTTGGGTTTGTGCATCAGGAAAAAAATTTTGTCACGGCTGAGTACTCACTCTTTTGTCACCTCTTACACAGGTTCACGGACACGAAAAAAAGAGAGGATTGTGAGAGTTTACCTCAGAAAAATATTGAGGGTGTTTTCGGCAAGGGAGGAAAAGGTCGCTACTCTAGGTATTATATATTCTCTATGGTTTAAATGGCGATATTGATACGTTTAATGTCCTTAAACACGTTAATTTCAGTGTTCCAAGGCGTATCTACTATTAAAAATAATTAAATCCCTCTTCATATTGTAATGTGTCTACACTTTATATGTGCATATGTAATGTGCAGATAAGCACTCTATGTCTCTATCACTCTAATATCGCGTTATAACTGAATAAGTATTTAGCAAAACAGTTTTATTTGTAGTAGTAAGCACTTGTGTATGACAGATTAAGTGTAGGGGAAGCATCCAGTGGTTAAGAGGTGAACTTCGTTAAACATCGAGAACGTTCAGCGACTTCAGGAACCTAGTAGTTTTTCAAAACGATTTTAGTCATATAAATAGTCACTTGGAAGCGAAGCAATTCAATTGATTGGGAACTACGATAAAGTAAGAATACTGTGTTTGAAAAGTGAGATTTGAATGTGTTGAATAAATAATTTTGTGAGTGATTTGAATTAAAAAAAAATTGTGTTTAATTTATAAAGTGTGAATAAGTTTTAACTGTCGGACCAAGCCGAATATTACAATATTAACCACTATCGTAGTGTCCGTAGCTTAATGATTAGGTGCGTTGGCTGCTAAGCAGAACGTCATGGGTTCGAGTCCTACTCGTGTCCATATATCATCTTTCACGGGCACTGCCTCTTGCAAAGAACTGATAAAACTTCCAAGAGTATCAATCTGTCATGAAAAAGTGCTTCTCAATTTTGCCGTTCGGAATCAGCGGAATTGAGGTCCCCTCAATTCTTCACACGCACCCAGAGAATTGCTGATGAGAGTAAAAGCCACTTAAGCCTTGGCTCTTCAAGAGCTGTCGCGTCACTCTATTTATTTACTTAATCACTATCGTACCAACATTACGAGAAGAATTCTTCCTTTCAAATTCATAACGATAATTATAACTTAACGCATCAAATACACAACAACACAACAAACATTAGCTTTCTTTTACTGTAAGTAAGAATTTAGTTTCATAAATAAATAAATGGAGTTCCCCAGATCTTTCATAGTGAAAATGATACCCCTGCTTTTGTTCTTTGTAACACACAGTTGCCCCAACTATAAACATAAAGTCATATGTCTCCTAAACATCGTTTACAAGATCTTGACTGCATTACCTACTTTGAGAACGTATAAAACTGTTTGTGAACAACCTGGATAAGTCCTTATCAGTTTGGCTTCAGAACCGGAAAGTCCACTATCGTTTAAATATAAACTCTACAGCAGATCTTGGAAAAAAAAACAGGAACTTCAAATCAAATACCCACCCCTCTTCATCCTTTCCAAGGCCGCCTCGTATATGAAAGCGTTTATATCAACTATAAGGAGAAAAATGTCTAGTTTTTGGCATCGTCTGTCTGTTTAAGATGTCGATGGAAAGAAAATGAATTCGACTTAGTTTTTAATCTAACGTTCAGAATAAACTTGCCGCAGATTCAAGAACTCAAATAAGAAGAACGTGAATAAATAAACTATATATTTCATATATATTTCGAGTGCAAGATATGCCTAAATAAATATTTACTACATTCGTGCAAGGCATAACAACAATAGAAATATGGTGACGGGGAAGCTCAAGGAGAGCCGTCCTAAGTGGCTAGCACTCATCAACGATTCTCTGAGTGTGTGTGACGACCTTAACGCCGATTGCGCATGGCTAACAGTTATAAGACTCTTATAGTTCAGTCACTTTAGAGAAAAAAAGGGGTCAATCTCGGAATTTGAGATAACAAGCTGGAAACTCGTATACAGCTTTATTTTGGTGTTCTAAAAGTTGTCTCAAAAGTCTCATATTATCCCGTGTCTGTGTCGTAAGTTATTCGAGGTCAAAGGTCATGAAAATCGGTTTTTGGCAATTATCTCTGTTTCTATGGTTCCAAGTTCCAATCACTTCAACACCTATTATGAAAAAATTAAAATTAAATGTATGTACATTTAAATTCTTCAAAAATCTGAAGTTTCGAAATATCAATTTTCTTCTTCTCCTTCTTCATCATCATCTCCTTCGAAATTAAAAATTTCAATCTCATCTTCATCATCTTCGTTTTCCTGCATCATTGTCTCCAAACCTTCTAAAATTTCTGGATCAAATGCAGTTTCTTCCTCGGGATCGTCTTGCAATACAACAGCATTGAGACAAGCTTGCCCATTGCATTGTCCACAAGATAAATTGCACTGCAAGCCCGATTTTCTGCATCCGCAGCGTAAACCACAAACATTCTTATACAATTACAAAATATTGTACTGAGTAATTCATCTGGAGCTGGTCGTAATAGTGTAGTTATTGGCTGCATTGCTTTAGTTACTTGATTTTCTTTACGAGGCTTATTCTCAGTAGATGGTGTTTGATTCAAAAAATGTGTACAGCAAACAGCATGGTATTTTGCTTCAGCTGCAACCAAGTCGATTTCATGAAGTACAAGATCTTTCACTAATCCTTCTTAAGAATCCTTTTGTTCTTCAGCTCTTTCGATGACATTGCCTTTGAATTCCAGAGTACTAACGTTACTGATTGTACGTCGATACTTTTCTTTTTTTTCTTAACTCTGATGCTACGTCGTCAGCTGTTTGGCCCATTGAATAAGAAGTACAGGAAGCGGTGTTAGCTACATGTACAGTGTACGTGAGTGAAGCAACAAAAATGTCTGATGGTGTCCATTTTTAGGGTATGTGCTGTCAATTTTTGGGGTATGTGCTGTCAAACTTTGACTGTGTTGTCAGTCGAGTTCAGGGGTGTATTATTATTGTGTATTATTTCTTTTCGTGATGGTAAGGCGCTGCAATTCGTTGAGTTCCCGTAGTGTGCACGGTTGCTTTGAATAGTTCTTCCATCGTGTTTCGAAACGTTTTTATTTGTTGGTTGTATTACAATAGGTGTAACAAACGTGATGAATTACGGATGAAAAATCAAGAAAATGTACTGGAAAATAAAAAAAATTAAATGTTAAAAACCGTGCATATGCAAATTTAGTGTAAAAACACCATGCATCCTAAAAAAAGAATTGAGATTGAAAAAAAAAGTTGAAGCAAAATCGATGAAATCTTGATTTAATCAAATTTTGCTTGGCGCCCCTGAGATTAACTATTCAACTGCAGACCAGCCCTGTTGTAATGCGTTTGTGTTTGTGAAACTCACACTACTTAGAAAAATGCTTCAATTCTTGTTCATAAGACCCCTTCCTGTACTTCATATTCAATGGTTTGGCCACAAAATAAACACAGTGTTTTAAAATCAAACACCTCAGTCCTTTTTTTACGAGGTACACTGGATGATGGAAAAGGTTCACCTTTCTCTAGTCGTCGTTTTGATGCTGATATAGAATTTTTACTAATGTATACTTTCCGACACTCGACATGCACATTCACAGAAGTTAAATTATTTAAGAAGTCTATGTGACCATCATTTCTTTCAATACTTGCAGTTTTTAAAGTTTTCAAGCCACGCACTATATTAACAGAATCACCTTCAGTTAAAGACTTCTCACAAATAAAACACAAATCAGCCATAATTATCAAAATTGTACGTCCGTCGTTGCTGAGATCTTATAACCAACTAAAAAATTCATTCAATAGAAAGTAGTCCCTTGAAAAAGAAAAGAAGAATTTAAATGTACATTTAATTTTAATTTTAATTGTGACAAAAGTACAGCTACTATATAAAAATTAAATTATATTTACTTAATTTCTAATTACCATCTATCTATATATAAATCTATTTATTTACAATCTATTATCGAATAAAATTAAATGAATTTATAATATATATAAAACATCATTCAATACAATGTATTAACTAATAAATAATACAAATTATTTATTGTTGATAATATTTTAATAATTTAGTTACTGTATATAAGGTATTATTCACCGAGATTCACGGTTGACCTTGTATTACAGTGTACATGCCTGAGCGCTGGGTGCTCTCCGCCCTCTATCTCGAAAAGGGTTTAGCGTATAGAAAAAAAGTTTAAACAAAAGTTGTGGCAAATTTTCATATTTTTAATTTTCATTAGGTGTTGAAGTGATTGGAACCATAGAAAAAGAGATAATTGCGAAAAACCGATTTTCATGACCTTTGACCTCGAATAACTTACGACGCAGACACGAGATAATATGAGACTTTTGAGACAACTTTTAGAACACCAAAATAAAGCTGTATACGAGCTTATTATCTCAAATTCCAAGGTGAAACCTTAAAGTTTCGTAAGTTGTTAGCAAGAGGCATTACCCGAGAATGAAATAAAAACTTTATGGATGCAAGTAAGATTCGAACCCACGCGTTCTGTGTAACAGCCAACGCAACAAAACCACTAGGTCCTTGAACACTTCAACAGTAATACTAACGCTTACAGGAATGTCAAACACTTTAACCTTGAGCCCCACTTCGAACGTATTGAGATTTATTTTTTAGACGAACCAAGCTAATGTCTCTACAATCTCTCTTCCACAATCTATCTTTCTCAACTCTGATAACACATTGCTTAGCAAAAAAAAATGTGTATATTCTTTATTGGAACACCCTGTTAGTCAGCATACAATTTATTCTCGCTCTGGTAAACAAAATTGATCCAAAAACATTTGTCCAAATATTAGCCATGTTCGAATTTAGATTTGTTTTTTGTATCCACAAAATAAACAAACTGCCAAAAATGTTGGATATAAAAGGTTTTCAAAAACGGGAGCGATATATAGTTATAATTTTCAATCACTCCAGCAACCATGAAGTTCTTGCTTATTGTCGCTGCAATTTTTGCTATTTTCCAAATTGCTTCAAGCATACGTGTTCCAACCGACTGCAATCGGTTTGTTATGTGTGAGGACGAGGAAGAATGGACCAAACCAGTTTGTACTTTCTGGAATGGAATGGAAAAAGTCTTCGATTCCAGATGCCAGATGAAAGCCTTTAATGCTTGTGCCAACCCAGGTGAATGTAAGTGTTTTCTTCTAACTTGTTCGTTGATAATGTTTGAAACATCTTTTCTGTTTGATTTCTTTTGTTCAGCTGCTGTCGCTTTCCCATGTCCTTGGGATGTTAGTAGTGAAGAATAACCGGAAATTCGTCTTTTCCGAATTTGAAATAAAAAGTTTATTATTTTCTTAAAAACAAAAATTGATTTTTTTCTATAAATTAATACTTTCTTAAAATATGATTGTATTAAGTCGTCGATGTCAAATATTATTTTTGTGAGGGCAGTATGTCGTAGCACTTTAAAAACTGATTTCATGACTTCATTCGCTTTTTCAATGAATCGAAAATTACATTCTTTTTTTGTCGAAAAAGGCAATATGGTACATACCAGTTCATGCAGGGTCTCAGCCTGCAACACTAGTCCTTGCAGTGGATTACAGTCCAAAACATTGGGATTCGAAGGCAAATATTTTAAATTATCGGGGTTTATCGTCGTTTCTCGCTTTAAACCTTACAGAATTGAAGAATTAGAGTAATAACAATAATAATAAAAGGATGGCACGACAGCTCCGAATATCCAAGGCTCAAAGTGGCTTACACTCCTTAACAATTCCTTGAATGTGTTAAGGAATGATTCCAAACGGCTGATTAAGCATTTTTTCGTTGCAAATAATACTCTTAGAAGCTTTGTCAGTACTTCGCAAGAGGCAGTGTCTATGATTCGAACCCACGCGTTCTAAGTTATTGGTTACGCCACTATTAAGTTTGGCATCTTCCTCTCTTATCGAAAGTATATCTAAGAATCCCTCGTTCTTTAAAAGTTATATTGGACTGAAGTCTGAAACCTACTCAATTACTGGTGTACCCCAGGGCTCTTTCTTGTCACCGATCTTTTGTCATTAACTTCTCATCGAATAAATTGATTCACTGGCCAGTCAAACGCGTATTCATCCTCTTCAGATGTGGAATTGCAAAGAAAATATGATAAGCTCATTAATTGATGTGGAATACAAAACCGTGTAAAGTTTAATGCTTCAAAAACCCAATACTGTCTTGTATCGTTGGAGCGAGATATACCCGTTCCGTCCATAACGGGCACTTGCATCAATGATTAATTGAGGTCCTCTTCTACGAGAGCCAATTGACTCACGGTCTGCCTCTACTTCTTCGCCCCTCAGGAATGGTGTCGAAGGCTTCGGGGCCCGTGCATTGGTGTCCAACCACTCTACATGACCAAGCCACCTGATTCGATGGACCTTAACTATTCTGTCTAGGTCCGTGTTGGTGTACAACCTCGTAAAGCTTTCTGTTGAATCTTCTTCTTCATTATCAATCAATGCGCACGGAGCCATGGATAACCCGAAGAACTTTCCTCTCCAAACAGCCACTTTAATCGGATTGAGTCAGTGTCAATGATGATGGTCTTGTATAGATTTACATATATTGATCGAGAGAAGGTTTTACCAGTCAATTGCTTTCCCAAAGAAACAGCGATTATCAAGAATTATTCTTCATCTGATCTCGACGCTGATGTCATGGCACGTGTTAATAGCGGAATCTAGCTCGACGAACTCCTCTACTTTTTTTTTTTTTTTTTTATAATTTGCACACACTAAAGGGGCTTTTTATACCCTTATTATGCCAGAGACACAGTGAGCGCATTAAGAAAAGATGAAGGGGTTTAAAAGTAAGTGTCGGTGTACATTGGTTTTGAATTTATCAACATTGCAATGACTGGGAAAGACAGAGTGTGGAAGGGAATTCCACATTCGCGTAGTACGGCTAAAGAACGATTCTCTATACTTAAGAGTACGTCCGAAGTTGGGCTCGAGGGTAAACTGATGGGCATTCCTGGAAGCGCGGGTATTACGGTTGAATTGTTTAAGGGGAGGAATGCAACTGGCTACCTCGAAATTACGCGTCTATTGAATTTTTTTCGCGTTCTATCCGTTCTGTCCGAGCCGTGCCTCGGTGTTGAACAGACTTTTGAAAGATAGTGCCTCTGGTGCTGATGGTGGAGTTTTTCACTATCTTATCGAATGACAAAGCATCGCCTCGTCTGAGTCCTTTTTTGACATCGAAAGATTTGGTAAGCTCGTTGCCTATATTGATGGAGTAGCGTGAGTTCTCCTTAAACAAGCGAATGAGCCAAATAATACATAGATTGACAGCTATGTAGATGCTGTCATAATGTGGCCTTAAAAGCGATAGAAAGTTGGTGGGTGTCGATTTGGAGTTCATAGGTTTTTTCCACGGTCTGCTGCAAAGTGAAAATTTGGTTGTCCGGTAAGGGGCCACATTGATTAGGACCAATCAGATTGTTGACGAAAAGCTTCAGACGTTCACATATTACGGCAGAGAGGATCTTAGAAACAAATTTAAGGAGCTCGATTACTCTGTAGTTGGCGCAGTTTAGAGGATCTCCCTTCTAAAGTATCACCCTTGTCATTTTGGCGTGAATATTTGTCCTCTATTGCATAAATGGAGAATAGAAATGAAGGTCCAACGATTAAGATAGTTAACCCTGAAGAGAAAGGCCACGACATACTGTGGATTACACAGACCTCGACCAACTTGGCATATTTACATCAAAATTTGTCGTTGAACCGCGTAAAATCCGATAACAATTAAACTAAAAATTGCAAAAGTCCATTAATTTGATTTTACAATATTGATTAAAGAGTTGTTTTTGTATTTAAATATTTTGGAGAGAACTGTGGTATGTGTTATAAAAATCCGAAGAAAAATTGTTGCGGAACAACTTGAGTCAATATTTACACTATTGACACTTCTTGAATCCACACCGTGTTTGTTTCCTGTCAAAATAAAACCAAATGTGTTTTTGTTTCAATACTTATTTTTGTTTTCTTTGTTATTCCCCTCTTTGCACAAATATTTTTTCAAATGCACAAATAAAAATCGTCAAGTTTTAGAATACAGAAGACAGAAGTTTAGACTGTTGCAATATTGACTGATAACGAAACAGACCACGTGTTGATAGATCGCCGCTATTCCTCGAGCTCGATCTCGATACGCTAGAATCGCGGTGCTGTGAGCTACCTAAGTTCTGGGGCTGAGATAAGCTCATCGGTCTTTCCAGGGTTGGAATTAAAGAGTACTAGAAGCTTTAATACATAGTCAAGTTGCATTAACTTCGTACTTATTACAATGTTTTTAATAAAATTTATTAATCTAACGTTTTCTTAATTTCGTGAGATTTGTTGCTGTTGTCCGTCTGACTCTGAAGCTTCTTTCTTTTTGGTGCTAGATATGCCACCTTGGGTGGTCTCTTTCAAGGAAGATTTAGGGTTGTAAAATGGGTGGAAAAATGTGACTGCAGTTAACCAATGGATCAATATACAGGCATGGGATTTGTATGTGTGACAAGACCCCTTACCACTGGCTGGGGAAATTTTATGCCAGTCAATAAAAAAAATATCACAGACGAATCCAGTAAATCACGTACCAATCCAGTAAATCGCAGACGAATCTTGTAAATCAACAGAATGAATTCTGGCTTCGGGTTTAGTATGTAAGACAAGACCCATCACTTGTAAGACGGGTTATTTTTTATCAAGGGCTGAAGTAGAACGTAGAACTCAGCGGTTCCAGGGTCGGACTAAGGAAATATAACAAAACTTTAGCTCTTTGAGAGTTCATACAATTCCTTTAATTTATTTCAAAAATATTAATGATTGTAATATTTATTATTATGAGTTAAACATTTAACAAGTAAACTACAAAATATCTTATAGCTTTGGTCTTATAAATAAGACAACAGAGTCTACTACTAATTACAACCTGAATTGATTATTACAGTCTGAAAGCAGACGCCACTGGTTATTACAATCTGAGCTAGCAGATGCCATTTGTTTAAGACCAAGTGAATGAATTTCACAGTCTGTTAAAACTTACGGATGACTTCCCTAGTACAACTAACCTATTACTAAACCGCTAGGATATTGTTCTCTGTTTTTGCCTTCAAATTTTACTTCTATTAGTCGATTTCGTAATGATTCCATACATTTTGTATCACTCTGATAAACAGCGTATTCGGCTGTTGATTGTAAGAAACGACTGAATGTACTTGGTTTTAGTTGTGTGGTGCAGCTGTGCAGCTGTTATTTGTCGACTGTGCGCTGCTGCTTGTTGTCGTCAGTCGTCGATGGTGGAGTGGGAAATTCATTATTTGTAAAGAATGTTTCCTTACACACTGGTTGGGGGAAGTCTGTGTCCGGTTAGTCTGGTTTTATACTTACCAATCCCTATCGAACGTCTGCTTACTTTGAGCTCTTGGATTCAACTGAATTTACTGGGCTGGTAGCTGGCTATTTATAGGCTGCTTGCTTGTACTAAGACACTTACCGATTGAGGCAATAGACATCTACACCACTCTGTTCAACAACGCGCTGAATAATGCATATTATCCAGTGCGTTGGAAGACAGCTGTGGTTCATCCTCTCCCGAAAAAGGGAAAGGACAACTCCAATCCGTCAAATCTTCGGTCGATAAGTCTTCTACCAAGCATCAGCAAGGTATTCGAAAAGGTAATCAATAGGGCTCTGAGTGAGTGGGCTGCGGACAACAAAATAATTCCGGATAATCAGTTCGGGTTCAAGGCGGGACATGACACCATTCATGCCGCGTCTAAGCTCGTTTCTGATATCCAATGGAATAAGTCCAAGAAACAATGCACGGGTGCTGTTCTGGTTGATTTAGAGAAGGCCTTCGACACCGTATGGTTAGAAGGCTTGTACCTAAAACTCACCAGACTAGGCATCAGTAAACCATTGTTGTATATGCTTTATGATATGCTCAACGATAGAAAGTTTGTTGTTAAAAGTGGCAATGTAACTTCTACCACCACCTTTGAAATCAAAAACGGTCTTCAACAGGGAGCGGTTAATTCGCCGATTCTCTTCAGTATTTACACCAGCGATCTGATAGGTAGCCTTATCCAGGCAATTGCGTATGCCGACGACCTGATTGCGTACAGAACTGCCCCAAAGGTCGAAGTCATTAGAATTCTCTTGCAACGTGACTTCGAGAAGATTCAGCGATATTGCGATGACTGGAAACTGAAAATAAATGTCCAGAAATGTGAAACAATTCTGTTCCGGACCCCGCTGGCTAGGGCCACGAGGGATACGCGCAAGAATTGGCGCAAGATGGTCATCGTTGGGCCCCACGGACAGCGATTAACGAGCAAAAGTGAAGTGAAGTACCTCGGTATCTGGTTGGACCAGTATCTATATTTCGACAGACATATGGATGCTGCTCTGACTAAGGCCAGAGGAGCCTTCGCTCTGACGAAACGGCTGTTTTACAGCAGTCGGCTTGACCCCAGAGTGAAGGTAATTTGCTACATGGCCCTCATACGGCCGATGATCGTTTATGGCTGTCCAGTGTGGTTCAATGTTGCACCATCTCAAATGGAGAAGCTTCGGGTGTTCGAGAGGCAGTGTCTTCGGCGCTGTCTCGGTTTGTATCGGACACCGGAATCTTCTTATGTACATTACTATTCTAACGAGGTTCTATACAACGAGGCTCGGATCAACAGAATTGACAATTTCGTGATAAAACTTGTTCGGGGTCACATTGCGAGAGCTATGACTTCGACGAATAATTTGATCTTTGGGGCGTTCTATCCGAACGACGAATATTTTGATAGTGCACGCTTGAGCGGCTTCATTCCACCAGAGGCATTCCTCTATTTAGATAGATGCGGTCTGATACAGGACAGATTGGCGGTGCCGCTAATCTACCACGTCAGGCGGAGAACCGTCGATCGGCGGCTCCTTTACCATCGAGACGTCCTCGCACAGGACGGAGCAGAGCTCCTCCGGTTCAGTAGGGCTGTGTCCGAACGGGACCGAATTGATAGGGTGAAGCAGGAGCACCAGTTCTGGTGGCTTCAGTCAGCACTTGATAATGGGTAGTCGGGGTGGGGTTTAAAGCCTTGGCCGGCTTGCATACTTTTTTTTAGTCTAAGGGTTGTGGGTTTAGGTTTAAGTAGAGTAGGCATGCATGGTGGCACATACATTGACAAGGAGAACAAATATAAAATACACAAAAAAAAAAAAAAAGATATGAAAAAAAAGAAAAAAAAACGAAATTAAAAAAAAAACAACAAAAAACAAAAGAAAAAAAAAATACAAAAAAAAAATACAAGAAAATGAAATAAAAATGATAGAGATTTGCTGCTGTGGTTGTTCTAGTTCGTAAGTAGTTGTTAGGTAGAATAGGTATAGTTTTAGTTAATTTTAAGTTTTATTTTTAAGGACCTAACTTTAAGTAGCATGTAAGCAAAAAAATAATAAATGACATAATGTTAGTTTTTCTAATTTTTCTAACAAGTAACAATAAAACATATGTAATAAAATAGTTCATAGGCCGAAAGGCATTACTTTTAAGAAAATCATGAAGTACTTAGAGCGCCCGGTTGGGGCCAGTAAGTTAAATATAAGATATTAGATAATAAGCTAGTTTGAATTCTTTGCCTAGTACTAAGTAGTTTTAAGTTATAATGAATAAAAATGAATTTTAGAAAAAAAAAAAAAAAAAAATAGGCTGCTTGCCTGTGACGTTAACTTGTCGGCGGTAGATTGACAATTGCTTATCCTTATGTTGCTTGCTGGAGTCTAGTTAACAACCGGGTTTTCTACTAGTTTTATCGGTCAGCAACTGATAATTATTTCAATTTGGGGGATCTATTTATACCCCAAACGGTAGGCACATGATGTGACTTATATTTTGTGAAGAATAAAAATAGGCAGGAATTTGTAATGACAGTGCCAACATCTATCACTATCATGTTAATATGGTTATCTGACAGAGACTTGGGAATTGAAGACACAATGTACCCGATATTCATGCTCGAATCAACTTGGCTGCCTTGCAAAACATTCAGGGCGTAGAAGAGCAGTTGAAAACCACATGTCGCAGAGACTAGTTTGATAATGACTGGAAGGATTCCTTCCGAAGGGAGCTAGCGTCGAACATAAGAATGCTCTGGAAAGAAGAAAAGAATCTACCCAGATAAGTTGAGAGTAATAGGGAGCTGGGACCAATCCATCAGAAACATAGCACACTATATACAACGCAATGCATCTATTCTGAGGACGAAAACGGCAATCTGATCACCGATCTTAAATCCAGTATAAAGTGATGGGAAATCCACTTTAATATGAATTTACTACCGGGAAGCAGACATATAGAGCGGAGAAGAACCGAACCGGATTGCGATTTGCGTTATTATTTATATGATAGAAGACAGCGCGGCAGATCAATTTTGAGCTTTAAGGATGCTGTACACCAGCTTTGAAGTGTTAACCACTTGTGGTCTCGCCGAAAGTTCTTGTCAAACCATATGGGTTCCATTGAGGACGCCGCCGTGTGAAACCCAAAATTTTAGTAGCGAAACAAACATAGTACATCAATTCTCTGATGTCTTGGTAACTAGATAGTGGAACGTGCATCCAAATTTACTCCAAGAAAAAACGAATATAATATATATGTCGCTTTATTTAAAAAAATACAACTTAAAGATTATTCCCTTCGCAAAAGTCGAATCGAAACAAAAAATATTCATCTCATTGTCTGCAAAGCTTGCCGAAATCTGAAAGGACTCGCAGAACCTCAAGTTTATTGTCAATCTCAATTATGCAATATCTCCCTGATAAAAGAAAGCATAAGTTCCACCAGGAGATATTTCTTGATTAAATCTGCCAGAAGAGTGCATTTTGCAGTCCCAAGTTTTCAGTATGAGTGACGAGGAGAGTGGGTTGTCCAGTTGACCTCAAAGTTTGAATGGAAACTCGGTTTTCATTTTGTCTATAAGCCGATGATGTTCCTGGTTCCCCATTCATAACCATTTGAGCCCAGCGGAAACAATGTACCCGAGAGGTTGAGGTGGCATCAACCACCTCGGCTGACGCATGCCGCATGGACTCAGCAAATTATTATTATATATTGTTTCTGGGAAGCTCGCCGCACCTCACCGGACCACATTGCATCGGTTCAGGTTATGTGATGTTGTCTGTTGGCATTAAGCATTCGAAAATGAAGAGTACATTTTTGCTTCGAAAACCAACGCATGCATGGAATATTATGACAACATCAGAAAACAGAAAACGCATTCTTTTGATGAGCTTCCAACATAATAGCCTGAATAAATGTATGGTATGACCAAGCTCTGAAACACTATTGCCTTATAATTTAATATATGAATAAGGTATGTTGTGCGGTCGCCATGGTAGTGGTTGTTGGTCTTTGGTTTTCGGTTTTCGGTTCTGAAAAGCCTTTTGATCTTTTGTTCTTATGTCATTGTTAAGACTTATACAGGGGAATGCATTGTTGCGTTCATTGTTCGGCTGATGAACTGCTGACTATGTTAGTAGTTGTCATTGACGAGATGAGTTCTGTAATAATATTGTGCATGGGAGTTCCTGTGGAAGAATGTGCTTTCGTTCTTTTTTGTGAAGTCGTATTATGAACTGATATGCTCAAAGAAAATTAATTTCGCAAGGAAGTTAATATGTTGTAACCAAGTCCACATTTTTCCTTTTTTTACGAAATCTTTCTTCTTACAGCAGGAAATCAGCATAAAATTCTTGAAGGCAACGAAGAATATAACCAATGGGGTACTTTAATGTACTTTGAGTGTGCAATATGCTTTCTTTTTTGGAGGTATGGTTCGACCATATATTTTTTTGAAAATGAGTCTGGTCAAGTAGTGATTCTTACTAGTTCGCCACATGTTCCGTTTGCTGAAATTGGATGGAATTTATGTGGCCAAAAAGTGTTTTCAACAAGACAGTGCCACATTTCAGCCCGTGAAACACTTCAATTACTACAGGAGACATTTCCAGGTCGTGTACTCTCTCGTTTCGATGATTGAATAAAGGGAATCACTTTAAATGAAAAGAATAGTATTTTTCTATCGCCCAGCACGCTATATTATAACAAGCCCAACAAATGAAGGGAAGGAGTATTGGGGAAATTAGTAAGTTCGGTAGCAAACTTCGAATTTTCCTAATGTGTACTTACTTAATAATTTTCTTGGAAGGAGTGAATGAGGCTAAATTCACCAACGTTAGCCTTATCTACGCTCACGCGCCAACTAAGGAAAAGGATGAAGACACCAAAGACAGGTTTTACGAACTCCTCGACATGACCTACGAGCCATGCCCTAGCTATGACATTAAAATTGTCCTTATAGATTGTAATGCTAAACTGGGCAGAAAATAAATCTACCGAATAATCGGACGACATAGCCTACACGACACTACCTCCGATATCGGATTAAGGCTAATCGACTTCGCTGCGGAGCGAGACGTAATTGCAGCAAGTATCCGATTTCTACATCTCGATATCCACAAGGGGACATTGAAATCTCCTGGTTAATCAACCGCTAACCAGATTGATCACATTGCGATCGACGCACGACACTGCTCTAACTTGCACATTCCGAGGTGCCAATATCGACTCGGACCACTTGATTGTTGTAGACAAGGTACGAATGCGGATATCCCGATCAACGCCAACACGAAAAAATAGTAATAGTCAAACGACAACAATCGCAAGATATTACTAGATCCGTTTCCGATCGTTTCCTCAGAAGTCCTTTGCTGCCAGCACAAAATGTAAAGAACCAGTGGCAACACTGCCAAGTAGTCATCAGAGATAACGCCTTTGAAGTGCTAGGGTTTACACGGCCACCACAACGATACCCCTGGTTTGACGATGAGTGCCGGCGAGCATATGCAGCTAAATAAGAGGTATACAAAGCGAGCAGCAAAGAAGGACTCAAGCCGCTCGCAAGCTCTACGAACAGAAAAGAAGAGATGAGCACAAACTTCTTTGAAAGGAAAAAAGGGAGCATGAGAAGCGCGCTATCGAGGAGATAGTGGGATGTCAAAACAGGAACGAGGTTAAACAAACCACCAGGGGCTATATATACACCCCGAACCGGAGCATATAGAGACCATCATGGGAACATCATAGTGGAACCACTACGTGCTGAGGATATGGAAAGACCACTTTTCCAATTCCACCCATTCGACATTAACGAAGTGCATATAGCGGTATCTAAACTTAAGTCGAACAAAGCCGCTGGAGCAGACGGTCTAGCCGCCGAACTGTGCAAATCATCAAGAGATAATTTGGTTAGGAGTACCTTACCTATGCACCAGCTCATCTGCAAAATTTGGTCGGAGGAAAGCATGGCCGATGAATGGAACCTCAGCAGAGTATGCCCGATCCTCAAGAAAGGAGATCCCCTGAACTGCACAAACTACAGAGGTATAAGTCTCCTTAACTTTACCTACAAGTCTGCCGTGCTGTATGAACGTTTGAAGCCTTTCGTCAATGACCTTATAGGTCCTTATCGGTGTGGCTTCAGACCCGGCAAGTCCACCATCAATCAAATTTTCACTCTACGGAAGATCTTGGAGAAGATACCTACCACCTTTTCATCGATTTCAAGACCGCGTATGATAGCGTTTTTTTTTTTTTTTGTAATTCATTTTTTTATTCATTTAACCTTAAATCTACTTACATGCTAGACAAAAATGGGAAACTAGCCTAATTAATTATACTTATATATAACTTACTGGCCCCAATCGGGCGCTCTAAGCAATTCAATGTTCTTAAAATTACTGCCTTTCGGCCTACGAACTAAGTTTATTCCTTTTTATTTCATTTATTAAGTTTTTTTTATTAGAAAATTATAAAAACTAATGACTTTATCTCTTTTTGGGTTTTTTTACTTACATACTAGGGTCCTTAAAATAAAACTTAATATTACCTATTCTACCTACAAACTACTTAAAACTAGAACAACCACAGCGGCAAAAACTATGTCCCTATATCCCAGCAAACATTTTTGTGAATGTTCAGATTTTGTTCACAAAAAATGAAGAACAATTTTCATAAAACGTTCAGTTTTGTGAATGAATTATAAATGTACAGAAAGATCCTTCACATTTTTACGGGGGACATGCTGAGAGATTTGATAAATAAGGGCAAACAAAAAAATCCTCATAAGGATACACAAAGATTCGAAAAAATGAAACAAAACGAAAAAACAATATTCATTTTTCATTCTTTTTTCTTCACAAATATGAGTTGAGTGTATACAAGATCTTGTTGGTGGATCTTTCTATGCAAACGTTTTTTTTTTTGTCCTTTATTTATTCTTCTTACATAGGCAAACGTTTGTGCATTATCAGTTTTCGCTCATTTTCTTGAATCTTTGTGTATCCTTATGAGGATTGTTTTGTTCGCCCTTATTTATTTTCCTTACAAAGGAGTAAGGATAACGGGTCATTGTCGCGACAAAAGTTTAGTTTATCGTTTTGAACCTGAAATCGTGAATTATTATTTGGCAAAAGTGATTAATGATTCAAATCGGTGTCTAAGAGCCCAGGTAAAAGAACTCAAAATGATTCTTTTCTGTATTCTTTTTCGGTCGATTTGTTCACTTTTTTGATTTTATTGTGATTCATTTCTGAATGAAAATGTTTGCTGGGTATGTTCTGTTGTGGATTTTTGTAATTGTCTTCGTCTTCTTTTTCTTTAATTCTTGATTGTTTATTTTTTTTCACTTTTTTCACTTTTTTTTTCTTTTTTATATGTTTCTTTGGTGTTGTTTTTATTTATTTTTTTTTATGATACGTTATAGTGCCACCATACCTACTCTACTTAAACCTAAGACCTAAGACTAAAACAAATATGTAAGCCGGCCAAGGCTCAAAACCCCACCCCGGACTACCCATTGTCAAATGCCGTTTGAAGCCACCAAAACTGGTTCTCCTGCTTCACCCTATCAATGCGGTCCTGTTCGGACACAGCCCTACTGAACCGAAGCAGCTCCGCTCCATCACGAGCGAGGATGCCTCGTTCATACAGGAGTCGCCGCGCCGGTCTACAGTTTTACGCCTGACGTGGTAGATAAGCGATACTGCCAATCTATCCTGTATCATGCCGCACTGGTCTAAATAGAGGAATGCCTCTGGTGGAATGAAGCCGCTCAAGCGTGCATTCTCGAAGTAGTTCTCGTTCGGATAGAACGGCCTGAAAATCAAATTGTTGGTCGAAGTCATAGCTCTCGCAATATGCCACTGAACAAGTTTTATCACGAAATTGTCAATTCTGTTGATCTGAGCCCCATTGTATAGAACCTCGTTTGAATAATAATGCAGATAGGAAGATTCCGGTGTCCGATACCAACCGAGACAACGCCGAAGACACTGCCTCGCGAACACCCGAAACTTCTCCATTTGGGAGGGGGCAATGTTGAACCACACTTGACAACCATAAACGATCATTGGCCGTATGAGGGCCATGTAGCAAATTACCTGCACTCTGGGGTCAAGCCGACTGCTGTAAAACAGCCGTTTCGTCAGAGCGAAGGCTCCTCTGGCCTTAGTCAGAGCAGCATCTATATGGTTATTCGGAATTATTTTGTTGTCCGCAGCCCACTCACCCAGAGCCCTATTGATTACCTTTTCGAATACCTTGCTGATGCTTGGTAGAAGACTTATCGACCGAAGATTTGACGGATTGCAGTTGTCCTTTCCCTTTTTCGGGAGAGGATGCACCACAGCTGTCTTCCAACGCACTGGATAATATGCATTATTCAGCACGTTGTTGAACAGGGTGGTGTAGATGTCTATTGCCTCAATAGGTAAATGTCTTAGTACAATGTTGGATATACCATCGACACCTGCTGACTTCTTATTCTTTATTGAATCGAAGATGAGCTGGAGCTCTACCTTCGTGATGAGCAAGGGACTTGAGCCCGTTTGACCGGCGATTATAGCATTTGCTAAGAAGTCGTCATCAAACCGAGTAAAACCACGGTTCTCGGATCGCCATTGCGTAATATCATTCCTTAGGTAGAAGTGATGAAGTAAGGCTCTGTTTTCCAGGTCGTGGTTCGGGCGAGTGCAAGCATTCACCTTTTACACTTGCTGGAAAGCAGCACCAACTGCCTCCACTTTCTCCTGCGGATCTTCAATCACAAAGAAGTCATCGTCCAAGACGGCTTCCTCAGGATCAATTGGCGCTGTCAGAACAGAAATACGTCTCTGTTCTCTACTGTCCTCTGGAGCTTAAGACACGGAAGGTCGTTCTGATTCTTGGACCTAAATATCTTATTAATTTGAGGGAACATACTTGGGTCTCTAGAACTAACGGCCCGAATTTTCTTGTCCCAGTATAAATAACCTAATAAATAACCTGTAGTTTTCCTTAATCAGGGTGTTGACGTTCTTAATCGACGACTTCAGTGTCCTAATCTCCAGGTCGTTCGGATCTGTAAACCGTCTGTACAAGTTTTTAAGTCTTGTCAGTAGTCCGCTTTTCTGTCTGTGCAGTGCGTCTATGGTCGCGTTACTGTAGACGTTGTTTTGGTCGCGTTCCTTGTACTTCAGTATTGTCCGTTCCATTGTCTATTTTATTATGTTGTCCATCTGTTCAAGGTGTTGGTCGATTTCTGTATTTGTCAAGTTTCGGTTGTTTGGTCGGGCTATGTCACTCGAACGAAGTTCTCTCGCTAGGACTTGGGTGAAACGAGGCCAACGCATCTTACTGTATAATTGTAAGAATGCGTTGGAACGTATTGATCCAACTCCACATGCTCGTTCGTGTCCGTATAGCTTAGTGGTTAGGTGCGTTGGCTGCTAAGCAGAAAGTCGTGGGTTCGAGTCCTCGTGCCTCGTGCCCAAAGTATTTATTTCATCTTTCACGGGCACTTCCAAAAGTATCATCTGTCATGAATAAGTGCTTCTCAACTTTGCCGTTTCGGAATCGGCCTTAAATTTTAGGTCCCCTAAATTCTTCACACGCACCTAGAGAATTGTTGACGAGAGTAAGCCACTTAGGCCTTGGCTCTTCAAGAGCTGTCGCGCCACTCTATTTATTTATTTATTTATAGTCTTGGCCATGAAAAGTCGTCCGTCTGTGAAAGATGACAATGGAAAACTCACGCTGTTCCATCATGGTCGGAAAAAACCTAACGGACACATTTGATGTCAACAAAACCATGCAATGTCATGCGATTTCTTCAACATCATTCTTGAAAAGATTGTGCAAAACTTCAACGTCAACACCAGATGCACAATCTTTCAAAAGTCCGTCCAGCTACTAGGATAAGCAGACGACATTGACATAATTGGAAGAACACAGTGTGATGTCGTGAACCTTGAGACGGAGTCCAGGAAGATGGGTCTAGAGGACACCCAACCTCGACGTCTTGGAGCAATCGTCAGTATAGACAAATTTAACTTGGAAGTAGTTAAGGATTTCGTCCGCTATAAACTCAGACAATAACACCAGCGCTGAAATCAAACGAAGGATCACTCTTGCCCATCGCAATGGAGTAGTAAAGTCCTCTCCCGAGCAACTAAAGTGTCAATGTACAAAACGCTCATCATCCCGGTTCTAATGTATGGTACAGATACACGGACCATGACAACATCCCTTGAAAACGCTTTGGGCTGCTTCGAGAGAAAAGTTCTTCGAATGATTTTTGGTGCTGTCTGCATAAATGGAGAATTGAGACGAAGATTCAATCAAGAACTGTACGAGCTGTTCAGCTACACTGACCTAGCCAGAAAAGTTAAGGTCCAACGACTTAGATGGTTGGGTCATATTGAGCGAATGGAAAATAATGCTCCGGCTCGTAGAGTCTTCGAATCCAACCCGGAAGGACGTCGCAGAAGAGGAACACCCCGACTGCGGTGGAGCCCACAGGTGGTAGAGGACCTGAACCAACCTGGACTGTAGCGCCACAATAAGTAAGTAAGTAAGACTGAATGAGAATTGTATCATTCAAAATATAAAAATCTGCAATATATATTTCGTTTGCCAGGTGTTTGGTTGATGGCGGCGGGCGGTGTTCGGTACAGTTATCGGTGTGGTGGTTGGTTAGTGTAATGCTTCGTTACTTCCTTTTATTAAATTTGACAGAGAAAATAGTGTTTTTTTAATATTTTTCATTCTTGAAAAAAGTACCTATAGTGGAAAATTAAACTTTTAAAATAGAGATGAATTCACCAATGAGGTATCATCTTAAGTTTCATCGGAGTTAGAGTACAAATGAAAACAAATGATTTTGCCGATGAATATTCACAAGGAAAAAATCACTTGTTGCACTCCAATGATAGCCCTGTGTAAATTTCACCAAACGATTCACCTTCAAAATCATGTTAGAATCTTCCATTGCATGGTGAATCGAATCGTGATTCCTTGTCAAAAATTGAAAATCAAACACAGCAATAAATTGTACAATGTACATGATTTGCAAAAATAACAAACTTCAAAAATCAATGTTTTCCAATTTAACTAAATTTTTATTGGAATGAAAAACATTTGTTGTATTTCGAAAAAATTTTCTACAAAATAAAAGAAGGAGCAACCATGTTCATAACTTGACCTGCGGGCTACGGCATCATCTGGTCCGATAACAATTACTGGATTACAACAAATGTATATGGTTTTTTCCTATATCCATTCAACATAACACGAAACTAATTAAAACAATTGCGAACAATACTGCAACTGAGTATGTTGAGAAAATATCGGTAGATTATAATTTGAAGAAACAAAACAAGTTGAATTCTTATAATGCCGAAACAGACATTGAAAAAAGAACAACAATGAAACAAATACCTTTGGTTTTTGTTAAATTGAAAAACCAATAAAATAAATATTGCACAACAACGTAACGCTCCAAGGATACAAATCCTTTCGTGTATGTAAATTAATTTAACCGGAAAAAAATACTGATCCGAAAATAATATTCCAATTAATTCGATTCCAAATTCATATTGTAATATGTATACACTTTCTATTCCTACCTCTCTATATCTCTGTATGTCAATCTATACACACTTTGTAACTCCGCCTCTTTATATCTCTATACTTAAATGTGTAAACACTATCTATCTCTGTCACTCTAATATTGTCTAATTGCTGAATAGTTATGTGACAAAAGTTTTATTTGTAGTTGTAAGTAATTGTGTATACACTCTAGTGGTTAAGAGGAGAACTTCGTTAAGCATCGAGAAGTTTCAGCGCCTACTAGAACCTAGTAGTTTCTCGAACTTATTTGAGTTGTATAAATACCCGCTCGGTGTCGAAGAAAAATTAATTGAATGTGAACTGCTATAAAGTAAAGACACTGTGTTTGAAAGTAATAATTGAAAGTGTTGAATAAATAAGTTTGTGAGTGATTTGAATAAAGTGAATTTGTGTTTTATTTGAAAAGTGAATAAGTTTTAATTATCAGACCAAGCCGAATATTACATTGGTGTCAGAAGTGGGATTAAGACTTATTGAAAATAAAACAGTGAATAGTGATTAAATTGTTTGTGTAAGAAGTGAAGTTTAAAATAAAAAAAAAAAAAAGAGAAAAATGAGTAAAGTGTTGAAAGACTTAACTGTCCCTGAGCTAAAGGCCGAACTAATCAAACGTGGCTTAAGTGGGGCAGGAGTGAAAAACGAACTCGTTAAACGGCTGCAGGAATATCTGGAGCAGCAAAATGAAGACCCGAATACATTTGCTTTCGAATTTGAAGCAAAAGTGGAAGAGGTAAATGCAAATGACGCCTTATCTAACATGATGTCTCTTCTTCTAGCAAAGTTTGAAGAGAATAAGAATGATGTCCGGGAGCAACTACAAGCTCAGAACAAAAATGTTCTGCAGCAACTACAAACTCAAAAGAATGATGTTGTCGAACAGCTACAAGCTCAAAGGAATGAACAGAAGCAAGAGCAAGAGCATGTTCTCAAACAACTTGAAGCTCAAAGAAATGAGCAGAAGCAGGAGCAAGAGCATGTTCTCAAACAACTAGAAGGAAATGTTCTCAAACAACTAGAGGCCCAAAGAAACGAGCAGAAGAATGAGCAAGAGAATGTACTCAAACAACTAGAAGCTCAAAGAAATGATGTTCGGGAGCGGTTTGACGAACAGAAAAATCTTCTAGAAGGCAGGTTTGCGGATTTCGAAGAGAAAATTAATACTCTCGACGAGCGCGTCGAAAAACAAAATGCACGTATCGAAAAAATTGACGAGCAAATCGAAACCATCACAAACGAATTGGAAAAAGTGCGTAAGATCAAAGCTCGAGAACCTTCTAGTGATTGCTCAAGGAAGAGAGAAGTGAATCCTCCAAGTTTTGATGGCCAGATTCCGTGGTCAATCTATAAGAAACAGTTTGAAGCAGCAGCGTTAACAAACGGCTGGGACGATGATGAAAAATACATTGCTCTTACGCTTGCTTTAAGAGGAGCAGCTGCTGAGCTGCTACAAACTATCCCAGCAGAGAAGAGTGGTGACTTCACAGTCCTTGTTAACGCAATTGAACAGCGGTTTGGAGATAGTCACATGACAGAAGTCTTCCGAGTTCAGCTAAACAACAGGGCACAGAAAAGAGGTGAAAGTCTGCAGCAGCTTCAGGCAGATATCGAGCGATTGGTTCACCTGGCATATCCAACAGCTGGCAACGAGATAATAAATCAACTTGCTGTTGAAGCCTTTGTGAGAGCTGTTAGCGATATAAATCTCCAAAGGGCTATTCGCACTGCTGGAAAGAGAACACTACCAGAAGCATTGGCTTTCGCACTGACTATGGAAGCCGCAGAACAAGCTTCCCAAAATGTGCATCGCGTAAGAGAATTAGAGGTCCAAGAATGCTCTTGTCAGAAAGCTACTGTAGAAAGGAGTCAGCGAGACGGACTAGCACGATGCTGGAACTGCAATAAGACTGGGCATCTACAGCGACAGTGCAGATTACCACGAAGAGGAACGACATGCCAACGCTGTGGAAACAGAAAAAAGTCAACTGGTCAAAGTTGCTTCCGAAGCTGTTTCCCACCCGGGAAACGAATAAGAACCAACTTCGAGGGGCAGAAGCTGGTTTCTGGTATCGATAGCCCCAGAAACGAAATCCAGGTTTCTCAAACCAAACGCGACAACAAGAGCCTGACCGTGGAAGCAAGTATAAACGGCAACAAATGTGTGGCTACCATCGACACCGGTGCCACGGCGTCCATTGTACGGCAGGACCTCGTTAAAAAGACATGGCTCCACAACACCAATAGCTATCGTCTAAAGACTGCAACTGGAGAGGCAGCAAAAGTGTATGGTGAGGTACGTCTTAAGATCCGGCTGGCAGAGTTGGAATTCTCTCACCTGTTCCTGGTAGCAGATATATGCGACGAGTGTATTGTTGGTGTCGATTTCATGAAAGAACATGGAGTGATATTGGACATCGGGAACCAGGTCCTGAAATATCGAAACATCGAGATTCCGATGATCTATGGAATCCACTCGTATGAGAACTCATTATCTGTGAAAACCGTCATCAAAGAAGATCTAACTTTGCCTGCTTCTTCAGAAGTATTCGTGTGGACGAAATTGAGGGATAAGCCTGGCAGCCATCGATACCTCATGGTCGAACCAGCCTCTGTAAAGTCCTCCCAAAACGTCACCATTGGGAAGACTCTTGTTAGACCTGTAAAGAACATGGTTCCCGTACGAATACTGAACATCAAGCCGTACGAAGTTAAGCTTAGAAAAGGTGAGATTATCGGACAATGTGAATCAGTATCAGCTATAACAGGATCAACGAAGAAGAGTCAAGGCAAACCTTGAAGTACGAAGAGCTGAGTTCCATAAAGACCAACATTCTCAAGTCATCTAATCTTGGTCACCAACAACGAAGAATGGCAGAAGGTCTCCTCGAAGAATTTGCAGACATCTTTTCGTCCTCGCAAGGGAAATATGGCAGAGCACAACTGGTTCAACATCGGATCAACACAGGGGATGCAAAGCCGATCCGTCAACCTGCAAGACGCCTCCCACTAGCCAAACAAGGTGAGGTTGAAGAACTGATAACCACCATGAAGGAAGAGGGTCTGATCGAAAACTCTAAAAGCCCTTGGGCGTCTCCAGTGGTCCTGGTAAAGAAGAAAGACGGATCAACCCGCTTTTGCGTGGACTATCGAAGGTTGAATGATGTGACCAAGAAGGATAGCTACCCTCTGCCTAGGATCAGTGATACTCTGGACGCAATGGAAGGAGCAAAGTGGTTCTCAACTTTGGACCTGAAGAGTGGATACTGGCAAGTAGAAATCCATCCTGAAGACAAAGAGAAGACAGCGTTCTCAACAGGAAACGGGTTGTGGCAGTTCAAAGTGATGCCTTTTGGACTATGCAATGCTCCAGCGACTTTTGAGCGCCTTATGGAATGTGTCCTGCAAGGACTAACATGGAAATCTTGCCTGGTCTATTTGGATGACGTCATTGTTTACGGGAAAACCTTTGACGAACACTGTACGAATCTGAGAGCCGTGTTTCAAAGACTTCGAGAAGCCCACCTCAAGCTCAACCCCGAAAAGTGTTCACTCTTCAAAACCGAAGTGAAATATCTGGGACATATCATCTCATCCCAAGGAGTGAAGACGGATCCTGATAAGGTTGACACCGTGAAGAATTGGCCAACACCACAGGACAAGCATCAACTCCGAAGCTTTCTGGGTCTAGCCACCTACTATAGGCGCTTTGTCAAGAACTTTGCTGAGATCGCAAAGAGTCTACATCAGCTAACGGAAAAGGGAAAGCAGTTTAAATGGTCAGGTGAGTGTGAGCGCAGTTTTCAAGAGCTCAAGCAACGCTTGTGTAATGCACCAGTGCTGACCTACCCGACTCCCGGAAAACCGTTCATCATTGATGCTGATGCCAGCAATGTCGGGATTGGTGCTGTATTGTCACAGGTACATGATGGCGAAGAAAAGGTAGTTGCCTATTACAGCAAGGTACTCTCGAAGTCGGAAAGAAACTATTGTGTGACCAGAAGAGAACTTCTTGCACTGATTATGGCAACAAAGCACTTCCATAAGTATCTTTATGGACAGAAGTTTCTCCTCCGAACTGACCATGGAGCACTAAACTGGCTTTTAAATTTCAAGGATCCAGAGGGTCAAGTGGCGAGATGGATTGAGAGGCTGCAGACGTACGACTATGAAATCCAACATCGGAAGGGGAAGCTGCACTCAAATGCTGATGCACTGTCTCGGAGACCATGCAAACAAGACTGTAAGCATTGCAGACGCCAAGAAGAAAAAGAAGTGGTTACTGTCCAACGAACCAGAGCCGATCCCATTTATGGCTGGAGCAACGACGAGTTGAGGAAGGCTCAACAAGAGGACCCAGATATCGAACCCATCCTCGCATGGAAGGAACACCAGGAAAAACCAGAATGGGCTGATATCTCCGACAGAAGTCCGGCTCTGAAGGCCTATTGGGCACAGTGGGACTCGCTTCATGTCCAAGAGGGTGTCCTTCGGCGTAAGTGGGAATCAGCTGACGGAAAGTCCTATGTAATGCAGCTAGTCTTACCGAGATCAAAGGTTATGGACGTTCTGCGAGAGATGCATGATGGAATTTCGGGAGGCCATCTAGGAGTAAACAAGACGTTAGAAAAGGTTCGACAGCGATTCTACTGGCTACATGCAAGGGAAGATGTCGAGAAGTGGTGCCGAAAATGCGATACCTGTGCTGCCACCAAAGGCCCGAACAAAAAGAATCACAGTCAAATGCAGCAGTATAATGTCGGAGCACCCTTCGAAAGGATTGCAGTAGACGTGGCGGGTCCATTTCCGGAAACAAATAATGGAAATCGTTATATTCTGGTCGTCATGGATTACTTCAGCAAGTGGCCTGAAGCATACGCCATTCCAAATCAAGAAGCCAAAACAGTCGCAGACCAAATTGTGTTCAACTGGGTTAGCAGATTCGGCGTTCCATTAGAACTGCACTCCGACCAGGGAAGAAACTTTGAATCAAACATATTCCAGGAAGTTTGTGGGCTTCTTCACATCAAAAAGACAAGAACAACACCACTCCACCCACAATCTGATGGCATGGTCGAACGATTCAACCGAACCCTGAAGGAACATCTTTGCAAAGTTGTGGACGACAACCAGCGAGATTGGGATCGGCACATTCCTCTGTTTTTGATGGCGTATCGAAGTGCAAGGCATAGCTCAACTGGCCATACACCGTCTGAGATTTTGATGGGAAAGAACATCAGACTGCCGAGCGAAATAAAATTTGGGTGTCCCACATCGGAGCCGCAAGCCGAGGACGACTACATGGATGAACTTAAAGAAAGACTCCTTCAGATCCACGACGATACCAGGTTGAAAATAAAGATGTTCAGTGACCGAATGAAGACACGCTACGATATACGAGCGACAACAACAGAGTTCCAAGCAGGAGATCGAGTGTGGCTTTACAATCCCCATCGACAAAAGGGGTTGTCACCGAAACTTCAACGAGACTGGGAAGGTCCATATACAGTAATTACAAAAATCAACGACGTCGTGTACCGGATACGAAAGGGAGTCAGAGGAAAACCTAAAGTTGTACATCGCGACCGGCTACATCGCTACAGTGGTGATGAGAATGATGGATTTGTTCGGGACGATCAATCCTAAGGAGGGGGCAATGTAATATGTATACACTTTCTATTCCTACCTCTCTATATCTCTGTATGTCAATCTATACACACTTTGTAACTCCGCCTCTTTATATCTCTATACTTAAATGTGTAAACACTATCTATCTCTGTCACTCTAATATTGTCTAATTGCTGAATAGTTATGTGACAAAAGTTTTATTTGTAGTTGTAAGTAATTGTGTATACACTCTAGTGGTTAAGAGGAGAACTTCGTTAAGCATCGAGAAGTTTCAGCGCCTACTAGAACCTAGTAGTTTCTCGAACTTATTTGAGTTGTATAAATACCCGCTCGGTGTCGAAGAAAAATTAATTGAATGTGAACTGCTATAAAGTAAAGACACTGTGTTTGAAAGTAATAATTGAAAGTGTTGAATAAATAAGTTTGTGAGTGATTTGAATAAAGTGAATTTGTGTTTTATTTGAAAAGTGAATAAGTTTTAATTATCAGACCAAGCCGAATATTACAATATTTATAATTCTGTGGAGTTGGAGTCAAAAAGTCTCAGTATCAATTTTTGTGGTTCGTTCTTACACAAACTAAAACTAAAACAAATCATAGTTTCGTCCTTAAATTTCGAGCTCATTTCGATTCCAATGAAATAATTTAACGGTTGATTATAATTAATGCATAATTAAGCATTAAATCAAACTAAGGATGTTCTTTTGTCTGCGAAAACATTTGAAATTGGGGTTAACATGTACAATACAAGTAACCCGGTCTTCAGTGGTGTTCTCATTTCGAATCCTTGTTCCTTGAATTCTATACTTAATATATACATATGTATGTTCGCTGGTACCGTAAGGAGCTGCGATTACATGGTGATTATAATTTAATACATTAACTTTCATGGTACATATGTGACTACAGAATATAACGTGGTTCGGTATATCCTTGGGAGTTTCATCAGGAAACACACCCGTTGCCGTTCGTCCGCCATCGTCGATTTTGTCTGCGACGACTGTGAGAAGCCCTACCAAGACAATAGAAACCCAAAAACTGGAATGGGTTGGTGTAAGGCTTATCCCGGCTCGCGGGTTTTGCGGTTGAATAAGGAAGGATTTTAACATCTTCTTACGTAACCCCTTCGGAATCCAAATTAATGATGTGTAAAAGTTTTTAAGTATATAACCGGTGATTATCTTAAATTTGACATGGGTCGCGATTTTGACATTTTATTTTCTTACCAACCGCCCCTCCCAACCTGGCCCCGCGCTACACTTCGTATTTGGGAAGTCGTTAAAATAGCTTTTTATTTTCTTTTCTTTGCGGATTTTCAAAATCTGGGGAAAATATAAGTTTTTTCGGTTTTCGAAGGAAGTAGAGGAGACACGATGTCTGGCTGGTTGTTGGAGCCCTGAGTTATGCAATCATAAATGGAAAGTAAAATATAAGAGGAAAAAGAGTTTGAAGTGTTTTTTTTTTTTTTTTGTGAATGCAAACGCAATTAATTTTAAGTACCGCAATGAAGTTTATTTTCTCGGGAAAAGTTTTATTATTGTCTTACATATTCTTTTGTTTATGATTAAAATGGGGGCGGGATCTTATTTTACATGACAAGTTATAGCTAATTCTATTAGGGTTGGAAAAATGTTATATCAAAATCAAGATGAGAAAATAACTTTTCAGTCGAATTTTTCAATTTTACAACAAAACTTGTATATAGATGTTTCATAAGTATGATATAAATTAAATTTTGTTCTTAGAAATTTGGTATGACTATAGAAGAAAATGGTTGACATCACTGCATGTCAAAATCCCGATGGGTGGATTTTTGTAAAGGCTTCTGTCGGATATTCTCCTCCGACAAGTTTTGTTCTCGATTCAGCAGGAACATAAACATGTCCGTTCTTCTCCATATCGAATCAATTGACTTTTTATATCAGAAGTGGGATTTTTGAAAATCTGAAATCAAATATTTATTGCAATCTGAGCAAGTAGATGCCTATTGATTATTACAGTTTGCCAGCAGACGCCACGATTATTACAGTCTGAAAGCGGACAACACTGATAATTACAGTCTGAACCAGTGCTGGGGGACATTTTTTTCCGAAATCCTTTTACCCAGTCTCCAAGTTCCCTTTTTTCCCACACACCATTTCATTTTTCCCTTTTTATTTCCCACATACACAAAATAAAAAAAAAATTAAATAGTAATTTATGCACTGCCTTTTTATTAACAAATTTGTTTATTTACATAAATAAACAAAGGTTTTCATTAGTAAAAATAATCGTTAAAACATTATTTCATTTTGTATATATCGTTATCAAATAATTTGTAGTGGCGGTCACTTACTTCATAATCTATGCATGTTACATTTTTTATTAGACAAAGCAGATCTAAAGACGCATATTGAATTAAGTGTACTTTTATTCATACAATTTCGTCTTTTTGTCTTAACATATGTCACAATGCTAAAAATTCTTTCAGCCTCTGCGTTAGAATGGCGCAAAGCTAATGCAAACCTTATAATTTTTTTTCAATTTGGATAGACCAAATCTCCGTCTTTTGAATTTAAAATTTTTGTCAAACTCTTCAATGAAAAGTGAGAGAAGCTTTTGTTTTTGAGCCTCATTGAAGTAGGACGGAAGTGATCGCCATTTAAAAATTGTCTTCGAAGTTTCCAAATTAAGAATTTTGTTTAAAATTGGTAAATTTTTACAATTTGTTCTTTCTATTAAGTTTAGGGCCATGTTAGGATTTAAAAATTCAAGTTCATTAAGTAACGGATTTTTAATAGGAAACCTTTTTTTCATTTCATTCAAGGCAGTAACATTAAAATTTTTGCAATTATTTTTCACTTGTCAATGGAATTGTCTTCAAATAATTGAAAACATTTTGGCCCAAAATATATATCTTCAATAGTTAAGACAAAGTCATTGATATTACATTGATCATCAGAAATTATTGTGTCTATTTTGTCAGCAATAATGAAATTTTGACCCATTGAAACTATTAGTTTCCTACATTCATCTGTTAATGCGTGAATCAAGTTTTTTTTACTTTGAAATAGGGCATTGAATCTGTTGAAATACAGGAATGAATAATTTAAAAAGTTTAAATACAATTCAGTTTCCTTCTTAAGTAATAAATCTTATATTTCTTTGGCTTTATTTCTCTTTTTTTTCAAATGATTCTAAAAGAAAAAAATGCTTTAACACTTCGTAGTTTTGCAAAAATCTTTCAATGCATGGATGTAGGGAAAGCCATCTCGTGTTAGCAGGTTTGAGTATTTTACGGCATTCAACGTCAAAGAAATTTTGAAAGTCTACAAGCTCTGCAGCAGTCTTACTGCTTTCGGAAACAAAAGTCGCTACATCCCGCAAAAGATTGTGGCAGGCCTTTGGAATTTCGTCACATGCAGAGCTAGCAACTAGGGCTTTGGAATGACATAAACATTTTAACAAAACAAGTTCTGGAACATCTTCTTTAAGACTGCTGCGTTATCACAAGCAATTCCAACCAAATTCGATAAAGGAATTCCCTTATCCCAAAGGTAATCTACCTTTGAATTGAATATATATATTTTGAGCTGACAAATCTTTTGCATCGAGTTCTATTATGTCTAAAAGTTGTGTAATAAGAACACAATCCACTTCTCTAACAAAACGAACTAAAATGCACAAGTTCTTTTTGTCGGCAATGTCTGTGCTTTCATCAACTAGGACGGAAAAATAAGTTTCTTTTAAATTACTGATTAAATCTTCCACTTCTATTTTACATAATATATTTTTATTGATTGCAGCAAATTTTCTTCTCGATAATGGGATGTCTTGACAAATTTTCGAATCTTTAAAAACATTTTTCAGAAGTGGAGTCAAATGGTCAACAATTGAGGTCGCAACATTATGCTTTAAGAAAAAAGCAGACAGCTTTAACTCCGCTTTTTTATAGATTTTTGATGGGGTACTTCTTGAAAAAATTTAGACACACTGCTCAAATTTTCAGAAGCACATTTCAAATTATCGGTATGCTTTCTACTTATTGCGTGTTTATTAAGCTCGCTTTTACCTGCACATAAAACTGTGTTACAAAACTTGCAATTTGTTTTATCGTTATTGTTTTCAAGGTAGTGTCCGTAGCTTAGTGGTTAGGTGCGTTGGCTGCTAAGCAGAACGTCATGGGTTCGAATCCTACTCGGGCCCAAAGTTTTTATTTCATCTTTCACGGACACTACCTCTTGCGTAGAACTGACAAAACTTCCAAGAGTATCATCTGTCATGAAAAAGTGCTTCTCAACTTTGCCGTTCGGAATCGGCTTAAAATTGTAGGTCCCCTCAATTCTTCACACGCACCTAGAGAATTGTTGATGAGAGTAAGCCACTTAGGCCTTGGCTCTTCAAGAGCTGTCGCGCCACTCTATTTATTTTTTATTGTTTTCAAGAATCCAGTCTTTAATCTTTGGCAAAGTCAACCAAGATGTTTGGAAAACTTTTGCAATTTTTTGTTTTGGTTTTCTTTGGGGGGTAGAATATTCGTCCTCTTCACTGCTAGATGATTCATCCATTTTTGCTTGAAATCTATGTAAAATGGCAACATGATGTTAAATTAAGAACTATAAATTCATTTCTATTTGTTTACCTATCAAGAATTTAAAATATGTATATTCAATTAGCACTTCTTCGAACCAAAATAAATATGCGACACAAAAACTATCACCTAACGATCGAGCGTGAACGGGAATATGAAAAAAGCAAACCGTTATAAAGAACGAGAATTTCCTTCTTTTTTTTCTTTTCTTTGTTTCCTGCTGTAAACAAATAACAGCAGCTTGACTGCTTGCACTTACATGTTGTGTTACACAAGTATTATTATGGTGGCGAGTTTCGATATTGGGAATTATTCAAAGGAGAAGAAAAACTCAAGCCTCAAACACAATTAGTTAAAGCAAATAAAAACAGGGATGTTACATGTTCACATTTTTATTATCGAAAATAATATTAGAACTTGGTGAAAATGTACTTTTTTGGCTAAGATAGAAATTCCCACAAAACCAGGCGGTTTTCCCCTTGTGCCTTTTAGGGTCGAAATCTCCACAAAAAGGGATTTGTCCCACGATCCCCCAGCACAGGTCTGAACTCCGAAAGCAGACGCCACTGGTTATTACAATCTGAGCAAGCAGATGCCTATTGATTATTATAGTCTGCCAGCAGACGCCACGATTATTACAGTCTGAAAGCAGACGCCACTCGTTATTACAATCTGAGCAAGCAGATGCCACTTGATTATTACAGTCTGCAAGCAGACGCCACTCATAATTACAGTCTGTAAGCAGGCGCCACTGATAATTACAGCAGACGCCACTGGTTACTACAATCTAAGCAAGCAGATGCCACTTGATTATTAAATTCTGCAAAAGTCTGCCACTGATTATTAGAGTCTGAAAGCAAACGCCACTGATAATTACAGTCTGAAAGCAGACGCCACTGTTTAACACCCAGTGAATGAATTTCATAGTCTGTTAAAACTTACGAGAAGACCTTCCCTAGCACAACTAGCCTGGTACCGTACTAAACCGCTGGCATATTGTTCTCTCCTTTTGCCTCCAAATCTGACTTCTATTAGTCAATTTCGTGCCAAAACATGAATGTGAATTATACTTGGCAAACGAACTGTATCGCTCTGATACACAACGTATTTGGCTGTTGGCTGATTGTAAGAAACGACTTGGTTTTGGTTGTGTGTGTGCAGCAGTTGTTGGTCGACTGTGCACTGCTAATGGTTGTAGTCAATCGTCGATGGTGGAGTGGTAAATTTATTATTTGTAATAAATGTTTCATTACACAGTTGAGTAAGCAAAATGTGCAAGAGGACCGCCAACTGTGCTGAAATTCCCTTGCCTGAGAAACCAAACAAAAATAAAACCCATGTTGCCGGAAGCTGTGCTGGTCCATTTCACTCTTAACCGCCCTTTTCACCCACCTTACGCGTAGATACATCATAGCGCTCAGAAAATAACTCACAGTGTTCTGTGCGCAATGGCTCATGTTGTTTTTGTATCCACGCAATATTATTTCAGTTTTTTGTTTAAAATAAAACGTGCATGTCTTTACAAGAGAAAATCTCCTGGCAACATATCGCACTAGTATTACAATATTGTTGTAACTCAAAAAATGATGATTTTGAGATAATAATGCATTCAAATGTTAAATTAAATTTCCATAAGTCAGTAAAATCGTCACCTAAAAAATACAAGCTGAGCTGTGTCGTGTGCACGCCATTGATGTAAAATGTATTATTTTCAATAATAAAATAATGTTGAATGGCGAGAAGTTCGATAAATTAACGATTACAATTAAAAAACCTTTATAACTTCACCTGAGTCGATACACACTTGTTCATAATTTACATTTAACAAAAAAAAACTCATTAAAAACAAACGCGACACGTTACCTGAATGCATTTCGAAGCAGTTGCGCTTCATCTTCATCTTGAGCTTTTAAAAGGAAGATTACTATCGAATTTCTAGTAACCAGGATTTCAATTACTAAAAATCGGCTTTATAACTTTCGTTAATTTTTTTATTTATAAACTAAATAAACATTTCGGTTACTGATAGCAGCTCATCGCTTTGAACGATGTTATAGCCAATTCAAAGGCCTTAGCCAATGAATCAAAAGGAATATTCTTGAGAGCCTCGTTGGCCATCTCGGTTGATAATTCCGAATACTTCTTGCCAAAAACTTCTCTGTTTTCTTGCAAGAACAACAATGTAAACTCCCGAATATATCGATTGACAAAACTATTGACAGCCACACTCCATTCAGTATTCAAGTTATTCACAATAATATCGCCAATTTGTAACGAATATTCCATACCGGACACTTGAGTTCCGCCAGATTCGTTTGGTCCCATCACCAGAGCATTTGTCACACGCACATTCAGTAGTTGGATATTGACGAATCCCGTGAGAGGTTGATTTTGTTTAAAACCTGCAATGTGAGCTTCAACATCAAGATTGAATTTTCCCAAGATCTGGATGTCCTTGTGGATTATATCGGAAACTGTGCGATTTGTGGTTCTATTGGTAGACAACTGGATGATGGTGTAATCGTTGAGTCCCAAAACTACCAGATTTTCAATTTCACCTTTCAAGCTGTTGAGAGAAAGATGAAATTTATTTTTGTCAAGATTGTCAAATTTCTATAAGTTCAACTTACGATAGGGGTCCTGCAGAGTAATTAACTTTCATCAATGGACTACGGTAGGGTCGCTAGTGGTGGAATACCATTAGTTGCATTTCCACAAGGCATCACGTTATGTACAGCTGTCATGAGTTCACCCATGGCTTCACTCAAGTCAAAGTCGGATGCATTTCGAGTGGAAATAACATTGGCTGCTTCAGGAACTGGTGATTCATCGGAGAAGAAGTTTTGTTCTAGAAGAAATTTAGCTAAATTTGTTTGTTCTTTTAAACAATTATAAGTGTTCCTTACCACCAACGGATGGAACAACGTTGGCAAAAGTAGACACGGCCAAAGTGGCAACAATCAACGAAACTAAAAACGCGTTCATTTCGAATTAACTTCTGTCGAAATTGCACCGCAGACAAGAACTTTTATAACAAATTTTCGGCTCGAATGATAAAATATTTCTTTGATAAAAAAAAACTGTTATCACTAAAAAAAAAACGTTATTTTCGGCAATTAACATTATTAATGGGAAGTGCTATTATCGGGTGAAGTTACTAGGTTGGTGATTGGTGTGTGAAAAAAATTGAATTCATCATCAACAATTAATGGTCACATGTCGGTAAGCAATTGCAATTTGTTAAGTTGTTTGTTATGCAGGTGTCAAAGTAAAGAATGACTAACGACCTACGATGATGCCGCAGTTAGAGATTTAGGAAAAGTTGGTGAAGCTTTCATTATAATTGCTGATGCTGGTCTTGTTAGTTCGACTTTTAATCAGCAACAGGAGTTTTGATCTTATCAAATCTGGCAATTTCGACGTGTTTGACAACATTTGGTGAACAAGTTTTAACAATTCCATTTTTGTGATGTGAACATTGACAATATAGGTTCATCAAAACATAACATAATATTCGCGGAAAAATTTGAACACGAGATTTTAATCAAATATGACAGAATGATGATACAGAAGCCGAAGAAAGTGGGTCCCGCATATCCGTCTGGCTGTATTCGCTCTAACAGCCTTATTCACTTATTCGTTTGACTTCAAATTTTGAAATAAGTGGCTTGAACGAGTTTGCGTCAGCCGTTATTTTAATTCTTACAATTTTAAGGCCATAGGTACCTAAGGGGACCGCATAGAAATTTTTAATAAAACATCAAAAATTCACTCTCATAACTTAAACAATTAATTATCCGCAAACGGCTACATTTGGTGCCCCGAAAATTACTAGTATTGAGACCGATGTTTATAAGGACTAAGGTGCGTGAGATAGCTGAGACTGAAGGCATTTCAAAAGATCACGTGGGTCACATAATCCTATGCGTGAATTTTTTAGCATGACAAAGCAAACGTGCTCCGAGGAAGATGAAGACTGTCTTATCTGTCGAAAAAGGTAGCGTTCATTAGGATTCCCAAGGTGTTATCCACATCGACTACCTGGAAAAGGACAAAACGGTATCAGGGCTGTTGTTTTGTGAATTATTGGCCTTTTACGACGCCTAATTGAAGAAAGAACCGCCGCACTCGGCGTTTTCTCCAGATTTGACCCCTTCCGACTTTCTTTTGTTTTCAAACGCATATATGCCATTTGAAGCCAACATTTTCATGAAATAATCTTCAGACAATATAAATAGCAGCATTGCATATCTAAAGTCTCCTTTACGAACTACTTAAAAACAATAACGTTTGTGGGGTCCGCTAGTAAGCTCATCCGTGAACTTAAACCTGGCCAATGCATACACGATGCACGTGTACATGTCCCAAATAAAATTTTAATTTTTACTCTTTGATTACGGTTTACGTTCATGAGAACAAATTCTACTTTTTAAATGGATTTGGTTCCTACTAAGCGGGAACATAGTCCTCTACACCATTGATTGGTTCTCAACCTGGAAACTCCAGGTGTCCACGGTTTTATGAAGATTTGATGAGCTTACATTCAAAGAATAAAAAAAACCTTATAAATATTTGTTTCACACCCGTAAACATTCGCAAAATTATTATTTCTAAGAGAAACATCAAGTCCAACAACAATTTCCATATACATTCTCTTTACTCATGTTTTCGACATCTAGCTTGAACGCAGATCGTAACTACTCTAAGGAATTACTTTGCGTACAGGGTTAAAGTAGTTCAAGGAACTCAGAAGTACTTAGGAGTAGATACTAGGGCCCAATGGAACACACCTTTTAGTTGGCGTCTATACGTTATTATTAGGTCTCTTCGCTCTGATTTTGCACTGAGTTGTTCGATGACTCTCTTTTTTCGCCATCGTGCATTTCAACAGTGCTCGCACCGGGAGCGCACCGAACCAATCCAAGTTTTTTTTTTTGCGAAAACGATAAACGTTATAACGGGCATAACACGTCGAGACAGGCGCTAAAAAGGAACATAAGTGAAGACGTTCTCTTCATTCTGGGAACATTATCTTGCTATGGGGGAGATTTGTTTTTTTTTTTTTAAGAAGTGGGCCTTTTGACCCATCTAAGGCTTTAAAAAAAAAAAAAATAAACAAAAAAAAATTTATAAAATAACATAGACCGGTAACAAAAACAAAGTGCTGTTTTAAGGGAGGATTTACTAATATTGAAATCCAAAAATTCCATAACCTCGTTAGATAACCGAAGGATTTTGGTCATGGGTTCAAAAAATCCGCACCGTAATTGGTTCGATGAGGGGCAAGGTAAAATAATGGGTGATATCTGAGGTTACAGGGATAAGATTACAGATTAATTTCACATAGCAGGGACGAGGAATCGATATTGCCTATAAGCAATTAGTGTGCAAACAGAATGTCAGCTATTTGGCGACGCTGGGCAAGGGATTGCATGCCAATGAGGTTGAGGCAAAATTGATAAGGGCGTCAATTACGACTATCTTCCCATGGGAGGCCGCGTAAGGCAAAACGAATAAAACTTCTTTGAAAATTTTCAATTCTTTGAGAATGGTAATCATAAAAGGGTAACCATACTTGGGAAGCGTATTCTAGAGTTGGTATTACAAAAGTTATGTAAAGAGACTTGGTTACGCAAATAGGGGTTGTCGAATTCCTTAGACCAACTTTTAATAAAGCCTAGAGATCGATTAGCTTTATTAATAATGTGGTCAAAGTGAGCACTAAAGTTGAGTTCTCTATCGCAGATAATACCAAGATCGCACATATAATCAATTTTTTGGATGGCGTGATTTAGAAAAAAAAAGAGTCTTATGGCTCTAAAAGAGCGTTTTCTGGAAAATGTAAAATTTAGTTCACACCAAATGTGAAACCGATTAAGGTCATTTTGTTGTTGAATAGAGTCGGTGGGTGAAGAAATTATCTTGGATATTTTCATATCATCTGCGAACATTGAAAGGGACGAGCCTTTTAAGATAACGCTTACGTCATTTACAGTAAGGACAAAGATAAGAGGCCCAAGATGACTTTCTTGGGGAACACCGGATGTGGCAAATATATTTTTTGAGATGGAGCACCGAAAGAGAACTCTAAAGATACGGTTCTCCAAGTATGATCTCAACTAGTGAGTAAAAGTTGGTGGATAGCCGAAGGCTTCAAATGTGAGGTAAATGGTATTATGAGATATCTTAGCAAAGGCTCTGGCTTTGGCGAAATCGGTGTAGATGTATCGACTTCAAATCCTTTCTCCAAAGACCAAAGCCTCTAATGTTTGGGAGACAAATTCAATGAGGTTTGTAGTTGTTGACCTATACCTTTCAGAAAGCCATGTTGAGCAGATGAGAAAATTGGCTTACTGTAAAAATAGACAGAGTCAAAAATCAGACTTTCAAAAAGTTTTGGGATACAAGTTTAGTAATCGGTCGATAGTTATCGAAAAGATTCTTGGAACCTTTTTTATGAGTAGGAAAAATAAAAGATTCCTTGCAAAAGTAGAGAAAAACAGACTACGAGAGGAAGAGAATGAAAAGTTCAGTGAAAATGATATTCGGATATGAATTTTTTAGAAGAATTGATGAAATGCCATCGGAGCCTGGAGTGAAGTTATCCTTGAGTTTATTAATTTTATCAATCACTAGATCCTTTATTATTATGACTGATGCCATCGAGGTTTGAGGACAATCAGTAAAAAAAAAGTAACAGTCATTGGGTATTTGGGGACTTTTGCTATATGATTGAGAATAGTAGGAAGCAAAGAAGTTGGATATATTTATTGGATCAGAAGATGTCAGATTTTCTTTTGATGTTTCTGAAATTTTAAAAACATTTTGGGTATGATAGATTATCATTTTCTGCTTTAATAAGGTAAAGGTTATATATAATTTCGTTTTACTCAGAGAAGCTATTATATGCATCTACGTAATTGGAATGATAGGAGACGGATTTCGATGTTAAGTGGATTTTCCATAGTTTGTTAAGTCTATTTCACAATTGGCACAATTCTTCATTATACCACGGTGGGGAAGATGTGAATTTTTTATTGCGACAAAGGGAGACGGATTCAGCGATGCCCCAGGAAAGTAGTGAATAAAATCTTTGAATATCAATGTTTGAATTTAAAGAGATAAAGTCAAAATCAATTTGGCTTAGAAGATCGTTCAATTTATAGAAATTGGCTCTGCGAATGTTATAATATGAGCCTTCACATTCTTCTTCTGTGATGATGTTATCATATGGAAAACAGATTGTTAATGGGGGGTGAAAACGATCGAGAGTTGAAAGAAGGTGGGGGCTTTCCGAAACAACACAATTATAGGCTTATGAAGAAAATATTTTTTTCTACCCATGTGATTTGGTACTCCATTTATTTGAAAAAGACCACAATCAGTCACACAGTCACATAAAAGCACTTCAATGTCTGAGTTATGTTAATGTTCAAAGGGATGAAGTACAAATCGTCCTCAGATGCAGTCCAGATTAGGTTGGGTAGATTTAAATTAAACCAACTATTAAAATTGCATCTCTAGGTTGAGCCACATCGAAAAGAAAATCAATTGCATTAGCTACATTTTGGTAGGAGGAGATTTTTTGGGCAGGGCGAATGTAACAGCAAAGAATTAAAATTTGTCTTTTTTATGGTTGATTTTAGTAGCGTCAAGATCATTTGAATAAGGTATTTCAACTAAAGAGGTGTCAAGACTTCTACGGACAGCAATAAGGACACCGCGACCAGGAATTCCAGGCTGAACGTCTCTTCTGAAGACGGAGAAATCATCTGAAAAAAGTTCAGAGTTGAGAACTTCGGAAGTCAGATAACTTTCTGTAAGGGCGAATATATATCAAACGGCAGGTTGTAGAAATTTAGAAATACTGAAGCTGTTTTCGATCTAAGGCCCCTAACGTTTTGGTAATAAAGACTAAGGAAGGCGGGTAATGCGTTAGGGGGAAAATTGTTAAGAACGATAAAAGTTTTTAGAATCCGAACGAGATTTTTTTAAATGAAGATAAGTATTCGTTTTGATGATATGAAAGAAGCAAATGAGAAGAGATCATTTGTTACTTGAGATGGAGAAATACTCGTAGATAGACTTTCATGAAATTGCACTTTTAGGTTTGTGTAAGTTTTTCCATCATAACAGACGGAATCTGAAGATAGGCGAAATATAAACGCATTCTGTTGTGTATCCTGTGGTCTCTGAGGCGAGACATTACATAGCGACTTTCAATGCTTATTTCGGACAAATATGGCGTTAGGCTTTATTGTCAAAGGAGAGGTCTTACATTTGAAAGAGGGTTGGAATTCTTTTTTATGAGTTGGCGTAGCCTTAGGCTTAAAAATTGAAGGTTTGGAAAAAATTAGGGAAAATTAGGGTTCTCCTTTTCCAACCATAGCTTAAGAATAAACTTATTGATTATAAATGGAGATCCATTAGGGCAGGTGAAAAGCCAGCCAAATTTTGCCGGAATAGATATTCTCAATTTCTCATGTTTTGCTAACATAATCCAGAAACGATTCATGCACTTAAGGTCAATATCAACCAAGCAATCCGCAAGCTGCAGCTTTGTAAAAAGTTTTTCAATAGGGACGCTACAAAAATTTTCTTAAATAAAACAAAAACGGTTTTGGATATCAATGAAATTCTTTATTCCTGTGGAAGTACATTTGATGCCATTATGTATGGAACTCGATTTCTTTTGCATGGCCACCACGGGCACACTTGCAGAAGTCCAGACGCTGAACTCAATTTTCGACGGTTTTCAAGCATAAATCGGCCGATACTGCTGCAATTTCACGTTCGATATTCGTACGAAGTTCATCAATCGTCGCTGGCTTGTTGGCATAAACCATAGATTTGACGTAGTGTTGACCACTGATTCCGAATTTCGATAGTAAATTTTAATAATTTCGACTCGTTGTTGGATCGTATACCTTATGAAATGGCAAACCTTACTGAAGAGAAATGTCAAGAGAGCGGGAAAAAATATGGCGTCGTTTGCTGTCCCTATGGGTCTACTTTTGTAGCGTCCCTATTGAAAAACCCTTTATATAAATACATATATATTCGACAGGTATAATTGACCTGTGAAGCAGAGAAAATTGAACTCGTCAATATTGATGATACCAGTAATAGATATACAAGGAGCTACAGCTCGAATCATCAATAAGGTCTTATAAAATAAGAGTGACAGAATGCACTACGGCGAAGCCAGTCGAGTCGACCACTTGAACGAAATTGTGTTCCATAATTATTGGGAATGTTGGCTCTCAATAATAAAGCTTACTTACTTACTTGGACAACAATTTAATTTTGTTTGTTTTATTATATTTTCCAAGATTTCACAAGATATCACTATTTTATAGTGATGGTCTTTTTTTGCTGCATTTAGTCATTTTTCTTTCTAATTTTGGTCATATTTTCAATTTCCAACTGACAACCGTGGCCCCAGTGTGTATTGTGCTGCGATGTCAAATTAAAGCGGCATTTTGCAACTAATGTCGGTTTCCATTGAACCACATGAAATGGACCGTGCGTCGCTACGAAAAATCAATATTTTTTGGTTCCAATGGAAAGGAAAAACGTAGCAATATCTTTTTGTAAGTGTATTAGTGTAGCAGCTGTTAGAAGAATATTTACAGTTATAATCCCGCGTCTTGTCTATTATCTCGAATTCAAATTCATAAGCTACTACCGGTCTGGTGTGAATTGATGTTTTTTTTTTAAATCATTTCAAAAGCGCAACAAAATGAGTTACTCAATCGATTTATCAGAATTTGACCTAGTCATTAATGAGTTTGGAAATTTTGTTGTAGAGGATGGTGAAATTTTAATTCAAAACCGAACAAGTAAGTCAAGTTATGAAGTAGAATATAATGTATGAAATACGAAATAATTTGTTTACTTGCAGCAAAAGAAGAAGTCAAAGTGGTTTTGGCTACTCGCTGATTTATGTTCAAAGAAGGAGAAACGACTTCAGAAACACCGGCCACAGAGTCCACAACCATAGAAGCAGTGCAACAATCTCCATCACGAACATCGTCACCTACATCAATAGCATCATCAAAATCGCTACCATCATCTCATCACCGTTGCCATCTGCACCACCATCCCCAACCCATGCCGGAGACTTCATGGATACTTAGGTATTTTCATTATCTATAGAGATAGACTTGACGTTTTTATATTCGATTTCTTTTTTGTCTCTTCTCAGTTACAGAGAAAAGGAGAAAATCGTATGCCTTTATCGACCTAGGGACAAGTCCTCATTAACGAGGCTATGGACATTAAAATTTGGCTGCTATGTAAGCTGGCAAGGCACCGTATTTGTAATTGCTGATTTTTGTTTGTAATTACATATTTTGTAAATATTACAATACACACAACAATTCGAATTAATATTGTAAAAACAGGTGTTCAATACTTTTTCTGATAATTGTTTATCCTATTTTTGCTCCAAGAGTGAATACTTTTGGAATTATTTTTATATAAAAGTTGGAGATTTGTCTATACAAATTGATATTGCATTCTGTTTTCAAAACTGGCTTGTCCTCCTTCTCATCAACAATTCTCAGAGCAGTGTGAAGAATTGAGGGGACCTACTATTTAACGACGAACGGCAAAGTTGAGAAGCAGTTTTTCATGATAAATTGATAAATTTTGATTTTTTTTTCGCAAGAGGCAGTGCCCGTGAAAGATGAAATAAAAACTATGGGAAAGAGTAGGACTCGAAACCACGATGCGTTCTGCAGCCAACGCACCTAACCACTAGGCCTCGGACAATAAAACATCATTCGGAAAAAAAAATTTAGTTCACGAATCACAAAATGAAAACACAATTTAACTCTTCAATGTCAGATGCCATATAGATTTGTTTTTAATGGAATTTCTTTCATTCCTGGATATAAATGCATTAGCTTGAACAATCGTCGACGTCGTCGTCCAATTGAAAATTGTCAGGATATCTTCGTCCTCGGATGAATCTAGGAGCAAATCCAGTATTCTGTAGTCCATGCTCTGAAAATGAAGTAATTATGCTTCAACCATCTCAAGTATTCAATATACATTAATAATTACCTGATCCTGAGAACACAACATAATATTGCCTAGAAATAAATCAAATTTTTTATTGTTTTCACGGAAAATTTATTATTTATAATTTCAACAGAACGAAGCCGAATTCTTTTCAATTATTTTTTCCACAAACAATAATTTCATTTGACGTTTGCAAAAATGTCAAGTTTTTAGTATGTGTTAAAATCAGTGTGAAAATCTGTGTAGATTCGTCTCAAAAGACGAATTCAAAACGAATCAATTCGTCGGGAAAAAATATCAATACTTTTCCCATTGGAAAACGTTTAAGAAAAAAATATTGCCGGCCCGTCGACGGCACATCAATATTTTGGTTCAATGGAAAACCACATAAGCGTAAAGAATAGATATAGAAATAAGCCTCGTGAATTTTTCAACATGAAACTACTGGAATTACAGAGGAATAAGAAAGCCCTACAGATTCGATGTGCAAAGTTCTTGACTTATAGCGTTTTTTTTGGTTCGTCCGGAACTGTTCCGAACGATTCTGAATTCGTTCACTTGGCACAAAATGACAGTTCTTGTTCTAGATAGAACAGAAAAACGATTCGAATCTGAAGTCGGAATCAAACACAGAATCACGCATACATGCACACATTTGCACATACGTACTCGCCGCCATGTTTACAAATAAAGAAAATAAAAACAATTTCATGTCATCTGCAATTTTGCATATGATGTTGTTGCAAAGTAAAAAACGAAGCGGAATTTATAAAGATGTACTTTATTTGAAGACAATATAAAAGTTAATGAAGAATATAAGATTAAATTGCGTTAACTATAACTAATAACAGTAAAGCAAAGGGGCAAGGCACAAATATAAATTAACAGTTCATTACATTAAAAGAGAGGTAATACATAAATAACATAAAATGAATGTACAGTGACTCAATTATAATTTCAACAGATGTTTTACAATACATAGACATTCAATCATTAGAAGCAAAAAAATGTGTTTGCATGTTCGTTTGGTATCCGGAATCGGACAGTTCTGTGTACCGATTCCGGATTACCAAAAAAACGTCATTAATTACAGAACGTGTTTTCAGAAATGGAAACAGGACCGCTTATTCAATGGAGTATCCGTGTCAAACGTTACGGTGATTTCTTGCATTTGCACAAGAAAATAACTTTTAATTGCATTTATTATTGAATGAGGCTTCGATTTTTTTCACCTCAATGTTTGACAAAGGTTCATAATTGCATTTATTATTGAATGAGGCTTCGATTTTTTTTAACCTCAATGTTTGACAAAGGTTCATAGTTCATTAAAAGAATCTCCCCACACGATATTTAAAGTTTGTAATGAAAAATTCTTCCCAACAAAAAACCGCGAAAATGTTTCACATAACATTAACTAAAGTTTTCTTAGTCCCACCATCATTTTCCTAAAATGATAGCTGCTAAATTAACTACATTTCCCCAAAACACTAATAGAGTTAGTTCTAGAGTGAACAGAGTTCCCAAAGTGTGTGTTCCAGTTCTTAAGCTATTGACAGGTATTTAGTATCATGAAGAGCAAAGCCCCCTATAATTTTCCTATGTATAAAATTTCTCTTGATAGAAAATCTTCTCATTCCCAATAAGTATATTGGCAACTCTGTTCAAACCCTTCTTAATAAGCCTTCATCTAAAATCCGTCTTTTGAACCAAGAAAAAAAACAGTAAAATTCGACTAAAATAGAAAACTTTATCCATCCACAAAGCTTCTTAAGCTGCTCACAAAGGGGTTTCTCTCTTTCTCTAAAACTTTTCAAACTCACTTTGTTCGGGTTTAACCAAAAATGTTCCGTAGGTACAGGTAGAGTTGATACACCGTTCGCCCTACCCTTGCTCTGACTGATGAAGTACTAAAGAAAGCCCGCATATTCCTCTCCTTGGCAGGAAGAAGGCTCTTAACATGAATGAAACGCGTTTGGTCTTTTCAATTAGCAACCTTTGAGCTTTACGCTCGAGGGATAGAGGTAGGATGGTTGTTGGTAGGTATCTTCCAAAAATTAAATAATGCTTCCTCCTAATAATAATAATCTTCCCTCAGAAAGTCGTCCGGTCATAGTTGTAGCTTGTCCTCGGAAAAGAAAGAAGAACTGGATTATAAAAAAAAAAAAAAAACAGAGATGTAAATGTGATGGGATTAATAGAATGTTGTAATAAGTTTATAGGTTTACCAGGATGGGATGTAGAACTGTTATTACACCAAGCAACAGACAACGCACGAGGGCCGACCAACGACACCATGGAATGGGACTGGCTACAAGATTATCCTCATCAATGAGGAATCCTCCAGTAGAAGGGAAATTTGTGGTGAATTATAGTTGTTTTGTGAACTTTTGACTCGAGAGATTAGGTCGAAGGTTAATCATGGGAAATGGCCGCAAAACCAAAGTGTTGTTCCTCTTGTCGAAAACGAGACTCTTTTTATAGGTAAGTAGTATTAAAAGAGCGTTAGATCAAAGAAAGGATCCCAAAAGATTGTTAAGCTCTTTTCACTTGAAGCAGGTTGGCATAATGTGTAAGTATGTGGTCATAGGGGTTGCAGGTATAAACAAATGAAGAACAGAAGCTACCAACATGTTTTTTTTTTTTTTTTTTATTAAAATTGTAAAGGAATTTCTTTCAATCTATTCCAATGAGTTGAGGGTTGGTGAGGTTTTGCGTTTTGCTAACAACTCTTAATCTGTTCTTTTTCTTTAAAAATTTGATGAGGGTTAGAAATTTGAGGAACTGAAAACAAGTTTGTGTGGTTTTCTTGGATTAATTATCGTGTAGATGTACTCAAAGTTTTAAAAAAACGAACTGGTTGAAAGATATTCTTATTTTGGTTGTGATGTTCAGTTCGCATTAAACTTTGAACTGTAAATTTAAAAAATCAAAAACACTGTGTTGACGAGATATGGCAAGATAAATATTCAAGACTACATAGTCGAAGTCTTTTCCCACTTGATTAGTCGGTGGGACTTTTGAACAACAAAATAAGAATTAGTGGAAAATTTTGAGTGTGCTAGATAATGATAAGATCCACTTAAAAAAAGCGATTAGATCACAAAATTAATTCAAAATCAATGTGTTTGGCAGCACATGACTAGATTACAAAATAAAAGCGATTAGATCACAAAATTAATTCAAAATTAATGTGTTTGGCAGCACATGACTAGATTACAAAATATAAATCCCAAAAGGAAGTATGTAATTAAGTGGTCAATTTTATTACCGGCAGTTAAATAATAAATAGCTACGAGGGTATGTCTAGTATTTCCTTAAAAAATTATTTGTGATAAGCATTGGCTCTTTGATGTTGAAATGACACTTATTTGAGAATATTATCAAAAATGTATTCGATTTCTTATAACATTTATTGTTTATTACCTACTTTCAATCTGTTGAAAATTTGAATGGATGTTTAGCTATTATAATATGCCAGAGATACAGTGAGCGCATTAGTGATAAAGGGAGAGATTGCAGAGAAGGTGTCATTGGTCTTAAATTCCTGAACATTACAATGATTGGCAAGGACATAGTGTGGAAGAAAGTACCACATTCGCGTTGTACGGCTATCAAATGAATATCTGTACCTAACGGTATATCCGAAGCTGTGATCGAATGTAAACTGATTGTCATTCCTGGAAGCTCGAAAATTACAGCTGAATTGTTTTATGGGAGGGTGGTTATTTCAATAGAGCATTGACCGTTAAGGTTACGGTAAAACACTGATAGACAAGAAGCGTAGTTCTAAGGTCATAAGTGAATCCACCGTTTTTCTGTCGCATTCAAATGGCTTGAGTATATCACTGGATCACCAGCTCACAGATGGGAATTACACTCAAATCTTAGGCGAATAGCGATCAGAAGAAGTCAACAATTTTCTGGCATCGTCATTGATGCAACTGCCACTGCTGTCTGGGAACGAATATGAAACGCAAGGGGTACTATCGTCAGAAGTTGTAGACAAGAGACCATTAATAAAAATGAGAAAGAGGGTCGGGGACCAAACAGAGCCTTGTGGCACTCCTGCATTAGATATATATTTGAAATACAAATAGTCTGGAAAAGTAAAGCGAATACATTTTTTTGTTTCTAACACATAGATAATTCCGAACAATGGTTTGGTAAGACAGGAACATCACTTAGTGTAGTGTTAGTTCTTAGTAGGCACATAGCGAAACTATAACAAATAACACAACACACATAAATAATAAACATAAAATTAACATAAAACTGCAGTTATAATTTGATGGAAAAAGACATATTATTTCTTCTCTGTTGCTGGTGCTTGACAAAGGATTCTCGTACGGAGGGACATTCGACATTTAAGGGATCAATCCACTGAAACTCTTTTAACAAAAAGCGGGTGAAATTCCACACAGTTTCCAATCTTTCGTAAAATCATAAAAAGGAGACCACATCTGTTAATGTCCAAAACACAGGTGACATTGGGATTGGCATCGCGGAATTCTTTTGACCACCGTTTGATAAAACCTAATATGGCCTTATAAACAGTGCCGTTAATGTGCTCAGATAAATCTAAATTATGTGTAAAAAGAACAACAAGATTCTTAAGAATTAAAATAAGTGTTAAAATGTGGTCTGAAATGACATAGTGATCATGAGATGAAGGTGAACGGTTTTTTTTTTAGGAATGTCATTGTTTGGCTCTTTATCGTGTTAAGATTTAAACTGTTCTCTTCACACCACAATGTAAAACAGTTAACATCACTTTGAACTTAATTGCAATCATTTACAGAAGTTATATTTTTATATATCTTCATATTATCTGCAAAACTTCACTATTATTATCTGTGGCAACAGGGTAAAACGACATAAGTCACTTTTTGTAGGTTTTCAGGAGAACAATTTGAATGTTTGAAATAACATTACAAATCGAAAACATTACTTATGGAAAATGTACCAATGCAGAAAAAAGCTTTATCACTATAAGATTTAAAATTTATTGAAAAAAAGCAATTTTTTTAAAGATTAATGGTTAATTTTGACGAAAATAAGACTTATGTTGTTTTTCCCTTTTTGAACATTCTTATAAGACTTTTTTAAGTAGACTTCTGTCGTTTTTCCTAAATTCATTACAAGAAATTTATTTGCTCAAATTGATTTATGTCCTTTTTCCTCATTTGAATCTAAAAAACTTTTTGATTTAAGTTGATTTAAGTGCTTTTACCAAAAAAAATTATTGAAGTTTATTAAAATAACTCAAATATCGTGAAAGGATTAAAATCAAATTTTCCCAATCAAAATTATTAAAAACGTCAAAATAAAAACATTTTATTTTATGATGATAAAAAAAACCAAATATTACTTTTATTTTAGAAATTCAGAAAAATAATTCATTTAAAATTTAAAGTAATAACTAATAATTACATAAATAATAATGAAAATATATATTTATAGTTATACATTATATAATAATAATATAAAAATCGTATTTAAATAATTTAATTATTACTCATAACAAAAATCTTCTTCTTCACTTTCGAACACATCAGGATGAACGTCTTCAATGTTTGTTATTGTATTTACAACCAAGCTTCTGTAAAACGCATGAAATTGTGGATCAACAAAATCCAACAGAAAAAGAAGATCTTGGGCTTTTTCCTTAGAAATAGAGGGAACATTTTGAATCTTTTTAATTTCAGATTTTTGAATTGAGCTCATTCCACGTTTTTTTAAATTAATTGATTTGAACGGCTCATCATCATTTAGGCTGTTTTTGTAGAATAAAGTACCAAACTCATTTTTTTTGTAACGGAGCCACCTAAATTCTCTCCACGAATATTTTTCTCCATCGGTGTTAACTTTTCGCCAAGTAAATTTCTCCTTGGACAAAGCTGCAAAGTCCAAAAAGTCCACCTGCAGCATTTCTTTAACTTTAAAAGGATTTCTGTCTCTAATGCCTGAAATTAAGTTTTGCCAGTCTCTGGGATGATGTATCTTGGCCGAAGTCAATTTTTCTTTCCTTTCAATAACTGAATGGTAGGAATCACATTCCATATGAGTATGGCCTGGCTCCAAAAATGTATGGTCGATGACTTCAAGTTGTTCACTATTTTGTAAAGCGGCTATGAACATGCAACTAACATGAGAATTTTTATTTTGACCTGGACAGGAATCGCTATAAAAAATCATGTTTTTGACGGCAACCGGAACTTCTTCATCAATATGCTTAAACAAACAACACGCAATCTCATTGCCACCTCTCTTTGCTGCTCCTTCGTGCCACATATAACAAAAAGGCTGATCATTAGCCAAATTATGGATCGTCAAATTATATGTCCATAATTGACGCTTATAAAAAGCTATATTTGATTTAAGAAATGGAGTTGGTAAGCATTGTTGAAGATCAAAAGCATAGGCTGCAACATTTTGGTTTGCTTTAGCTACAATCTTATCCGTTTTCTTGCTTGTGTAGGCAGAATCAGCTTTTTCTTGATGGGCCTTAAGCTCGTTTTCCAACTTCAGCTTTTCTTCTAGGTTCGTTTCAGATGATATCTTATGATAGAATTTATCGCACGTTCCGCATGTATCAAGGCTTGGAGACTTAATTTTTAAGTTCAAATCATGAAAAACTTTTGTATACATTGATAGACTCTTGGGCTCTTCAATTTCTATTTTTTCATTTATTATTCTTTAAAATTAAATTTAATATTTAAAACTTGATAGCATAAGACCTAAACATAACACAATTGAAGTTAATTTATTCAAGAAACTTGTTTTAACAAACTCACTTAATTATACTCAAAGTTAAACACACAAAAAAGAACAAAACTTTATCACAACCTTCAACCAAGTTACTCAAAGCCGAATGATTATACGAAAAAAATAACATAAGTCACAACTGCGCATAGATTTGCTTTCAGAACAACGACACAAGTTTATTTATTTTCAAGAATTAACAATAACGTCTTTTAGAATAACTACACAAGTTCACTTATGTTCACTTATGTTCGCACAAAAACAGAATATGGAAAAACAACACAAGTCATCTTAAATTTGGTTAACATACACACTCGTTCTGGAAAAACAGCACAAGTCAACTTATGTTCCCACATCAAATGTGTTTATTTTTGAAATAACAACATAAATGGACTTATGTGATGTTTATTTTGATTGCTATTTCGGTATAAGAGCATAATTTAATAAAAGAAAAATAAAAGAGTTACTTATGTTGTTTTTCCTTGTGTAAATCTTGTACATACTGACTTGTTGTTTATTTTCCCTTGTCTACAACTCATAAACCGTTAGCGCTAAAAATACAAAAAAAAATATGACAGATAGAATCGCTTATTGCGCATCAGATTCTGAAGCTAACTCATTTTAAACATAAGTCGACTTATGTTGTTTTACCCTGTTGCCACAGTTTAAATATAACGGTGCATCATTGATAGCTAATATAAAGAGAAGAAGGCCCCAGATGTCCCCCCTGCGGAACACCTGATTTATAGTAACTATTTTTGATTTAAACTGATGAGACCTATTCCCAAGGTAAGAGACAATCCACGTTATCAAAAAACTTGAGAAGCCGTAAGAGTTTAAATTAAACTTGATAATCTCATGAGATAGTTGATCAAAAGCTTCGAGAAGTCCGTGTTAACACAATCTACTAGTGGCCACATTCCAAAGAATGTAGACATTTATTAAACAAAAAAACAACCAAATTTGAGACCGTGAATAGTTTTTGTATAAGGCTATGCTGTTGATTGTGTATAGTATTTCTACAGTGGAATGCCAAATTGTCACACACAACCTACTTGCTCAAACTACTTTGGAAAACATGAGAGTTTAGAAATCGGTCTGTTATGGATCGCTTTACAATCAACGCTTTAAAATTATTGTTGGAACATCAGGCACTAAACACCGATTTTTCAAACAACATTCGTATATAGGGTAAAGAAAACCCAAAAGCGATCGAAGAGGTGCCATTGCATTGAGATAAAGTGACTCTTTGGTATAGTCGAAAGGTGCCATTCTTCGAATATGCCAATTGGCTGAGGGTTACGGTCAAATCGAAGCTATATTGTCAAATTATAAACGTCCTGATACGAATAGACCCCGAACTCTAGACACATTAAAACAGCCATTACTCAAGCTTTGGTCGAGTCGAGATACCACCCGATATGTGCGAAAAAGTGTTTAAAATTTACCTCACGAGACAATCATTTGAATTATATTGTTTTACGCACTTAATGGCAAAGTCCAAATTTGTTAATGAAATAAAATGTTCGTTGCGTGTGTTTTAGTTACCTATACTTTCGAAACCCTTAAATAAATAAGCCTTAACGAACATTTGATTGGTTTTAAGAATCAAGTTAAAGAACTAGTTTGTACCAACTTAATGATTACAAGTTAATTCGTAACGATAGAATCACAGCTACTTTCGGAGGAGGGGTTGCTTTTTATTGTAATGTAGGTCTCTGTACTAAAGTTATCGCCAAATCTGAAAATTCTGAAATTCTGATTTTAGAAGTTTCTGATTGTAATACTAAATGTTTACTGGGAGTTGTGTACAATCCAGATAGAAGTTGTTCACCTGAACCTTTGTTTTCAATTCTTCGGGAATTATCGGCAAATTATGAAAACATAATTGTATGTGGAGACTTCAATGCAGATCTTTTTCTCTCTGAGTCTAGAGCTAATCAACTTATGGATGAAATTGCTGCAGTTGGTCTGTCTGTAGTACTACTCGTTTTGGCCCAAATTCCAACCCAAGTCTTCTTGATTTAATGATCGTGTCAGATTTATCTAATGTTTTTTTAATCGACCAATTATCTCTTGAAGGAGTATCTGATCATGACTTATTATATTGCGCATATAATATTGATTTCTCAAATAACTCATCTCCATCTTCGTTTCAATATCGAGACTTTAAATCCATAAATTCTCAAGCGTTGCAAGATGATGCACTTAACTATCCTTGGACTCTATGTTATATCCTGCATAATGTAGATGATAAGGTCAACTTCTTTCAAAATCTGCTTCTTGAACTGTATCAACATCATGTTCCATTGAAAACAGTAAGAATAAGAAACAAAAATTGCCCTTGGTTTACCTCAGAAGTGCTTAATGCAATTAAACAACGTCGCAAACTATTTTCGGAGTGGAAGCGGCACCCTACAACTGTAAACTGGGAGATTTTCTGTCGTGCTCGAAATCAATCGACTTTTGTAACGCGAAGAGCTAAAAGGAGGTATTTTTTCTCAAAACTAAGCCCTGGTCAAACTTCACGTAAGTTTTGGAGTAGTCTGCGTACGTTCGGGATAGGTGGAAAAGAAATAGTGGATAGCTTTCCACATCCCAACGGTCTGAACAAAGCTTTTACATCTCATAATCTGCAGACATCGAACTTTATACCTAATAACTCATCCCTATATACGGATTCCACTGAATTTGATTTTGAAGTCGTATCTGAATATGAATTAGTAATGCACTTTCGTTCTCTTGGTTCCAATGCCGTTGGTGACGATGGGGTTCCGATTCGTTTTGTTAAAATGATACTACCGCAAATAATATCCGCATTTACTCATATCATTAACTTTTGTATCACAACCTCCTCGTTTCCACAGTGTTGGAAATATGCTAAGGTAATACCTGTGCCTAAGAAAAGTAATCCATCAACCAGTGCCGATTTCCGTCCCATCAGTATATTGCCTTCCTTATCTAAGATTTTTGAAAAAGTTCTATCTAACCAGATTTCAAACCACATACGACAGCATAACTTATTTTGCCCTATGCAATCTGGATTTCGAGCTGAGCACAGCTGCTCCACGGCTATGGTTAAAGTTCTAGATGATATTCGAATTGATTATGATAAGGGTTTCTTAACACTTCTCTGTTTGCTCGATTTCACATAAGCTTTTGATCGTGTTAATCATGGTATGCTATATAAAAAACTTAATTTATATTTTGGTTTTAGTAGAAGATCGGTACGTCTTATTAAAGACTACTTGGAAAACCGGAGTCAAAGAGTTAAAGTTGGTGACACTTTTTCTGACTCGATTAATCTGCTTGCTGGAGTTCCACAGGGTTCGATTTTGGGTCCTATCTTATTCTGTACATTTATTAACGATCTCCATTAGTGTGCAAAGATGTCATGTTCCATCTCTATGCAGATGATGTCCAAATTTACCTTTCTCGACCGTTTAACCTATTAGAGGACTTATCGTACAGAATGAACGAAGACCTGCAGAGGGTTTATGAATGGACTATTTGTAATGGCCTAACACTAAACCCTGCCAAATCTCAAATAATCGCCATTTCTAGACAGAAATTTGACACAGTTGACCTTCCACCTATAATACTATCACAACTAAAACTTGAGTTCGCGTCAACGGTTACTAGCCTCGGCTTCAAAATTAATCGTTCTCTTTCAGCTAACGACCATATTAACCTTGCTGTTGGTCGTATTTATGGTGCTCTTCGTAAGCTAAATATGTTTGCCGGATTAACGCCAGTCGATGCGAAATTGAGAATCAGCAAATCATTGCTCGTTCCTATAATTGAGTATGCTTCAGTAGTTTACGCCAAGCTTGATTCCATCGCTTTGAATAAACTACTTGTTGCTTTTAATAGCATTATTCGTTACGTTTTTGGTCTGCAAAGGTTTGATCATGTTTCGCAATACCATCAATTGGTCCTAGGAAGCAGTTTTCAGCAGTTTCTTGATGCAAGATGTCTAATTTTCTTGCATAAAATAATAAACAAAAAAACACCTTCATATTTATATGACAAATTGAACTTTGTCCAGTCTGCTCGCACCTTGAATATTATTACCCCTTTATGTACATATCTAAATTCATAAAGATTATTTTATGTTTATGCCATCAAACTGTGGAACTCCTTACCATTGTCTTTAAAACAAGTAATAGGAATGTTAGAATTCAAAAAGGCATTGATTAATTATTTTAACTCATCTTACAACACAAACAGTAAAAGAATACATATATGAGATACAAAACAAAAATATTCTTTTAAACTTATAATTGTATCTTATTATTGTATCTTATTATTATAAGTAAAATTAAGCTAAAATTATTAAATTTCCAAGTCCAACTTAAAGGTACTATAAAAGACTCAGTCTTATTTGTACACCACATTGAAAAAAAAAAAAACTCGAAATTGTAATGTTTCAAATAGGTATTAAAAGGCTGTTGAGCTATAGGCAACTCATGGAAGAAATATTTCTATGGAGAAGCTTATCTCAATATGATGTTAAATAAAAACGATTTATATAAACTAAATAGCATTTCAGTAAACATTTTAAAGAAGATTTGTTTATTTTTATAAACTTCAGTTTATTAGTTCGTGAACACTTTCCTTATCATTAAGATAATAATTATTTTCCAGTCAAAACAAATGAAGCATCAGAGAAATAAGAAGAAAAAAAAATTGTTTACATTTGATTTTTTTAATGTTTGAGTCACTCAGTTTTACGATTTTAACTCGTTGATTTTCTAAATAAAAACAAAATACAAGGTCATTGCAATTGATAGAGCTATATTAATGTGTAGCTTCAAATGTATCAAAAAAATACATTCAACAACTTCTGCCTGTCGGGCAATTTTAGTTACATTTTTACAAAACAGCTATTTGGCACCATTGCGGTTTGACATTTCCAATAGTAGTCGTGTTTTTTTCATTACTCAGTAGCCAGCACAGTAATCAAGTGCGAATACGACGCTCCAACTGACTTTATCTGTCAAAAGCTATTTTTACATAAAGTGTCGCAAAATGGACCTGAGGGTTGCGCCTCGGATTAAACAAAATTAGGAAATACTTCAACTTAAGCGAGTGTATAACTGAGATAAGCTCAGATCATTAGATTTGCGTAGCAAAAAAATTTGTCTAACGCCAACAGCGCCGTCTAAATTTGAATAATTGAAAATTCTGTCGCCGCGCCGGCACAACTGTCATTTTATTACTGGCCTTTTTATCGACTACAATCCAAATTGTTGTTGTTTGTTTGAGTAGTGAAAAAACACGACTTGTTTTTGTTTTGGTAATCTAGAGTTAGGTTAGGTTAGAGTTGCTGTCTCAATGTTGTTGTCTTGTTGACTCACTTAGACTGCAAGTGTCCATTCCATTGTGAAACCTGCAACTAAAGAAGTTATTCATGGGAGAGTAATGAAATTAAACAAACCATTTCGTTCATTTAATGAAATTGGAGAGACATCTTGTGTTGATCGTTGCCAGTTCTTTGGTATTATCGAAGAAGGGGTTAGCGAGGTAGGTATTCCTGTTATTAGAGAGTGCCGGACATGTACATAAACATAGTAGTATTAAGTCCAGTGTTGTTACTGATCCATTGAGAGGTGGATCTAAGCTTATATATATGTTTGGAGAGTAGTCTCAAGATGGAAAACGATGGTGGTGCCATCTTGAGATCTTTCACAGAAGCGGTTTTTTTTTCATAAGTTTCTAATGTAGCTTCCTGCTTGGTTTGACAGATCTTCTTGGACTGTGATGTACATACCTGCTGACCGCTGGACTTTAACGAGTTTATTAGAATTTACCACCTTGTGCAGTGCTGCCTACCAGATGAGATGATACTCCATAAGTGAGTATCGGTCCGAGTACCGAAGAGTATATCCAGTGGGTTATTATTGGGGAGAAGCCCCATTTTGAGCCTATATGGCCTTTTAACCTGTAAGGAGTGCTACAGTAGCCTTCTTTATACTCTATCATCAATATTTGCCTTCCAATTTAGTTCATTGTCTAAAATAAGGCTTGATCGTAGAGCTATGGGGAATTCCTTTAATTATGGGCTAACTTAAGGAATTTTGTACCTTCTCGTAAGGAGCACTAGTTCCGTTCTATATGGATTGACGTCCAAGTCACAGTGCTTTGAGCAATTGTTGAGCATGTTTAAGGCATTTTGTAGGAGTTCCGAGCATAAGCAATCACCTTTAAAACCTTTGCCTCCAATAACATTATGTTAAGAGGTCGTTTACTACCATGTTCCATAAAAGAGGCAAAAGGACCCCACATTAGGAGGTACCTCGATTCACCGATCTGGTGTTAGTAAAACAACTCATGCTGGAAGGTATAGTCCTGCTATTAACCATGAGACTTATTAAATGAATTAGTGATTTCTCTAATTACAGATTGTCCATTGCAGTTGTGATCGCCTTAGATGACGTTGTTGAATGCTCCTTCGATAAATCGTTTGTGATGGGTTGAGACTCAAATGTTAAGTCTTTTAAAATGTTAGAGCTACCTGGAAAGTGGATGCCTAGTAACAGATTTAGAGATTCTTCATCTGTGGTAGTCCACGAGCCCGGTTCAGTCTTCAAAGTCCTGGGTGTTGTGTTACTTTTTGATAGAATTTTCCTGAGTCTTGAGGCTTCTGAGGTATTTTCTATTTTTAAACAGATGTTTCTCCATGAGGACCTCTTACTCTCTCTCTCTCTTAATTCTTTTTTATACTGCTTATAGAGCTTGTTTGTATATAAGACCCAATCAGTGGGATATCTTATGTATTTAGATCTGTTGAAGAGTTTGTGACAGCACTTCCTGAATGGTTTTTTTTTTGTGCCACCAATGAGGTTTCTTTTTGCCCTTTACAATGGTTAAGGGTTATTGTTTCAAACAATTTCGGTACGGAATATTAAAATAATATACAATCACTGCACAAAAAATGCTTTCGTTTGATATGTTATTTATGCCGCTTCGGTTTTGTAGGTACTAGGTCGCGTAAAGTGTACCAAAAGACTTGTGCTCGCCGTTTCATTATGATATAAATGTGAACCATGCAAACAACTGCTTAATATAAAAATGTCCTATTTAAGAAATGTCACCCATACGCGAACAGGTACATATAACTAATTGTTACCATGTTCGACTAATTTAACGACCTCAAGGCAACTCAGCTCTAACTGGCCAACAAAACGTCATACCACCCATTTTCAGTATACTTACGTATTATGTTGAACGTTCGTCTGTCCAGAGTCCTCTCGAGATTCACATGAGAATGTGTCAGTTGCGCCGAAAATCATCAACGATATCGAGGTAAATTATTTCAATAGGTTTTGGCAAGAAATAGATTAACAGGTGGAATATTGTGTCCGTCGTCGTTGTCCTTCTCATCAGGACACTGTGTGTTGTTTTGTCTTTATTTCTGCAGAATTTCGATTGCATTGTCAATGGTTCAACATTCAGGTATCTTTACAATTAGCAATGGTCGTTGTCAGATTCATCGTTGTTCTGCACTGGAACCTTGGTTCCCATTCCCATCAACATCACTGGTCTTTGATGGAGCGACTGCCAAGGTTGTTTGATTTGTCGTCATTCAGGAAATTGCCTCAAGCTTCAAAGATAATTCGCTACCGTCATGAACATGAAGTTTCTATCCAACTGATGGTGCAGTAGAAAATGGACTTCACCTGTTCGCTTATGGTCTGGAACCGGGAACTCACAAATCTTGCATTTTATTTTGCAATTGTGTGTGTTTGTGTGTGGTAAGGGAGGTTGGAGTAACCGCCGCCGGAAACTGTTCCATTGTTTCGCATTTAAAACAGAATAATAGTAACATTTTTGGGATGACTGAAATTCGCCTCAAAACTTCTTTGGCTATTGTCTGCTGCTTCTGAATGGCTTTGTCTTTCTTTGGTAGTTGATGTATAAGCTTTGCTAGTAATTCCTAACAAGTTCATAATTGCTGCATGTAACTAAAACAACGAGAGTTGCCTCTTGTCTTCATTTGGAGAGACGAACGTTTTTTTCACTGTCGATGTCGGGCTAGGGTTGCTTAAACATCGATAGTCTATCGATAGTATCGATAGTAAAAAACTATCGCGTACATTCGATGGTCTTCAAAAACTATCGATTGTTTTTGCCAAACAATCTTTACTGTAGGCGTCGCCTTTGTATATAAATTTAACAGGTATAATCAAAATGGAATTCGATTGGTTTTCGATCTAATCTTGAACATCTCATAAGGCGGTTTTGGGTAGTAGATTAAAGACGGTGGCACCATCTTGAGACCTTTCACAGAAGCAATTTTTTCACATTAGTTTGTATTGCCCGCTTGAAATGTCAGAAGCTAGCAGAGAAAAGGTTTGTTCAATGTAACCAGCCCCGGGGCGTTCCGGTGCTTGTCATACTGCGAACGGAGCTTTCAAAAAAACTGAACAATTTCTCTCGGTTTGGTTACACATCGAACGCGTTAGTAGTACTCTGTTTTTTTCTCTTTGTTGTATAGCAACAGCTGATTCGAACAGCTCAAAAATTCTCACCCCGAAAAAAAAAAACTTGTGGTGATTCAGAGCGCTCACGGTGCGATCACTGGATACCCATCGAACATGGTGGAAATGCACCGGGACGAAAAAAGAGCGACATCGAACAGCTCAGTTCGAAATCAGAGTGCTCAAGAGTGACCCAGAGCGCACATCGAACAAACCTAATATTGAAACGCTAATCTGATAATACTAGTCATTCCATACAAAAAGGTTCTTCGTTTTATGTTCTATATGTTGACTTACTATATGCTGATTCACTGACACTGACACTAATCACGAGATTTAGGGAAATAGATTAAGGGCAGATAAAACGTTGTACAATATACCAAACGTTTCTTGTTGACTTACGAATATGTACCCTATAAAAGTGAAGATTTGTTCTTAATCTACTTTGCTGAATCAAGTGATTAGCGTCAGTGAAATCAGCATATTACATAAAGTTGGAATTGAGAAAAAATGACCAACTTATTGCTTTCTCTGCTTCTAATTAGGATGGCGACACCTCCTGATAACACCCTTCAAACATATGTACAAATACAAAGGTTCAGGTTCATGCATGCTGAGCACGCTCTGAATCTGAGTATTTTATGCTCATTCCGAACGTTGACGCGATCAACAAACTGAATTAAAAAAGAAATATAATTTTAGTTTTATTTTACTCAATTCTTCTTATCCCCACTGATCTCTATATTACAGAGATCAGTCTGATCCCTGATTTTTGTTCCTTTCTCTCACTATTTTTTCTCGTCTATGCCCTGGCCGGTTATGGTTACTCCGTTATATTTTGAATTTGTTTCTGCCGGTTACTTTACTGTTGCTTTTGGACTTATGGAATTTTGGTATTTAAGTTTTAAGTTTTTTTTTTATGAATTGATAATTTCTTTTCGTTTGATTATGTTCTTTTATGTTTTGAAATAAATTTTATTTATTTGCTTATTAGTGTTTTTGTACGTAATTGAATAAATGTATTGCTCCTTAATATGCTGTTTGTTGTTTTTGGATTTCTTATATTACTGTTTTTTTGACTGTGACCGATTTTTTAAAACCTCTTTTTCGAAAAAAAACTATTTTGAAGAGAATTTTTTTGATTTTTCAAAAACTATCGATACTATCGATACTATCGATTGTTTTTTCGAAAACTATCGATATTATCGATAGCCCCGAAAACCGATGTTTAAGCAACCATATGTCGGGCGATGTTTGAAAAGAAAAAAACATTGTCTGTTATTGTCCATATTTTGACTTCGAGGAGGTACAACACAAAGAAAATAACATTTTCTTTGAAAAGTGGCAGGCAGCTATCCACACGACAAAAGTCAAGTTATACTTTTCCAAATAAGCTTTAGCTAGAAAACCCTCAAAAAAGCCTCTAGCTTTAACCAAAAAGGTAACATTTTCGGTTTCAACTCGGTTAATAGAGTACCCCTCGAGCAACAGAAATGAACTTAAGTACTTAAAAGCGTTGTTAAATTGAACCTTTGGTCAGCCTTACCCCTTTGCTACTTACAAAAATCAGGCCTAGAAAAACAATTTTCTCCCAGGGCGGGATCATAAATCTAATACACAACACGCATCCAAAACAAGAACATTCAAAAATTCTTTCTGGACGCAAATCCCTGATTTCCTTTGACCTTTAAAACACTCAACCATTCTGTAATATCTCTTTTGTGATGATGGAACCCCAGCCGGAGGCAATTTTGTGTCCCATAAATATTACATTTCAACAGAAATGGCCGGACAACAGAGTGATGTATGTACCCAGCTACTCTACATTAGATGAAGGTTCCTTTTTTTTGTATTGTGAAACCATTCAGTCCATCTACCTGACAAGCTATACAGAAAAAGTAACAGAAACAGAAATTCACCAGTGAACTGCATTTGCTAGCCCATGACATGCCGTTTACGTGCAAATACCGTTTTACATGTTAAACGCCCTAAGTCACAAACCATGAATTTGCGTTACCATTAAATCCAATGCAATGTAGAAAATGGTCTGGTCATTTTCTGTTGCTTCTTCTGCTATGTGCCGTTTAATTTGACATCATCATTCACCAGATCTGAAAACATGCCCCTAAAATACAGAAACAGAAAAAAAAATTAAAACATCAACCCCATCGCCCATCTTCTCGCCACACCCACAATCCGTTCAACCGACCGACCCGACCAATGCGTATCTATATGGTACATCCGGAGTTGAATGTTCGTGACAGTTGAAACATTTACTCGTTTGAAATGGGAACCGTATAGCAGTAGTAGTACCCGGCGGACATTGGGTACGGATCTTCTTTGGTACATCCTGTCAGCAGCAGCCGCTGAAAGCCGCCGGTCATTTCACAATGGATTGAATACAATTTTCTTTTTGAATTTGAATTTGGAATTCGGTTGTTGTGTTTTTTTTTTTAATATTGTTTTTTTTTTTTTTTTTTGTGGTAGATTCGTTCTATCTCTTAGTGGGAGCATTTTTTTTTTTTTTTTTTTTTTTAATAGAAAACAAAAATTAAGGTCAAACATGTGTTGGTTGAATTGGATCAGAGTTTTGACTAAGTAATGCCAATGCTTATTGGCGCTAGTCAGGGATTTTACATGCGAGAAGTAATGGCTGAAACACAAATACGATTTAGCTTCATCTTTTTCAACGTTACGATGCACCCGCTTCGAATTTGCATTGAATGACATTTCTCCCTCCAAAATCAAATTAATTTTGTTTGTTGACTTTTTTACACCGTTGAGCTGTAATGAGCAGCATATATTTGAACGAGAACTTCCCTTTGGAGTCCCACTACGTAACTTTACGTACGAAACGTCAGGTCGAAGCTTCATTGTGATAGCATTCATTCAATTTTTATGGCTGAACTCGTAAACGTCAGAAGTGCGCTTTTGACTGTAGTCAACTATTGTTGACTATTTGTCATTTTTGCAATAAAAAAGAAGGTAGCTAGCGAAATAAAAACCAGAAAATAAATATCAGAAGTAAGAAGATAAATCGGATTCATTTGACGGATGCTTCAAGGTAAATTTATTTACCTACATAATCAGCCTTATTACCGTACCCGATCGTAAGATTCTCCGAGCGGAGCAAATGTCTGATCGGAAGTTTTATTTTATTTCGTTCACTATACCCGTACGCGTACCGACGCACTTCTTTTTTTGTTTTGTGAGTAAAAACATATTTTTACTTCTGACACTTTTTTGTTTCCGTCTTTCCGAGACAATCAGACAAAAAAGTGTATAAACTTATCGCAATGCATCGCCTGAAATAGCTTTCATTTTGAAATTCCGACGCAGATTTCAAATTTTTTTGTAGATGTCTTCGATCAATCTGTCGGAGAGGATACAGTGATGAAAAAGTGGTAGGTATCGATTTGGAGTTCATAGGTTTTTTGCAGGACGGTTGACTTTCCTGGCCTGAAGCCACATTGACAAGGACCAATCAGATTGTTGACAAAAGGTTTCAGACGTTCACATATTACGGCGATGTTAAGACATTAAACATTACATGGCTTTTATTTGTTCACAGTTTTTTCAACACTACCTTATAGTATGTGTACTGTTCTTGTAATCAAGAATTACAGTAATTAGTGACGGATACTTGGTAAATATATATGTATATATTTACGCAGTTGTTTATAAAGGAAAATTAAGATGAATATGTGGCTAAATTAGTTTAATTTTTTAATGTCTCAAAAAGATCATCACTTTTAATTGCTTCGGTTCTACAGTTAAAAATTCTGGTTGTAGTATTTTTGTTCAGAGGGCAAAAAAAGTAAGTTAATTGTGGTCGTTTTGTCATTTCCCGGTTCTTAAGTTGTCTGCTGCTTCTGAATGGCTTTGTCTTTCTTTGGTAGTTGATGTATAAGCTTTGCTAGTAATTCCTAACAAGTTCATAATTGCTGCATGTAACTAAAACAACGAGAGTTGCCTCTTGTCTTCATTTGGAGAGACGAACGTTTTTTTCACTGTCGATGTCGGGCGATGGAAAATAAAGGAAAATTAAGATGAATATGTGGCTAAATTAGTTTAATTTTTTAATGTCTCAAAAAGATCATCACTTTTAATTGCTTCGGTTCTACAGTTAAAAATTCTGGTTGTAGTATTTTTGTTCAGAGGGCAAAAAAAGTAAGTTAATTGTGGTCGTTTTGTCATTTCCCGGTTCTTAAGTTGGCAAACTCTAGGTTTTGTTCGTATGTTTTTTTTTTTTTTTTTTTTGATTTGCGATGTGAACAAATCCTTAGTCAGACATACATAATACAGCCGCCGCGCTGTACAGTTTATCAAGTGCCAAAATGACAAGAGATGTTCATTCTGTCAAAATTAGGTCATTCGTTTGTGGGGTTCACTTTTTGTTTTATTCATTTCTGTCAGCACTCCCGGTTGCGAAAAGTTTTTTTTTTTATTTACGGGTAAACCGTAAGGGCTTACTTTTTTTATGAATTCAGTACGCACCACTTTATACCTACCAAGGGTTTTCGTTTATTTATTTTGAATGGTACACTTTCACCTTTTTCTCCATGGAAGGGCTAACATTTATTTCTCTATGGAAAGAATTAAGTATGAACGAACAAGAAACCAGCGCTAGTTTCATTGTTCATTGATGCGTACATTAAGCACTTTGATAGAAAGAACATAAAATAAATTATTGAATTGCATGTTTATTATATAAAACAAATGATTTAAGGTTCGTACATATGTAATTCGAAATAAAGTCTGCGATCTCAATACTCGTACTAACACAAACCCCAAGCTCGCTTGTTTGTTGTATTCCGTTCTTATAATATACTCGTACACCTCTCGTAGGCATGCATCACAGGAATCATTTCGTTATGTGATGCTGATTTCGTTACGTGACGCTAATTTTGTTACGTGACGATTTTTACGAGGTGAAAGTGACTCCTACCTACAAGCCTGAAAGGAACCCGAAAGAAAAATTTGACAATCTGAACACTTAATCCGTATTGGCTGACAAGCAATGTTGGGTTAGGACTTAAGAGTATGCGTCACCATATCTGCAAGTTATGGTCTCAAAAAAACTTGCCCGCTTCTTGCGAAAGGAGACTCATATTTCATATTTCATATTTATTTAAAGACTGCTTTCACATTAAGATAATAAAATCTTATAAAATAGTGCTAAGCTTTATAACATGGAACAAAATAAGTTAAGTTAATTTAATTAAATTTACAAAACATAAAAATAATATTAACAAAAAGATAGTTGCAATTAATGAAAACAATTACTCGACATGAATTATTTGTTGTTACCTTCAAATTCAAGTACACTTGTTAATTAATTTTAAAATAAATATTAAAAAGATTTCAAAAGAAAAGATTTTAAAATAGATTTAGCCCGGATGAAGTTCAAAGTATTTATTTAGTTCCCTGCGAAACTGAACTATGCTCCGCAGACTCCTTATGTGCCGTGGTATGGTATTCCACGAGCGAATAGCGCTGATGAAGAACTGACGCTCGGATGTCAAACACGAAAAACGGGGCAGAATAAGTTGTTGAGATCTACTAGATGAGGACATCCGTAATCTGTCAAAGAGATAACTGGGCTGATGTGTTTGAATGATATTAAAGAGCAAGATTAGGGTTTTGTATCGTAATAAGCTGTCAAAGGAAAAATTAAAAATATTTCTAGAGAAAAGAGAAATGTGATCAAATCTTCTTAGACCGTAAATATACCGCGCTGTATTGTTAAACGCAACGTTGATTTTATGTCTACTGAGAGCGTCGCAATTAGAATACACTTCACACCCATAAGTTAGTAGTGGTATAACGAGGGTCTTGGCTAGCATTAAGCGTGTTTTAAGAGGCGTGTAGTGTTGCGAGTAGTGCAGTTGCCGAAGTATTCCATATGCTTTCCCCACGGATTGATTTATATGGGTATTCCAATTCAAGGTCCTATTAAAGGTTATCCCAAGATTTTTTACTGTTTCTACGAATTCTATAACAGCGCCATTCAAGATTATATTGGGAAAATATGTAAGGTCAAGTGGTTTTTTACTGATCACAATACATTTAGATTTTCCTGGATTAAGAAACAGCCCATTTCTCGCAGACCAGCAGGATATATTGTGTAAATCATGATTTATAGAATTAGCACAATCCTCGATTAGACCCAGAGGACAGCTCTTGAACAACTGGACGTCGTCGGCATACATATGAACAGAAGATGTTGTTATTTGCTTCGGAAGCTCGTTTATATAAATTGAAAAAAGAAGTGGTCCTAATATTGACCCTTGAGGGACACCGCGTGTAGTAGGGAGGAAACTGGAAACTGCGTTCGATGTATACACCGCCTGTTTTCTATCACTGAGATATGATGTCAACAAATCTGCTGAGGATATTGAAAACTTATTCAACGTCAAGAGCTGGTTACGTAGGATACTATGATCCAGAGAGTCAAATGCTTTTGAAAAATCTAGCAATACGAGAAATGTAACATGGTCTTTGTCCAGGGCTTGTCTGATTTCCTCCACGACATTTATAACAGCTGTAATGCAACTGTGGCTTGGCCGAAAACCAGATTGAATGGGTGAGAGAATATTGTTTATTCTTAAATGATGATTTATTTGTTTCTGCATCATTTTTTCGAACACCTTTGACAAAAACGGTAGCACCGAAATGGGCCTATAATCATTTCCATGATGACTTTTGGGAATAGGGATTACCTTAGATAACTTCCATTGGCTAGGGTAAACGCCAGTCATTAACACTGTATTGAAAGCGTGTGTGAGAAAGGGTAGTATTATTGGGAGGATTGCTTTGACGAATACAGGATGTATTTCGTCAACGCCTAGGGCGTTTGATTTTATCGATATAACACTCTCGACAATATCGGTGCTATATACCCTTTGAAAGTAAAATATACCTTCACGCAAGTCAAACGGATCGACTATCGGTCTAAGTGTATCGGAACTTACAGACGGAGCTTCGGGGATGGTGGGGAAAGGCAATGTCACGAAATTTTGGTTGAGTTTATTTACATCTATATTTCCTTCAACTTTCTTTTTCTTACCAATTCCCAGTTCCCGTAAATTCTTCCACAATTGCCTTCCGTTCAAAGACAGATTCAAACGCCTACTATAAGTTTGTTCTTTCGCCGCTCTGATTTTTGAAACTACTCTATTACGCAACGTACGATAGATATCATAGAACACATCTAATTTGAAACGTTTCCATCGATTGAAGGCTTGATTACGTTGAGTTAAAAGCTGGCGAATTTCGGCAGTGAACCACGATCGTTGTCCATGTCTAACCACTTTTGTAACAAGAGGGACATGGCGATTAAAAAGACTTACAATATTCCCGTTTATAAAATCGATTTGCTCCGAAGCAGATGTCATGCCATAAACTGTGTCCCATTCAATCCTCCTAGCATTTTGTTCCAAATCAGCATAATCTATATGACTGAAGTCTCTGTATACATAACTCGTATGAGAGTAATTTGTGCCAAATTCATAAGTTATGAAAATAAGATCATGCTTCGAAAAAGCGGGCGCAGATAGCTGATCGTACAACAGTATTTTATTAGAGTGACTTACAAAAAACACATCTAAAAGAGTATTGACAGTCCGAGAAAAATGAGTTGGAAAGATAGTATTGACCGGAAACATGTTGAATGTTCGCAAAGCTTCTGTGAGGGAGCTATCTACCAAAAGATTGCAATTAAAATCACCTGTTATTATTACTTGTGAGCAGCTCAAAGAAATATTTTCTAAGAGATTTAGCAGTGGAATAATATTTACATTTCTATTTGGGCGGTATACAACTCCTAAAAGTAGATTATCTTCGCCAGACATCAAATTTATAAAAACGTACTCAACTTCGGAACCAGCCTCTGAACTACAATTGTACTTAAAAGTTATACCTTCACGTAGGTATATAGCAGTTCCTCCACCTCTGCCATGTCTGTCAGCGCGGAACAGTCTATAACCACCTAATTTATATAAAACATCATCATTTTCAGGTAAAAACCAGGTTTCGGACACGCAAACAACATCAACCTTGGAGCCCTCGAAAAGATACCTGAACTCATCTATTTTTGGAAATAAACTTTGCGCGTTAATATGACATATATGAAATCCAGCATTTTTTCCGCTAAGAATGTTGATCATCGAACGCAAAATCACATCGTTACTTTCGCCCGTAGAAACCATATTAGATTGAGGAGCAATCATATAGTAGTAGAAAAATGGGGAGAGGCATCAAAAAGGATGTTTGAGAAGCAAAGTCATTTACAGAACTATAAACCCGACCATTTTCATCCAAGCTAATATCTGAAAAACAGTCAAATGATAACAACATTTTTAGCAAGTTTATAAAGAAGAACATAATTGAAATTAATTAAAGAAAAAATAATCAAGAACAATGAATAATATAGTAATAATAATATAATAACAATAATAATATAATAACAATAATATAATAATAACAGATGGAAGTAAAACAAGTAATAAATATTTTGATAACAACAAATTTGAATAAAATAATAAAGAAAATAAATAAAAAAGTTTGATAAGCACTGGAAACTAGTCTTCATGATGAGCTGGCAATTAAGTTTAAGCTTTCTATGTTATTGATGACAATTGCTTTCTCTTCTCTTTCTGTCATTGCATTAGATTGAATGTGTACAAGGCCTCGAAGAGTAAAAACCGATTTAAGTTGTTTTTGTTTTTTTAGTGCAAGTGCAGCACGAAGCAGCATGTTATTTTTTTTTGTCAAACTCTCACGCAGGAATATAGGTAATTTGGATTTTACACCAATGTCATCCAGACACAGTTGTTTTCCAATTTTCTTCCGATGTACGGCAAAGGCCTTCAAAACAAAATTTCTGTCAAAAGGTGAACGGAACTTTATAATGATTGCAGAATTATTTTCATTATTTGACGGGCGCGAGCGAAAGATTTGACTGAGCGATGCACAGTGCGTTGACCAGTGGACAAAAAACGAAAAAAAAATTTTTTAATTTTGTTCATATGGGCTTTGATGCAGGTCTAGCACATGTTGATTAACTGTTATCCATTTTTTTTTTGTTGTTTGTTTTTTTTAGATGATAGATTAGCGGAATTGTTTGAAGCATGTTAGGTAATTTAGGCCAAATTCTTATTGTGAATCGTGATTTAGTGCAAAGTGCAAGTGCTGGTGAAAAAAAAGTAAACGATAAACAATTTTTTTTGGCAATTATAAGAAATAATGGATTCATTAAGAACAGGTATGACTAGTTAGATTTAACCCTTTAAGTAATTTGTGGTTGCAGTAAAATATTTAAGAAAACCTTATTTTTGAAGCATTTTTTCAGTTTAGATAAGCTTTTAAAAAAAGTTTAGCAAAGTGTAGCAGAACTGTGAATGCTATTATGTTGTCTTACTATTTGACTTTGCGGAAAAGCAAAGTTTTCATGCTACTTTTTGCTAACCTTTAAAATATTCAATTTTTTGTAGGAGCAAGTCAAATCATTAAAAATCAAGAAATATATGAAAAATGGATTTCTTTCGATACAAAATCGAGGATTGAAGATATTTTCACCAATGTTTTGACTAATTTAAGAATAAGTAACTGTCCCCTTAAATTAAAAAATGATTTAAGGTCAAAAATACATTTTTTTGATGCAAACCTACAAAGAAGATGGAAGCAATGTTCAAGAAATCATGCCCTTTTCAAGAAGCCTCACGAGGCTTGGCTAAAAAATAATTTTACGCTTCCAAAAAGCATTTTAGATTACATGAATAGTGAATCAGCTATTAATAGGCCACAAACTAGTCGAGGAAAACCCCAAATTCCATTTTTAGATGCGTTGACAAAGACGAAAAAAAGAAGAGTTGCAAATCTTTTAACCTCCAATTCGACTGAAGAGCTGAGGTTCGCTGCGGAAATGTCCGAACGTTCCTCTGGTGTTGGAGGTGGAGTTGAATCTTGCGAAAAGCAAAAAACATTGACAGTGATCTTTCCGAAAAAAAAATAAAATATTTTGAGAAATGTAGTCAATGAATTTCACAAGGATTTATTTCCGAGCTTCCAACCAAAAGAGAATTTTCCGAAACCACTGCCTCCGTTGATCTTCAGGAACTACTCCACAAAACTTTTCCTTTGATTTCGAGTATTAGAAAAAAAGAGCTCAGATTATCTAAGGAAGATCAAGAAGAAATCGGTCAATATAGTCAAACAACCGAATTCATGGATACTTCTTGGGTTTCGTTTACTTCTTCCAATTTTGAAGATATTGAAAATTCGGATTCTGATTCATAAATAATAGATTGTTTTGTACAAAATCATATACACATTGCTTTTTTTTAGTATAAAATCATATATTGTTTTCTTTAAAAAAAAATACATATATATGAATACATTATAAATACATTGATACATTGAATTTCGTTATTTTTAATTTCTTATTTGTCAAAATGGTTGTTTTTAGGTTTTTACATATGTTTATAATTCTGAATTATGTGCATATGTGTCTCTGAAGTTATTTCCAAAATGCAATATTTAAGAAAATTAGCTAGAAAATTCACTTTCTTAAATATGAGCAAAATAGTGCAAGGTTTTGTTAAGTTATAAATGATATTCAAAAGTGGGCGTGGCAGGGGTCGTTAATATAACTTGAATTAAAAAAAAAAAAATAATTACTTGATACATTGAAAACAATTTTTAATGAAAATTCAACTCAATTACTATAATTGAATTTTGTCCACTTTCTTCATACAATCGACGCACTGTGCGATGGTGTTTTGATTTGTATTGTGTTGCACAAAGTATTGAAGTAATGAGACAAATTCTCATCAGCAATAAAAGGTACACCAAATAAGACGGCATCCGCAGAGACACATTTGTTTTCTTGTAGTTCTTGTGCGGTTTCAATTTTATGTAGTTCTGATGAAAATTCGTCTTTTATATCGTTAAGTTTTTTATCGGTTTCTTTTAAATTTGATTTGGTGACATTGAGTTCTATGTTTATAGATGAAAGTGATGATTTTAAATTATTAATCTCGGTTTTGAGAGAATCGATTTCGGTGTTGGAGTTCGACGTCGTGCATTCTAGTTGTGTAACCCTCTTGTTGATTGCAGTGATGTTGTTGTTAATCTCCTCAAATTGTATTTGCATTTTTTGTGCAAGTTTTTCGGTATTTTCGTTCATCTTAGAAGTAATTAGGGTAATTAGAGACTCACTTTGAGCGCGAAGTTTTTCGTCCATCTTATCCCACATCGTGCTGTCATCGAAGACCATTTTTGTTCTACGGATTTTTGTTTCGGAAGTTTGAGGTGAGTAAGATTGGGAGGGGGAATTTATGTTCGCGTTTTCCTCGCTGTTCGATCTGGGTCGTTTATTTGCAGACGGGGTTTTGGGAGAGGTTTCACTTTTCAAGTTCGTTTCTAAGTTCGATCTGGTGCGTTTATTGGACATGTAGTAGTGATAGTTGTATATACAAAAATAGAGACTTTTAAAGGGCGAACAAAGACACCGAATAAAATTATTAGAAACCAATTTGTTTTAATTTTGGTTAAAAGTTATATTCAAAGCACTTAAAATCGCTCAATTATCACTGAGATTCTTTATGTTCAAATAGGAGAGTTCGAAAGCGATTTGGAAACTTGTATGATGCTTAAAACTTAATTTAATTATCCGCCAGAAAAAAACACGTCTACACAGCTCGAGTCATTATTCTCTACAACCAAACTCTTTCAGCTTCACTCATATCAAACCTCAAAGATATAATTTACCTCAACATTATTTTCTCTGTCGTACTCTCGTACTTACTCAGTATTTACTTATCCGCCCCCCATATACGTAGGATATCCGCCCTGACCCTGAGACAGTATATCGGGAACGGAACTGTCCTTCACCTGCATTTCCCAGTCGTCAAAACCAAGTGCTCTGGCACCTGCAGTTAACTGGTCTTTGTACCGGAGGAGGTTCGGTCATCCTGGTCGTCTCGAACTTGGCCCCTGCGAAGAGAAGACTTACTTCGATAGAGCGTTTTCGTCCATTCGCTCGATGTGGCCAAGTCAGTGCATACGTCTCATCTTAAAATCCAAGGGCCTTACTAATAATCAAATTTAGTAAATAGTTAAATGAAAATCTCCAGATTTCAGAAACATCACATACCAATAACGAATCTAGTCTCCAGTTTAGTCACTAGCAAAACGTCAAAATTTAATACACGGAAATCCATCTCTAAGCTGTGCACTAAAATCACATCTGAAGGCAAGTGTTTCTGTGGTGCTATTTTATGGTACACAAATAATGTATTAAATGTACTGAAATTGTTCATAGTATTTTTTCGATTTCTATTGGTATTTTCATTACGTCTCACTTTTTTTGGTTCAAAAGAAGTAAAAATTGTATTTATTTATTTTTTAATGGATTTGTGCCGGCCGTTTGTTAAATTTGGCATAAGCCGTACTTATCTATGTGGTTCATTAAAAAATGAATTACAATAACTACACGAGATCCTCCTATTTATCGGTAATACTTTTAATGACCCAAAAACTAGTTTTTACTCTGGCGGGCAGGAGGATCTCTCATAACCGAAAAAGAGAAAGTAGTGTAAGGAAAAGATACATATGCACGAGACACAAAAATAAGCAAGATAGGGAAGGTCAGATCATAAAGGGACAATTAGACACGTCTAATGTTTAATATTGGAATATGTTATTAAGTTATATTTTCAAATGAAATCAGCAAGAAAAACATTCAAAATTCAATTCAAACATTCAAAATTCAATTTCTTTATTGTTAAAATTGTTGTTGTATTTCACATAGAAATTATATCTTAGCAGAGATAGAACCGAAGATAAAGCACAAAAACACGGCTATTAAAAAATGAAGAAATGAAAAAAGCTTTTCAACACTTTAAATCAATTGATGTACTATAGGTGCTGACAATAAAGTAGTGTTGAAAAAGGATACGGCAATACTTAACAAGAAGTAAGGTAGCACTGATCAGTTATAACAAGATTGGAAACCTACCCACGTTTTACCCTCCAAATACCACAAAACTTATTTTTTTCATACACATACTCTTGCAGCAAACTTGCTTCTTATTATGCAGGCAACTGTATCATTATTAGAATAAAACGCATACTCTTGCAGCTAACCTGCTTGAACTCATTTTTCAAAATATTTATTGTTTCAGCTCGTGAAAAAATATTTGTCACTCATTTGACATTTATTTGACAATTACTTGATGGAAATTGTAGTAGACTTAAAGAAAATGTGAAGATTTGTTAACGAGAAGGTTAAATAGTTTATTGGTAGGATTCTGTTTAGGCTCTACACCACTGATCACTTATACCAAGATTGGAAACCTTGCTGTCAAAATGACATTTGCCTACAAGCTAGGGGAGCAGGTTAGCTGTAAGAGTATGCGTGTAATACAAACTTAAAGACACAGGTTAGCTGTAAGAGTATGCGTTTTATTGTAATAATGATACAATTGCCTACATAATAAAGCAAGTTTGCTGCAAGAGTATGTGTGTATGAAAAAAAATAACTTTTGCGGTATTTGGATGGTAAAACGTAGGTAGGTTTCCAATCTTGTTATAAAGTGATCACTGCTCTACACTTTATTTTAACTTTAGGTTTTACTAATAGTCGACATTAGTGTCTGATTATTAGTAAGGCCCCAAGTCTTTTATACAGGGTGATTCACGAGCGTTGTGCCAAAAAGCTAGAGCGTGTAGGTTGAGTTGAGACAAGAAAAAAATCGTATGGGAGGGGGGGGTCTATTCCCCCCCGTTTAGCCGGGAGGGGCAATTTTCTGAAAAATTGACTTATTTTATAAAAAAAAATATTAAAAATCAACGGCTTCAGTTACAACACCGTGTTATACCTTTTTAAAAAGCCACATAAAATTTTGAAAAACTTGGTTCAAAAATGATTTTTTTGTTTTTTTTGTGGAAATTTTGAGTTTGAGAATTAATTTTTATAAACTATTCGTTAAAACAATTTAATTTAAAAACCAAATGAAAGAAGATATTTCTGGCTTTTTAAAAAGGTATAACACGGTGTTGTAACTGAAGCCGTTGATTTTTAATATTTTTTTTTATAAAATAAGTCAATTTTTCAGAAAATTTAATTTTAAACGGGGGGGAATAGACCCCCCCCTCCCATACGATTTTTTTCTTGTCTCAACTCAACCTCCACGCTCTAGCTTTTTGGCACAACGCTCGTGAATCACCCTGTATAGTCTGTCTTCAAACCGAAGTAGCAGTCGTTCGCGAATGCGATTTTTCGTCTGATCTCCACTAAGGTGTCATTTGTGTGATTGATGTTTGTATCAAGATATTTAGATGAACTATAATTAACTACTTCGAAAGTGCTGCAACCACCATTGACGTTTTTTCCACGTGCTATTCCAATCCAGACAGGAGGGTAGTGAAGTTAGTAATTTATTTCATAATTTTACAATCTACAAATGTAGGTATGTATATGTATGCTAGGGATAGAATATTTAATCTTTATGCTCAAAGATCCTTTAAAACTTTTAACTCTGCCCCAAATCAAATAACTTCAAACACATACAAAGACTAAAATCTTTTGAATCCAGAATATTCAATTTCATTACTGGAAAAACTTTTAATAGCCTCGTTTGTACAATGACACAATCACAACTTAAATGATACTTTCCATCCATTTCCATGAACAAAACACAAAACAAAACATTTTAAAAGTCGGTCCTCCTTGTGCCACAAAACGCTTACACAAATTTTCCAAAACGGAGAACAAAACCCAGATCACAACACAGAATTCACTTTTATTTAAAATAAAGATTGTCATATCCTTTAGTTTGGTTCTGTTTTGTTTGTTTGAAAGCAAAATGTAGTTGAGCCTTGCGAAGTGTGTGGAAGTTTTCATTTCCTCACCAAATTTCGACCTCAGGACTTTTAAATATAAATGTAGGTACCGCTGTACCGCATGAAAAAATAGCAACCCACAAAATAAACTGAGAAAGAGAATGCATGAAACTTCTTGAAAAGGGTTTCCTTTCAGCGAGCGCATGTAGATGGAAAAATTAAATAAAACTTCTATATAGCTTTTTCTTGTTTTGTTTGGCTCTTCTGACTTTGCACACAAAAGTCTTCCTACAGTGGATGAACACACTACTGGCTTTGATTTCATGTCTTGATAATAATTCCACCTACGTAGGTCCCGCGTAACCGAGTGCCATCTCCCATCATAACCAAGTCAACAAATTGTAAGCACATGTGAGAGATTTACTTACTGTTGCATTCTTGCTTTGTTGAAGCGTGCTAAGGTGATGACTACGGAACCGTAAAGCCTTTTATTGTCAAAAACCATGCAGGGCGAACGAGTGTTGTGGGTGCGAAGCACAAACTTCAAAGAAATTAAAAGTCCCATTTTCGTCTCATCTTCTGCATTACTCTTCGAGGACAACTGGGAAAAGTCTACTTGACAAGTAGTGATGGACAAAAATCTTTGTGAGATCTTCCAGTGCAGGTTTTATTTGTTTGCTATTAGTCAAATGATGTAGCAAGGGAAAAGCTTGAGTCATTTGGAGACGGGGAGGGACAACAAACAGAATAGAGAGACTTATGGTCTATAGTTATGAGAAGGGGCAATCATGTCGTCTCTGCAAAGGTAAATTTAATCAAGAAATTACTCCTCCTCGGGGGACTTAATTTCATGCACATTTTGCATTGGACGAAACCAGAGAACTTCAGATTTAAGAAAAGAGAAGGACTCTCATACTGCCAAACGACCCATAACTGACACAGGACAGAGGGAGGGCGACGTCTTTTCATTTTGAAACTAGACAGATAGAAGACAACAAAACGAGCAATGACAGTGAAATTGGGTGGAACGATGCGGTTCACAATTAAATTGAAGGATAATAACTTAATTTTATTGAAATTTGTTGAATTTACCATGTGGAGTTGTTTTTTGTGTTTCATGTTTTGTCTATTGTTTGTGAAATTGTTTTTGTAAGACTTTATAGACTTATAGGGTGAATTTTGAATTTTTGATAGATAGCATCAAGCAGGTTCAAGAAGTGCTGTAATCACCACACTCTGAGCATTCAATACTTGGTTTATTTCATAAAATGAGAAATGAAGTTTTGGAGGACTCGATTTATTGAGTTTGAAAACATGAAATCTTTAACGACCTAATTGTTTTGAAAGTTGACAAATGCAAAATGATTGAATGACAACTTTGAGTTTGAAGTCATGTTGTTAAACAAAACATAACTTTGTTGGTTTGGCAAAAATTATTTTAAATTTTGAATTTTGAAAAAAAAAATCTTCGATAAAGCCAAAAACTAGCTTAACGGAAACTCTTACAATTTAAAAATTACACTTTTCCTCGCTTTTTTCTTAATAAGAATTTACATTTGTTAATGGTGCAGTAAGATATGTCTTAAACATTAATGCTACTAAATGGGTAGAAAAAAAATATAAGTTCGGCGCGTCAGATCGAAGCTGCGTTAGAGACAATAAGCTCTTTTTGAATATTTGGTGTCACCGAAAATGATGAATCTTATTAAAACTAATTGTTTGAAATGATAGCAAGTATATTCCCTACCACAGGGTCGTCACATAAAAATGATAGTGAAGATACTTTCGAAGACGAAGCAGGTAAATATGTAGATAGATTTCAAATAAGAGTTTGTTAATTAAAATTGATAGTTGAATGTCGGAGATAGTGATTATGGTGTCAATATTTTAAACATCGAATATGATTTGTATTGAATAGTCGGAGAGTAATTTTACCCAAACCGGATTCATCAAAGCTGGTGGCACAAATATTTCTATAAGCTAGTCTGAGCACTATCAAATTCATTTGAAATATCTAAATTCTAATGTTGTTCAAGATTATGTACCTATAAAAATTTGTTCAAGTATAGTGAGAAAAGTCATCAGGTCAGCAAATAACTGTGCTGGCGATCATTATTCAGAAAAGCTTTCTGTAGTCGAGAAGACTAAACGTCTTTTTCACAATATACAAGTAAAGTTCTGGGGTGGAATCGTGCAAGCTGATTTTTGATAGTTGACAGTCAAATTCAAGAAAATTCGTCTGTGTAAGCTGATAGTCAAAATTGAAAGTCATCTTTTTTTGACTTTTTCAGCTGACACCTATTTAGGTGTCAATTTGATTCAACCGGACATTTTTTTTTCTTGTGTTTTTTCCTGCTTTGGGAAAAATTAATATTTTTGGGTTGGCTGGTGCAATTGTTTTTGAAATTGCAAATTAACGAAAGTAAAAACCAAGATTAAATTAAATTCACACCTTTATTTTAGTTACGAGAAAGAGAAATCATTTTCAAGAAACAGTATTGTACCAACACTTTATTATCCTCTGAAAACATTCACTTCGAATTACACTCATTCATTAGCCTCTCCAATATAACCACAAATATAACCACAAAAGACTGAAATAAAGTTATTATTTTGTGTTATTAAATTTAACAAAATTCTCATCGCTCAAAGTTAAAGAAAAAAAAAATTTTATTGTACAAAACAACAAAACAAACTTTTGACACACAGTCAGCTGATAGGATACATACGAATCAAAAAAGGACACATAGATACAATATTCATATTCCCGTCTCTATTTTTATTTTCTTGTTTGTGTCTCAACAAATTTGAAAGCATGTAAAACAACAACAACAATCAGGTTTAAACATGAACTAAACAGAGTGATGCCAAGAATCCAAGAAAAAAATTTGATTTCAGAATGATCATCTTACACAGATGGAAAGTTGTTGACTATCACATTTGATAGTCAAAAATTTGATAGTCAACTATCATCTTACACGATTCCACCCCAGGTTTAAACATGAACTAAATAGAGTGATGCCAAGAATCCACGAAAAAAAATTGATTTCAGAATGATCATCTTACACAGACGGAAAGTTGTTGACTATCACATTTGATAGTCAAAAATTTGATAGTCAACTATCATCTTACACGATTCCATCCCTGATTAGTTAACCAGCACTTAAATTAGCTGCCAGTTAAATCCTCCTGTTAGTGAGCTTTACGTTTCACATTCATCCTTCTGATAAATTTATGTTTTGGGTAACTAATTGCCAGTTATTCCAATTTTCCACTTGGAAAGATTTTGACAAATTGAAAAAAACTGTAGGTTCTTGGTTTTGCTAAATCGAATATGGTAAATATTAGTGAACAAAATGAATTTGTATGGAATTACTATGACAACGACAAAAATTAAACAAAAATCAAAAGGATATTTGTTGTTATTTCGGATATTACTTCGGACAATTTTCTATAGGTTTTGCTCTCAACTTATTACAGGTCAGAACCACTATTAACTTTTGTGGGCGCTCGCAAATAAGAAGTAATATTGTGTTATGTAAGTTTCGGAACACCCTATTCTGTTAATGTAAGCTTATCACGCTTACTCTTTGCCAATGCAAAGACCAAGCGTGGATTAGAAATGAAAGTTCTTTTCTCAAGCATTATCTCTTGTAGACAATGCTACAGAAAAAGCTCAATTTATCATACAATTGCCTAGCAACTAAGCGACGCTTCATTATAATTTATTATTTCCTGTTTAACTCAGAATAACTAACTAACTCCGCGGTTTCGGTGTAGCTCCACAACGCGAAAATCTCATAAAATTCATCTTCCTGTTAGTCAGTTTATGTTTCACATTTACATTCATGATAAATGTATGTCTTGGGAGTTGTATATTTTATTTGTATTATTAAAGAAAGTACATAACACACCGCTTCTATCTTTAATCGAAAACGCGCCCGAAAGCCTCGTCCAAGGATTCCATAAAATCCGTTCTAACCCGGAATACGCGGTTTTGTGGTGGCTCCACAACGCGAAAAAAAACTCATCATACTCGTCATCTGACGTGTCGAGAAGAATATCCATTTTATCGGAAACAAATTGCGATTATTTAAAAATCCTTGCTTTTCAGAAATTGAATTCTATTTTAATTGAAAAAATGACAAATCTTGTTTTTTTCTGACTTTTAATTCTATTAACTGGCAGCTAACTACTTTATAGGGCACTTCATCCTTCCTATAAGTTACTTGACACTTTAACTACTAGTTAGCTCTACTCAGATATTGTGAAACGCTATTTTGAGTTTTAACTGCTAGTTAGCTTCCAAGTAGCTTTACTGGAACTTTACTTGTATATTGTGAAACAGACACTAAGTGTTCTAAACTAGAGTACGGTCTCAAATACTTGCCGTGTCGTACCGGCTAGCATAGCATAAAGGTCAGCTTTTTGCGACAAAAGAGTGTTGGAGTGTTGTTAAAAACGAGAGAAAGAATTTCTTCATTTTACCAATCTACTTGTTATTTTTTCTGCCGAGCTCTATTCACATGAGCACGACCAACGAACAACGAATTAATGAAGTAGAGCGAAAGATACGTTTGAAGCCGTTTATCCTTACAAATTCTCAACAAAACGATAAAATTATAGTTTATGTTTGATTTATGATAAATTAATTAACTTTTTAATCTCAAATATTAGTAAATTTGAAAAAACAAATTTACGAACTGCCAAACTCTATTCGCGTTCCACATCATCCATACTCCAAACGAACAACGTATAACCTCAAAAATCAGTTTTGTTTTGTATTTTGGTTGTTCATTCGCGACGAATTATAGGCTCTTATATGAAAGAAATGTCAAAATTGACGAATTTTCGTTCATTCGTTGGTCGTTGTTCGTGTTCATGTGAACAGTGCTGCTCGGCATGAGCACGAACAACAAGAAACAAATGAACGAATATTCGTCGATTTTGACATTTCTATTATATGAGAGTTTAATTAGTCGCTCACGATTCACGAATCACAAACCAAAACCAAAACAATAATGGTTCTTGAGGTTAACACTACTCGCGAATATTTTGTTCGTCGCGAGTGTGGATGGTGTGGAACGCGAAGAGAGTTTGAAAGTTCGTATCAACTGGGATTCTCTTCGCGATGCAAAAGTAAATGTAAGCTTTAATTTTTTCTTGAAACGTACGAAATCACTTTTTTTCATTCTTGTGTCGTTCGTTGTCGTTGGTCGTGCTCATGTGAATAGATTTTTTTTATTTATTTTTTTATTCAGTTTTTGATTTTGTACGGTTGTAAGTATCACTTCAAGCCATCCTTAAATGTATGTATGTATGGGAGGATCTGATCCCTTGACAAAGCTGATCTCAGCTACCAACAGCATAAGAAAGCCCATATATTTATTAAAAGTTGTAAAATACTAAAGATAATGAATGTTGAATAAACGTATGACAAATTAGAACAAATGTCTTTTATTAACCTAAACCAAGGTTTTACATGTAAATATCTTGGTAAACCCTGGAAGTAAATGATTTTACACCAAGCAAGGAATTTTGTTGGGGCGCTTATTAAAATTTAATTGAATTATGTTCCTGAAGAATTGCTATTTTCGTTTAAAAAATCGAGACAAAATGTATGATAAAGTAAAACAATTGAATAAGAAACTGTTTAAACATATAGATACGTAGGTATACCTACACTGAAAAAATTATGCATCGGAACAAATCTTGAATGGTACCTATTATACTGAATCAATTCCATTGAAATTTTTTTTAGGTTTACATTCAATATTATTTTTTTTTTTTTTGGCAAAAACTATCCGTAGTATGATTTTACATGTGTTGACACAGTTTACTCTGAAACAATTTCAACGTGTTGTAGGATCCAACTGCGTATAGAATTTTGACGTGTGCTCGTGTAAATTTATGTGTAACTATCTGGACCGCATGTTCGTAGATCGTAAAGTACGTTCATAATAGCTGCGTTTTATTATCACCATGATCCATATCAGATCATTGATTTATATGTGTAACAACAACAAATTGAAATCCTGCTTTTCACTTGGATCAATTTTTGTGATCCAAAAAGTAGTTCTTCTTCCGCTCACAAGTTGAATCGTTGGCGTATATTTTCAATAAAAACTTTGCTGCCACTTTCACACATTCATCTATCTGGTAATGAAATCAAAAACGTTTCCCCTAAGAAAACAACATAAGCTGCGTTTTATTAGCTGCGTTTTATTATCACAATGATCCAGATCAGATCATTGATTTATATGTGTAACAACAACAAATTGAAATCCAGCTTTTCACTTGGATCAATTTTTGTGATCCAAAAATTAGTTCTTCTTCCGCACACAAGTTAAAACGTTGGCGTATATTTTCAATGAAAACTGTGCTGCCACTTTCACACATTCATCTATCCGCTATGAAATATTTTTCAATTACATAGCAAAAACTTTTCCCTTAAAAAAACAACATAATAATCGTTCAACAAAATTATCGTAGGGCAACTCCGATCTAATTGTCAGAATGAAAAAATTACAAACAGCTGCCAAACTTGAAGTAAAAGACCAATTGAATGATAAGAAGCTGTTTTTATTTTCTTGATCTGATTTCCGGATCTGATCAATCGTCATAATAAAACGCAGCTAGTATCACGATGATCTGATCCGGTTCAGATCATGAAAATAAAACAGCTTCTATCATCAATTCTCTCTTACTTCGATTTGGCAGATGTTTGTATTTTTTTTTTTTTTTTTTCATTTCCGATCGAAGTTGCCCTAACGACATTTTTTTTCAACGATTATTGTGTTGTTTTTTTAGGGGAAAAGTTTTTGCTATGTAATTGAAAAATATTTCATTACCGGATAGATGAATGTGTGAAAGTGGCAGCACGGTTTTTATTGAAAATATACGCCAACGTTTCAACTTGTGTGCGGAAGAAGAACTAATTTTTGGATCACAAAAATTGATCCAAGTGAAAAGCAGGACATCATTTTGTTGTTGTTACACATATAAATCAATGATCTGATCTGGATCATGGTATAATAAAACGCAGCTATTATAATCGTTCAACAAAATCATCGTAGGGCAACTCCGATCTAATTGTCAGAATGAAAAAATTACAAACAGCTGCCAAACTTGAAGTAAAAAACAAATTGATGATAGAAGCTGTTTTATTTTCTTGATCTGATCCGGATCAGATCATCGTAATAATAAAACGCAGCTATTGAAAGTAAAAGGGGTATGTCATCTTACCCGAAGGCAATATGTTTTGTTCTTTCTTAATAAATAAATAAAATAAATAATTTTTGAATTCATTGCTATTGTGTCCTAGATTTTTTTATTTTCAGCTTTATAGAAAAAGTATGTCATCTTGAGCAGATCATCCCCACGCCATACGTTTGCTGCACTGCTCGAGATTTAATGTTTTATCTGCAACCAAACTTCGCGAAATAAAAAACGAGAAAGTTCAAAATGTAACATGTTCTTGACAGCATTCTTATAAGAAAAAAGCAAATTGAGTAATTATGAAAAACACTGTTAAGATATCCAAAATATAACTAAACCCTGCGAACAAACCCTTGACTTTTATTCTGGACAATCAAACTGACCTACCAGTCAGGCAAGTGCTTTGCCCCAGACAATAAAGGGTTTTCCAATAAGAAGGTGTTATTTTGGATAGCCCGCTATTTCGGTTGCTGTCACTTTTGAGCTGTCATTTTTTGACATTTGACAAGTAGAAACTACGCCATTAATGAAAAACGGCGATACACGCTTCAACAACGCATTGATAATTATTAAAATTCACTATAAAAATGGTGAAAATTTGGCAGAGACGGTTTCGTAACGGGAAAAGTTTCGGCCGTGTTATCTCTCGAAGAGGTAATCACAATGGCCACCGAGATACTTGTGATTTAACACTTTACGACTACTTCCTTTGGGGCCACTATCGAGGACATAGGCAAGTCACTTTGCGATTTGGTTATGGAAAATTCATGAAAAGGTATGAACCTGTAAGCGTGGTCGTGGCGGCCATTTCGCTGATGAATGTGTTCCATTATTAACGGCATACCTTCCTCATTTATAATGAAATAAACATACGATCATTTATCTCAAAAAATGCCATTTTTCTTTGAATATCAAAATAACACCTCTTATTGGAAAACCCTTTACTTTTAATTTCTGTTTGAATAAAACTAGAAAAGAACACACAATCAATTTTTTTTACAGAAAGATCGGATTTTTCTTCAAGTGTATGAATCGGAATCCAAAGCATTCCTGCACGGAAACACAACTTGTTACCAGAGCTGCGGATTTTAAGTTTTCACCAAAGAATAATCGTATCCGATTAAGCCTCCTAATAAACTCCCATTTGTTATCCAACCTCCTCCAACACATTCAAATAAAGAAAAATGTCCATGTAGGTAGTACAATGGAACTCAATTTAGATGAAATAAACCAAATTTAAAATTCGCGAGAATTCAATTTACCACAAATATACAACCTGAGTGTTTGCCGAAGAAAAATGGTATATAACGAAATTTTAACAAAACAAACAAGCCCCCTCGTAAAATACAAAAAAAAAAAATATGAAAAACCCAATACCAATTTACGCCACTTTAACCCTGACTAACAATTTGAGTTTTTTTTTTTCCAGCCCTAAAACATCAACCAATACAAAGAACCGGGTGGCTCATGAAAATAGAACGAAAAAAGGTAAATTAAAAAAAATGAAAACCGATTTCTTCGTCGAAGATGATGAGCACGATGACGAAACGGTTGTGGGATGATAGGAAAACTGATGAGAAAGGTGATAGATGGGGTTGAAAACTTCCCTATACAGACCTGATGGCATGACAAGGCTTGACCTTTTAACCCTTAGGTGTAAAATAATATCAACAACCAGAACAAAAAAAAAATTGCTACAAAATAATTTTCCGATTTCACTCTTTCTCTTAAGAAAAAAAAAAAGGTCTATTGTACAACCCATAAGCCAAATCAGTAAAGCCGTCTTAAATCCATTTTCCCCCCAAATTCGAGTTGCTTCTTCGCCACCTGTGCTAAGGGTCTTATTATTGCTGCTCGTAGATTACTTGGGTTTTGTTATCTTAGGGCGATAATCTATTTGGAAAAAAAAAATGTGAATATGGCACTCCGGCTAATATGAATGCGAATAAGGTTCGGAAGTGCAACTTCAGTACCTTACATCCTGGATCCATCAACATTCATCACCTATCATCCAGCTCTACAGAAAAGGATGCAAAGACCTCATTTTCAGCCGAATTTTTGACACTTGATGCTTGGGGGTTGAATTAGAATGAAATGGAGATTTGTATTTTTTTTTTTTTTAATGAAATAAGAGAATTTTTCTTATTTTTTTCAGTCTGTGTCGTTTTTCTGCGTAGGAAATCCTGAAGCTGACACCAAGGAAATGCCCCTGTCCAGGCTCAGATACATGTTACCTCCTTAATATGGTATTTTTTTCTTGGATATTTATTAAATGATCTATTATTATCTAAGTTGGGTAGTCTCTGAGGGGTGGTCCCAGATACCGAGGAGCAGATTTAATTTCTGTTGCCGGTCCTTGCTGCTGCTGGTGCTGTCCTTTCCATTGAGGACGCCTACGCTATTGTTCAACTCGTTTTGTTGGATCTTTGGGCCATCGTTGTGGCACATCCTTAGCGACCAAAAAAAAAGTTTAATTGGAGTCAATGGCATCAATGGGGGGTAATTAGAGGACAGGAGCTCTTGATGGCTATAGCCAACAACAAGGATTATTTGTTCGGTGAGATCAAAATGTAAACCGATATCGGTGTCCTCATTTAAATTTGGTAAACGAGAAAGGAATTGGTTTTTTTCAAAAAAAAATCTTTTCTTAAATCCTGCTCTGCTGTTGTGATCTGCAAATAAAAGTCTGAAATCATTAAAAAGGTCGTGAAAAAATCGGTTGGAATTCAAGAATCTAATTTCAGAGTATACATAAAAAGAAAATAGCACACAGATTTCCGGAAAATTGCGCCCTCCCCCACTTCACTTAGCAGGGGAGGGGAAATTTCTAAAAAAAATGACTTATGTTGTAAAAAAATTATTGCACTTCGACACTTCGAGATGCTAGCAGATGCAGAAGTATAAACAAAAAACAAAAACAAACACAAACAAATTATGAAAAAATGAACACCTCTTGTCATGTTGACATTGGCAAATTGTACAGCAGCTGTATCATGTATAGATGGATGTCCCAAAATTCAACGATAAGCCGGATACCCAGGGTGGCCCTATTCATGCTCTAAGCGTCTGTTTCACAATATAAAGTAAAGTTCTGATTAGTTAACCAGCATTAAATTAACTGCCAGTTAAATCCTCCTGTTAGTGAGCTTTACGTTTCACATTCATCCTTCTGATAAATTTATGTTTTGGGTAACTAATTGCCAGTTATTCCAATTTTCCACTTGGAAAATTTTGACAAATTGAAAAAAAATGTAGGTTCGTGTTTTGCTAAATCGAATATGGGAAATATTAGTGAACAAGTGAATTTGTATGAGCTTCTATGGCAACGACAAAGCCAGAAAAAAAAATAAACAAATATGAAAAGGATATTTGTTGTTGTTTTGGAACTTACTTCGGATAATATTTCTATAGGTTTTGCTCTCCACTGATTACAGGTCAGAACCACTATTAACTTTGTGGGCGCAAATCAGTAGTTATATACGGCAATGGAATAGCTATACGACCTAATAGCATTCAATGAATAGATACCAGCCTTTGAAAGTTTATAAATCTTTGATTGACTTGTCGTGATTGTTGGCCATACCTATTATCAATCAGTATAAAGGGTGATTATGAATCGAATCATATTTGGTATTGCAGAATGTAATCCAGCGAACCATGCACTATTTTGATTAACCAAAAAATATTTCAAATATTTCTAATTTGTCATTCTATGATGTCAAAGGTTTTCATGAAATACTTCTAACTCGGAATACGCGGGTTCGTGATGGCTCCACGACGCGAAAAAAAAACTGCATAAAATTCATCTCCTGTTATGAGTTTACGTTTCACATTCCTATCATGATTATTAATTAAAGTACACAACACACCACTTCTTTCTTTAATCGAAAACGCGCCCGAAAGTCAACCTCGTCCAAGGATACCAAAACAAACCGTTCTTACTCGGAAGACACGGTTTCGCGGTGGCTCCATAACGCGAAAAAAAAACTCATCAAACCTTACGTGTCAAGAAGAATATGCATTATTTTATTGGAAAAAATATGACAATTATTTTAAAATCCTTGCTTTTCAGAAATGTAATTCTATTTTATTAGAAAAAATGACAAGTCTTGTTTTTTTTTCAGACTTTTTATTCTACTAACTGCCAGTTAACTACTTTATAGGCACTTCATCCTCCCTATAAGTTACTTGACACTTAACTACTAGTTAGCTCTACTCAGATATTGTGAAACACTATTTTGAATTTTAACTGCTAGTTAGCTTCCAAGTAGCTTAACAGGAACTTTACTTGTATATTGTGAAACAGACGCTAAGAAAAAAATATATAAACAAAAATCAAAACGCTATTGTAAGAAATAACATTTTGAATTACTTATATTACTGACTAAAACTAGATTATTAAAAATATCAAAAACTAGAACTTTGTCAAAAATGTAAAATTCTAATATTGACATAATTTTTCAAAATATTGATTCATTCGATTTTAAGCAACCAAACGAAATACAGAGCTGTTGTTATAACATAAAATAAACAAATTTATAGTAAGATACAGATATAGTTAATCGTCTTTTACATGTCAGAAGTGGGATTACCAAACAAAAAATATATAATGTCTACATTCAGAGGAAAACCCTTATAGACGTCTGCAGCCAACGTGGTGTGAATTCAACGGTTTCTCAGCTGCGGCACTTTATGATGAGCTTCAAGAAAGGAATCCTGAAAACGTTTCCCAACACACGAGAGAGGAGGATAACGAGCCCCAGTTAAAGAATCAACCGAAGCCCAGATTGATGTGGAATTGGCAAAAGCTGAAAAAGAAATACCATTACTCAGAAAACAACGAGAACTACAGTTACTAAAGGAAGAACTCGTACAATCGATTCCAAAAAATTCGACTTTTCCGCCCTTGAGGCCATGGTCCACCCCTTCAGTGGCTATAACAATTATGACGTTAGGAATATATCATTGATGTGGAAGATACCTTTGAAGTAATCGGTTGCAGCGATAAAGAACAATTTGTTAGCGTACGTCGTATGCTATCAGGTACAACAAAAATCTTTTTGCGTACCACCGTAGCCCATACCTACAATGATTTAAAAAAAAGTCTTGATAGAGAAATTTGGACGTGTCTTTACCGTGCATGATGTTTTCAAGCAATTAAAGTCACGCCATCTTATGCCAAACGAGTCTGTTAAGAGGTAACGTGCTAGAAATGCAGGAGATCGCTTCATTTTTAGACATTCCGGAGATCCATGTTGTTGTGTGTATTAAATAAATGAAATGAAATATATATAAAAAAAAAAAATATTAATGTTCAGATAAAAACTGCAGTCAATCCAACCGCTATGATGGCAACCAAACCATCTACTTCCGCTACTGCTGCCAAAAACTTAAGGAACCGTACTGAGGATAAGTGAGATGTTTTAACTATTCCAATATGGTCACTACCACAGTCAGTGCCCAAAGCCAAAGCGAGCACTAAATTCTTGTTTCTTGTGCCATGAAGTGGGACACTTTCACTTAAAATTGTCCAAGGAAGAACAAACATTTAGTTTCAGCGGTTCAAGAGTGCAATGAAGAAGAAGAATTTAATAAAATTGGAATGAGAGGACCCGAGGAGACAGCAGAAAAATCACAAGCATTCCAAACGGGTAAATGTTACTTTATTAACAGTCGTAATAAGTGCAGTGAAGATAAATTACATGTTTGCCTTTTTGATTCCGGTATTGATTGTTAAAAAATCGTTGTCCCATTCATGCTCAAAAATAAAATGCTAACGCGATTGAAAGGAATGGGAAACCAACATTTAAGTACATATGGTACTGTTGCAAAATAAAATTCCGCAGTACAACAGATGATGAATCTTTTATACCTCTGCTCCTCGGCCGCGATATCTTGTCGATGTTAAATATTCACTTTTGTTTATTTAAATTGCATTATGTTATTGATTGTTTATATAACTAAAATAAAAAATATTACTCAATAAAACATATGAATTAACAAATAAGGTTAACAGTGCACTTATGTTATTCGATTTGTTGAAGAAGAATCCAAACGTTAAGAAATATAGTTTTAAAAAAGAGCCAAGTAAGGCACCTGCTGCCATAAATAGTTTTAACGCCAATAATAAAGTGCCAACAGAAGAAATCTCGAATATTTTTCATGAATCTGATTAGAATTAATACAATTAAAAAATGACGGGGGTATGTTAACATTTTATTGATTTAGGCCAGCTAGTCAGTGCAGTAGATGTTTTCAGGGAATAAATATTATGAGATAAACATTTATCCACTATTGTCCGAAGTTGATTTTAATGCTATCAATATGGCAGTTGACGAGTATTATGAAAAAATCAGGGGCCGAATTACGGCATCCGTTATCGAGTGAGTGAGTCTCATCAGTGATCGAACGAACGAGTAAATATTTTGGGATGATGACATACGTTAGGTTACGTATCGTTTGAGAATTCAAAACTGTAGTAGTTTTTATCGAGTCTCGATTATTTTGAAGGAATTTTGAGAGGTTTGACAAATAAATAAACAAAACTTGAGGAAATAGTGAAGGCAGAAATATTAATTTTTTTTTAATGAAAAAACACAGTTTGACTGTTAACAAAAGACGAGATTGGTGAAGCTTTGGAGAGGAAAATCTTGACCTTATTAAATTATTGGCTAACAATTTCATAATAAGATAACTCAAAGAAAAAAATTTAGTTTTTTCTTAGCAAGTTGCCCCATCAGTGAGCTGTTTGTGTGTCGAATGAAATTAAGCTCGATAGCTGAGCAGAGAATTTAAAATTATTGTACTAGAAGCTCGATTCATAGCTCGATATCGTGAGCATAGAGAATATATAATACCTAGAGTCGCGACCTTTTCCTCCCTTGCCGAAAACACCCTCAAAATTTTTCTGAGGTGAACTCTCACAATCCTCTCTTTTTTCGTGTCCGTGAATCTGTGTAAGAGGTGAACTCTCACAATCCTCTCTTTTTTTCGTGTCCGTGAACCTGTGTAAGAGGTGACAAAAGAGTGAGCACTCAGCCGTGACAAAATTTTTTTCCTGATGCACAAACCCAAAGTGACAGACTTCCACCACAGCAAATACGAGACTAAACGCACGACTTTTTTTTAAATTATAGTGCAATTATATGTTAAAAGTGCAAAGAAACAATATAACGTATTTATTTTTCATATTACATGCATTTTTTGTATGTTTAAGTTTTTTTTTGAAAATGCTGAGCTCAACGGAATCTTATTTTCGAAATCTGAGCCCATGAAACCCACCTCGACTCCAACCTGAGCATTGTATCTAACTCAGTGCGAATGTATGGGTGCAGTTTCTCATTTAAAAAGCATTGGAAAACTAACACATTCTCACTGGGTTAGTACAAAACGACCAAATTGCAGCTTGTAGGCAAAAAGAGAGCGAACACCCGAAGTCGTGACTCTAGGTATTATATATTCTCTATGATCGTGAGAGCGAATGCCAAGCACACACATATTGAGTAACGTATTATTCGATAACGGATGCGGTTATTTGGCCCCAGAAGTTAAGGTTAAAACTATCGATTACGAAATGAGAATATGTTTAACAAGAGATGTACCGATATATTGCTCCCCGCGGCGGCGCCTTCTTATTATGAGCGGACTGAAGTTCAAAATAAAGTTGATCAGCTATTAGAAAAGGGAATAATTCGAACAAGTAATTCCCCATAATGCTTTTGCCCTAGTGTTAGTGAGAAAGAAAAATGGGGAAATTCGCATGTGCGTAGGTTTTCATCATATTAGAATGTCTGAAGAATCTATTAAATATACGGCGTTTGTGACACCATTTGGGCAGTTTGAATACGTCTTTATGCATTTCGGTCTTAAGAATGCACCTGCGGTTTTTCAAAGATACATTTATTTAAAGTTAAAACCGCCGATTGATAAAAGATTGATCATTGCTTACCTTGATGACATTTGTGTTGCAACTGCAGATATCAAAACACATCTGAAAATCCTTTCCGAAGTATTGCACATATTAAAAGAAGGTGGGCTAGAACTTAATATGAAAAAAATGTAAGTCTGCATATAATACAATCGATTACCTAGGCTACTCTGTCAGTAATGATGGAATCCGTCCTAATAACAAACAACTTGAAGGAATTCGCGCGTATCCAATGCCGAAAAATGTCAAAGAAGTCCAGGGGTGTAATGGTTTATTTATATTTATATTTTCGCCGTTTTGTCCCAGGGTTTTCATGACCAATGAAAAATTTGCTAAAAAAATATATCAAGTTTATATGGACCAGTGAGTGTGTTGATGCCTTTGAAAAGTTGAGAAACAGTTTGGTTTCTTCACCATATTGGCAAATATACGATCCAAAGCGAGAAACAGAACTTCATTGTGATGCGAGTTCACATGTTTTTGGTGCTGTGTTAATGCAAAAGCAGGATGATAAGAAATTTCATCCTATAGCTTTCTTTTCAAAAAAATCAACTTGCGAGGAATCAAAATTAATAAGCTTTGAATTAGAGACTTTAGCCGTTGTTAATGCTTTAGAACGTTTTAAGACTTTTCTAGATCGTTTACCATTTATTATTGTCACTGACTGTGAAGCATTGTCCCAGACTTTGAAAAAGAAAGATGTTAATCCAAGAATAGCCAAGTGGGCTTTAGCATTTGAGAATTATAACTATCAAGTACAGCATCGGAAAGGAGGAAGAATGGCTCATGTTGATGCTCTTAGTCGTATTCCTGTGATAAATGCAGTTACAACTGAAGATATTGATAAGAATATTCAAATAGCTCAGGTGCGTGATGAAAATATATTGTCTATTCGAAAAAAATTAGAAATTGGAGAAGTACCAGGGTATGTTCTAGAAGATGGCTTAGTATTTCATGTTGGGACACAATACAAACGACAGCTTTACGTTCCTAAAGAATTAGAGGAAAATGTGATTAGATTCACTCACAAGAAATGCGGACACCTAGGTGCGAATCAAATTTTGAAAATTTTGAAACATTATTGGACTTACAATGTCAAAAATAAGTTGAAAATGTTTATCGGAAATTGTCTTAAGTGTATTTTTCATTCTACGCCTCCGCGAAATACCGAACGGAATCTATACAACAAAATGAAGCGGCCAGAAGCTTTTGATACTATTTATATAGATCACTTCGGTCCGCTGCCTTCAATATATTCGAGAAGCAAATATATTTTACTGTAGTGTCCGTAGCTTAGTGGTTAGGTTCGTCGGCTCCTAAGCCGAACGTCATGTGTTCGAGTCCTACTCATGCCCATAGTTTTTATTTCATCTTTCACGGAAACTGCCTCTTGCGAAGAACTGAGAAAACTTCCAAGAGTATCATATGTCATGAAAAAGTGTTTCTCAACTTTGCCGTTCGGGATCGGCGTTAAACTGTAGGTCCCCTCAATTCTTCATACGCACCTAGAGAATTGTTGATGAGAGTAAGCCACTTAGGCCTTGGCTCTTCAAGAGCTGTCGCGCCACTCTATTTATTTTTTTATTTTTAAATATATTTTACTAGTTGTAGATGCTTTTGCTAAATATGTCAAACTTTATCCAGTTAACACACCTGGGACAAAAGAAGCGATAAACGCTTTAGAATGGTATTTTCAGTATTACAGTCGCCCATGTGATCGAGGTACCAGTTTTACTTCGTTAGAATTTAGCATTTTTTTTAAGGAGAATAATATTGAACAAATTAAGGATGCTGTAAGGTCTCCGCAGTTCAAGGGTCAGGTTGAAAGAGTTAACCGTGTTCTGAAATCAATGTTAGCAAAGTTAGTTGAATCTCCTGAACAAGCTGATTGGAAACAGAAATTGATCAGATTGATTGAATTTGCTATGAATAATACAAATCGTGCTAGTACGAAATTTTCCCCAAGTAAACTGTTGTTTGGAATTGAACAGAGGGGAAGTGTTGTTGTTCCGTAGCTCAGTAAAATTGATTAAAAATAATAAATAAAACAACCGATTTTATAGTGGAAAAATTGTACAAAAAAAACCACTTTCAAATACTTTATTCTTTCGACTGTCCATGTCTTTCCATGGTTAAAGTTTCTTTCGGACTGACTGTTTTAGTCTTACAAAAATGAGCTTTAGTACTTTTCGAACATAAAAAAGCTCTTCTTTCGAAATATAAGTTCTACTACTTCAATCATCGGACCCCGAGAGTTGCCATCTCTCGGTGTTCGATACAGTTGTTGACGACCTCACTGAGCATTTAGATGCGATATATGCGGTCGACAAAAGAGTGGATTTAGTTAAATTGCGAGAAGAAGCCTCTGAATCAATTCAGAAGTCCCAGTTGTACAATCTGAGCTATTTCAATGACCACCATACCCCAACGAAACAGTTTGATGTTGGTGAATTTGTAGTTATTAAAAATGTAGATAATTCTGTCGGGACTAGTAAAAAATTAATACCCAAGTACCGTGGTCCATATGTTATTAAAAAGAAGTTTGAAAATGACCGCTATTTAATTGAAGACATTGACGGTTTTCAAGTAACGCAAGTGCCTTATCATGGTGTTTTAGATTCAACTAGATTAAAAAAATGGGTTCAAAATAGTGAAACAGTAGAAAATTAACGTTTGGATTCAGAAGGTAACACCAACTTTAATTATATTTTAAATATTTCCTTTACAATCGAGGTCGATTTTGTAGTCAGAATGGCCGAGCTGTAAGAAATAACATTTTGAATTACTTTGAATATATTACTGACTAAAACTTTTTTATTAAAAAATATCAAAAACTAGAACTTTGTCAAAAATGTAAAATTCTAATATTGACATAATTTTCCAAAATATTGATTCATTCGATTTTAAGCAACCAAACGAAATACAGAGCTGTTGTTATAAAGTAAAAAAAACAATTTACCAAGATAAAGTTAATCGTCTTTTACACTATTTTGTTTCAAACTACACTATAACTAAAACTAAATTCTCAAAAAACAACATAATCTCTCTTGACATTTTTTACTACTGTGACCAAAATTGTTCATTAATTTTCCTAAATCAAATCAAACATTTTTGCTAAAACTCCAATACCCTTACAGTAAAAAGTTCATCTGGCATCACTTTTTTCGATAAAGTGACGGCTGTAATATAGAATTTGACAGCTAACTTAAAACAACTCATGTTCATACATTGAATAAGAAGTACAGGAAGCGGTGTTAGCTACATGTACAGTGTACGTGAGTGAAGCAACAAAAATGTCTGATGATGTCCATTTTTGGGGTATGTGCTGTCAATTTTTGGGGTATGTGCTGTCAAACTTTGACTGTGTTGTCAGTCGAGTTCAGGGGTGTATTATTTCTGTTCGTGATGGTAAGGCGCTGCAATTCTTTGAGTTCCCGTAGTTTGCACGGTTGTTTTGAATAGTTCTTCCATCGTGTTTCGAAACGTTTTTATTTGTTGGTTGTATTACAATAGGCGTAATAAACGTGATGAATTACGGATGAAAAATCAAGAAAATGTACTGGAAAATAAGATCTTTTTGGTTATTGCGTGTCCGAATGATGAATCATATGAAAACATTGAATAAGAAGTACAGGAAGGGGTCTTATGAAAAATAATTGAAACATTTTTCTGAGTAGTATGAGTTTCACAAACACAAACGCATTACAACAGGCTGGTCTGCAGTTGAATGGTTAATCTCAGGGCGCCAAACAAATTTGATTGAATCAAGATTTCATCGATTTTGCTTCAACTTTTTTTTTCAATCTCAATTCTTTTTTTTAGGAAGCATGGTGTTTTAAGATAAAGGTGCACTGCACGGTTTTTTAATGTTTAATTTTTTTTATTTTCCAGTACATTTTCTTGATTTTTCATCCGTAATTCATCACGTTTATTACGCCTATTGTAATACAACCAACAAATAAAAACGTTTCGAAACACGATGGAAGAACTATTCAAAACAACCGTGCACACTGCGGGAACTTAACGAATTGCAGCGCCTTACCATCACTTACAGAAATAATACACCCCTGAACTCAACTGACAACACAGTCAAAGTTTGACAGCACATACCCCAAAAATGGACATCATCAGACATTTTTGTTGCTTCACTCACGTACACTGTAAATGTAGCTAACACCGCTTCCTGTACTTCTTATTCAATGGGTATATAAATACATAGATATGCAACCCTTAAGCTTGCTCTCGCAGCACGCTTAAGTGAGGCCAGCGAAAAGAGACGATTCCTTTGGACAAAAACCATAATGTTTTTAAGCTACGCTCGTTAAAAATTGGTTCAACTTTAACAAGTGCGGTTTCATTCGCTCATTGCTTAAGTGAAATTTACAATTTGAAGAAGAGTAGGCCAAGTCTACTTCTTTGGCTAACTTAAGGAAGTTTTGCATGTTCGTTTGGTATCCAGAATCGGAAATTTATGTGTACCAATTCGGGATGACAAAAAAAGCGCTGTTAGTAATGTTTTCACGCTTAAGCTTAGTCTTATAGTCTACGTAACGCTAACGACACATCCGCCTCGAATTTGCTTAGAATGACACTTCTGCCTCCATCATCAAACAAATGAACTTTGTATTTTTAAAGCATTGACCTGTCACCTGTCAAAGCAAATGTTCAAAATATTACGTAATTAACATTACGCATAAACGTGAATTCGTATGGCTGAACTCTTGAACGTGAGGCAAGGCCACAGCTTAAGCATGTATGTTTTGCAGCCTTAAAAATACAATTTCCCTCTCCAAGAGCGACATGAAATAATATCAAACAAAATACACACTTTCCAATATAAAATTGGCATGCAGTAAAAATCGATGCATGGAGATTACCGAATCCAAAAACCTGCCAATGTAAACAAATAAAAGATTTATCCATAAAAAGCTATATTATTTGCCTAGACAAAGGCTTATGAGATAACAACCATCATGTGATTAAGCCGATGCCGACGACTGCCTTTGCTCAAGTTCAAACAGCAATGAGTTAATATCATAAAACGACATTTTGATAATTATGGTCACTTCCGGTAGTCAATGTTGTGACCGGATACGAACAACATAGCCGCTGGACAAAAATTTTAGTATAAGTAGGTGTACACTAGCCTCGAAAGCGGCTTAGCATTTAAAGTTAGCTCTGAATGATGTTTCTGGTCGTGATAATTCCTTAACTTGAGGAAGAGTGTTTTATTTATTTTAATAACTGTTTTACGAAAACATGCGCCACAAAGAGGTATAAAAAATTCAAAGGTACCAAAATCAAAATTCTGAATACAACCGAACAACGACATTCACAAACGGAACAAGCTCTCAAAACCAACTTCAGTTTGGTTCTTATGAAAAGGTTACATTTGATATTTTTCGTTTAATCGTTAAGTCTGTCTGTCCGCAGAGCAACACATTTGTAGCCATTTGCATTATTTTTGTGATGCTAATGTTATAATTATGTACTTAGACATCACCAAAAAAAGTTGCTTCCTGCATCAGAGGTCCCGCATTATTAACAAAGCCAACAATAGAAAGAGTAACATCCGCCACACTCTAACCAAGATGACCAACCATACACAATCCCGAGGATGTCTTTTTCCGTTGAAATTTTAATGAGCTAACAACATGACTAACTTTGGTGGTTTCTGAAATCCTGATGGAACCAGAATCAACCGCAGCATCAACAAAACCAGTCTTTCTGCAGTCAAATGGAGATATTGAAAGGTAAGAACTACCTCGCTTTGATGGCGACAAATGTATTGCAGCTGCAGAGATTCCTTATACTTCACCTTATTGGTTGTTTTGAATGTTCATCAACTTTGGGAAGGTGTTTTGAGTTGACTGAGAGGAAGTAACCATTAACTTATTTCCGGAGCTTAAAATCTTCTTATTGAGAATGTACGTCTAAAATAGATAGCACACGGGTACTTCCTGGAACTCCGCATTAAACTAAAGTTGGAGTACTACTAAAAAAGAGACAGTTTTAATTTGCTTTTTTGGAAACGTCAGAGATGTTTTTAAATGCTTTTAAGTACTGTTGATAAGCAGTCGACAACGAGTTAAAAACAAAGTTGGGTTTTGCATGTGTAAGCGCTATTAATATAAATAACGGACAAATAAAGCAAATAGAGTGTGACATAATTCTATATCACCGTTAACGCATACATGTAATTAACTTCTTTACAAACTTGTTGGATAAAAAACTTTGGATCCACCTAAAGATGGGAATTGTAGTTTGTAGGTAATGCTCCTATAATTTGACCGGTCTTCTAGATAGAGTATGGGAAACAGGCCTGACATTATAATCTGTATAAAGGGCCAGTTACAAATTACGATTTGGCTCTTAATATGGATCTTCGAACTATAAACCCACTCTGACAAAACAAAATTTCCCTCAACAAAAAATTTGTTTATTCTACTAGTAAAATAATTTCGTGTACGAAAACCAAACTTTAAGCTATAGATTTCATGAAAATACACTCAAGATAACAAACAAACTCTTTTTTATTTATTTTTCTAGATTTTGCAGTGGTAATATGATATTTTGAACTTACTTACTTACTTATGGTGGCGCTACAGTCCAGGTCGGACCAGGGCCTCACCCAACAAACTTCTCCAGCCAGCTTGTTCCCTGGCTTACTGTCTCCAGTTTCGCACGCCAAGTTGGTTCAGGTCCTCTACCACCTGTGTGCTCCACCGGAGTCGCGGTCTTCCTCTTCTGCGACGTCCTTCCGGATTGGATTCGAAGACTACGAGCCAGAGCATTATTTTCCATTCCCTCAACATGACCCAACCATCTAAGTCATTGGACCTTAACTTTTCTGGCTAGGTCAGTGTCGAATCTTCGTCTCCATTCTCCAATTATGTCAATGTCGTCTGCGTATCCTAGTAGCTGGACGGACTTTTGAAAGATTGTGCCTCTGGTGTTGACATTGGAGCTTTGCACAATCTTTTCAAGAATGATGTTGAAGAAATCGCATGACAACGCATCGCCTTGTCTAAAACATTTTTTGACATCAAAAGCGTCCGTTAGGTTTTTTCCGACCATGATGGAACAGCGTGAATTTTCCATTGTCATCTTACACAGACGGATGAGTTTTTCTGGGATGCCAAAACTAGACATTGCTCTATATAGTTGGTCTCTATAGACGCTGTCATACGCGGCCTTGAAATCGATGAAAAGATGGTAGGTATCGATTTGAAGTTCCTGGGTCTTCTCCAAGATCTGCCGTAGGGTGAATATTTGATCGATGGTGGACTTTCCGGGTCTGAAGCCACACTGATAAGGACCTACCAGGTTGTTGACGAAGGGCTTCAAACGTTCACACAGCACGGCAGACAAGATCTTATAGGCGATGTTAAGGAGACTTATACCTCTGTAGTTGGTGCAGTTCAGGGGATCTCCTTTTTTGAGGATCGGGCATACGATGCTGAGGTTCCATTCATCGGGCATGCTTTCCTCCGACCAAATTTTGCAGATGAGCTGGTGCATGCTCCTAACCAAATCATCTCCGCTGCTTTGTACAGTTCGGCGGCTAGCCCGTCTGCTCCAGCGGCTTTGTTCGACTTTAGTTTAGATATCGCTATCTTCACTTCGTCCATGTCGGGTGGGTGGAATTGTTGGCCTTCTGCACCCAAATTGAATGGTTCTGTATTGCTGACGGAGTTTTGGTCGTCATCGCCATTATACAGCTTGGAAAAGTGGTCTTTCCATATCCTCAGCACTGACTGCGGTTCACTACGATGTTCCCATGATGGTCTCTACAGGCTTCAGTTCGGGTGTATAAGCCTTGGAGGTTTGTTTCACCTTTTTGTAGAACTTTCGAACCTCGTTCCTGTTGTGACATCCCTCTATCTCCTCGATCGCGCGCTTCTCATGCTCCCTTTTTTTCTTTCTGAGAAGTTTATGCTCCTCTCTCCTTTTCTGCTCGTAGAGCTCACGAGCTGCTCGTGTCCTTCTTTGCAGCGCCGCTTTGTATGCCTCTTGTTTAGCTGCATGTGCTCGCCGGCATTCATCGTCAAACCAGGGGTTTCGTTGTGGTGGCCGTGTAAACCCTAGCACTTCAGAGGCGGCATCTCTGATGGCTGCTTGCAGTGTTGCCACTGGTTCTCTATATTTTGTGCTGGCAGCAAAGGACTTCTGAGGAGATTTTCGGAGACACGATCGGAAAAGGATCTAGCAATCTCTTGCGATTGTAGCCGCTTGACGTCGAATTTCCTCCTAGCATTTTCGCGTGTTGGCCTTGATCGGATATCCGCATTCGTACCTTGGCTACAACAAGGTAGTGGTCCGAGTCGATGTTGGCACCTCGGAATGTGCGGACATCTTGCATGCTAGAGAAGTGTCGTGCGTCGATCGCAATGTGATCAATCTGGTTGACGGTTGATTGGTCAGGAGATTTCCATGTTCCCTTGTGGATATCGAGATGTGGGAATCGCGTACTTGCTACCATTACGTCTCGCCCCGCAGCGAAGTCGATTAGCCTAAATCCGTTATCGGAGGTGGTGTCGTGTACTAGCTATGTCGTCCGATTATTCCACCAAAGATTTCTTCTCTACCCAGCTTAGCATTAAAATCTCCAAGGACGATTTTAATGTCATAGCTAGGGCATTGCTCATAGTCTTGTCGAGAGCTCGTAGAACCTGTCTTTGGTGTCTTCATCCTTTTCCTCAGTGGGGCGTGAGCGCAGATGAGCTTGATGTTGGTGAATTTATATGCGCTCATTCACTGAGTTGAAACTCAAGACCTTCCTCCTGAGTCGAGTCCCAACTACAAATCCACATCCAATAGACGCTGATTTTGTTCCCGGTAGCAGTCGCCGTAGTAAATGTCGCAGTTGTTCATTTTACGTAGGCCCGGACATCCCATCGCATTTCTTGGATGGCAGTTATATCTGCTTTCAAGGGCTTCCGCTAGTTGTTCGGCTGCACGTGGCCTGTTAAGGGACCTAACATTCCACGTGCAAAACCGAAATTCACTGTCCTTAAATCGTTTGCGTGGGTCGTCATCATTAATTCCGTCCGTATCCGAGGCTTGTTGGTGTTTCGGAACTAGCACTTCTTTATGTGGCTGGCAGTCACCCCGACGCACGACCCCCAACCTGGAGGGCCAGGTCTTTAGTTTAACTCTAAGACGAAGAGCCGGCCAAACCGCTCCTTATAGGCCTGGGCTGCAAATATGTCGTAGTAGCCCTATAAGGTGTTCACTAAGTAGTTCATCCTGACTGGAACTGTAGACGCCACCGTTGATTCCATCTTGGGAGTTCTTCCGCTGCCGCCTATTGAAAAGGAGGCATGCCTTAGTGGACGCATACCTCCTCCCCCTCTCTCTCTTTGCTGCCGCCAACAACTTCCCATTGGGGTTGGAACCCAATCTTCGGTCGAAGGTAATGGGCACCCGATGTTCACCACGGGGAGGTGGAGAGTAGGAGTTGATAGACAGAGATTTCAGTGGACGCTTGTGACCACTTGAATGCACGTGTCTACCTTTCGAACATCATGATATTTTGAAGCAACAGTAAAAAATCTTCAAACTAAAACTTCGCTTTTTGGATGATTGTTTTTTTTCCGTGTGGTAACACTGCAAAGCATGTTTTCACAGCTGATATTTGTAATCATTCTCAAGAGAAAGAACAATTATTTCGTTTTTCGATTTAAAAATATGATAAATTTAAAGTATTTATTTTAAAATATTTATTTTAATCTCTCGAAATATCAATGCAATTATTAATAAGTTATTACATAGAATTAAATAAAACGGAGA
>CAKKXW010000003.1:46161393-46175939 GCA_920937365.1 Sphaerophoria rueppellii | reverse complement strand
GTAATGCCCCAACCGTAGCGTTGGGTATAGGTAACTCTCTTCGTGGCTTGCGGTTGAAGGCTTATGTAAAATTCTGTTTGCTCCATGTCATGTTTCGCCAGCAAAATCCTTCAAAATTATCTGTGGAAGAGATAAGAGCTTCCTTCCAATGTTCCTGATCTGAAGCAGGTACACCTAAAACCCGACACGCTGCGCTGGAAAATATAAACTCACCAAAAAATTACGAAACGCAAAAACACGAAAAATCCCATCCAATGCCAACGCAACGAGACGATCGCAACAAGAAGGATTTTGTGTAACAAGTTTTGGGTTTTTCTTATTATGACAAAGGAAGTAGGTGGGAAACTTCAGGGGCGCCTTGCCTATCAAACTACATCTCGTTCATAGTTGTCAAGTTGAAAGTTGTATGCTTTTTCGAAACACGACAAGCTCAAGCCTTTTGAAAGCAACCCAAGAAAACTTCAGGACAAGACGAAGACGAAGCTAAAAATGATATGAAATATGAACGATTCTCTTGTGGTAAAATAAAACTTTAAAAGGAAACAATGACTGAGGAAAAAAAATAGGGAAAACCTGATTGTAATGGAAAACGTTGTTTCTGAGGGCATAAAAAAGATCCATTAAAGAATAAAAGGTAGGTAGGTGCACGTCTATTCAAAATTTGCATATAGAGCCTTCGTGTTTCGAGGCTAGCTATTGGTAGTGGTATAGGTATACTGCTTCTGCTCGATATCTTGCTTTCGATAGCTATAATGCCTATTTATTCTATTCGATGATGTTGGTTGGATGCGGTGGATATTCTCATTTTATATCCTGTGGGCTTCTTCTCGCAGGATATCCGATCGGAATTCCAACATATGCGATGCAAATCTTAGATTTGAATAATACATTATGGCCGGGAGCGCAATCTCATAACAGAAATCCCTGTCCGAATCTATCAAGGAAATATTAATGCAGTTTGTATCCTTAGGATCTTATTGCAATCATAACAGGTTGGGAAGTTAGTGATTTTGTTTCTTTAAAAATTTCGTTACAAGTTGCATTATTGTATTTTGTTTGTTAAGGGAGAGTTATTTGGACTTGAATAGGAAGATGTAAATGTCAGGGCATGTCGCAGATAATGTTCACCTGAAGCTATTTGAATTGTAATTGAATTGAATTGCAAAGCTATTTCTGGCTATCTTCAAAAATTACATCTTCTTTTGAATAGCAAGCAAATACATTTTTCAAACGACAAATGTCGTCGTTGGAACTTTCAGATCCATCTAACTGTGAAGTCATAAAGGCTATTTACTGGGTGAAGGACAACAAAGCCTTTGGTGCTGATATGGCGTATCATCAGTCGAGCATATCCAGCACTTAACAAACTAATCCAGAAGAAGGAATTGGCTAACCTTCAATAATGTTTCAAACCAAATTAAGTTTTCCGGATGGCCGGATTTGGGAACTGCGACCAATAAAGACTGTGTTGAAACTGAATTTTTGGGATGAACAGGATGTATTGAGCTAAGTCCCTCGTCTACCACTCAAACAAGTTTGGTTTTATTGGTTGCAATACCTAATAATAGTGGACATGAATCACTAACAATATCCAGTTAGCAATTATTTTCTTTACAACAGGTTATAGGTACCCACGCTAGATCTCACGTACTTGTGTTTGGGTATTGACTCCTGCACAGTTTCAAGACCAGCGGCGATGTAGTTGACCCTTCTAGATTCTTCGAAAACACAATTCTTTCGGCCTACGGGCACTAATTTTTCATGTTTTGTTTTAGGATTCAAGCCAATTAATCATCCTTTTCCCCAAGGTTCGATTACAATCGTAATAAAAATGACAAATATAAGCAGAATTCATAAAATCGTTGTTTATGAAATATTATTGCTTCCCAAGTTTCGAATGCGTTTTAATAATTTAAACATGAACAATTGTTTATGTTCATAGCAATGAATATTCAAAAATCGGTTCAAGTTCCTTAAATTTGTCATCAGCTTAAAATACTGGAAATAGCTTTTAAGACAAAGAAAAAACAACCTTTTATTACTGTCATAATATAAAATGAATCTTCCTCCCTGCTTACTTATTAAGTTTCATCCATTTGTCTGCAACAATATCTTCATCGATTACCAACCCACGAAAATAGTTTTATTCTTTTTTTATTTATCCTCCAAAGACAATAATTCGCTTACTCCGGGAACACAACTTCTTTGGGGAAAAGGATTAAAAGTATCTGCATCTAAAACCGGAAATGGAACTCCCACAAAATCTATAAGAGAACTAACTGACTTAACTCTAGCTTTACAGATTCGCCGTTTTGTAAAATGACGATACAGTTGTTTCTTTTTTTTTTCATTTTGATAGCAGAAGTTTTATGACAAAATATAATGGATGGTCTCCATTTCTGTGTGGGTCCCATGTGTGTCCTTGGAATTGACTCATGTACCCATTCTTATTGCAGCCAAGTAAAAATGTACAATCCAATAGCAAGCGATACATTCATTCTCTTGTCTATATCTATATGTACGGTGACAGCTGTTCTGAGCTATCGAGAGCGGAAAGAGAAGATCTGCTTGTCTATGAGTATAAAATGGTGTTCCCAAGTGCAATGCAATCCATTTCCTTTGGCAGTTCCGGTTTCTTATTTATTACCAACGTTCCTCTGACAGATTGTGTCGAAGTTTTAAGAACTTTTAGCACAATGTAAACATGACATTGTGGCAATTGAGCACATAAAAATTCAGCGATTAAAAAATAAGTTTGTAGGCCATGTGGTTGAGTGTTGTTGTGATGACAATAAATATTTTAATTCTTCCCAGATTTATGAGCATTTTTGTTTCTTGAGATTTTGTACACATTTTGATGAAAAACAAGAGAAGAGAACTGTCCCTAAAACTATTAAAAACCACGAGATGATGATAAATATTTTTCTCTAAATCACAGATGAATGTGACGACACTTGCTTCCCTATCTCGTTCAAACCATCATCCTACTCGAAGAAGGATGATGATAACGATGAGGATTGGATGACTGATGATTTTGAAACAAGTGACTACTAATAGAACACAAGTTTCCTATGTTATATCATTAATATCAAGAAGAAAGAGACACTGACATACAATAGGAATTAAAGCGATATAGAAGACAAAATACAGAAAAAAAGTGTCTTTAATGAATCGTCGCCCTTCTGTCACTTTAATATGCACCACTTGGTTTTTGCAAGCAAACTCTGTTGTCGTTGTTCTTCGCCTAATGGTATTCTATGCTGTTTTTGGGCTGACTGAAGGCAGAAATGCAATTGCAAGCCACGGGCTGATGACAGATGAAAAATTAGCACTTTTAAGACATCGGTATATATATATTTATAAATTACCCATGTAACGAAGATTTAAACATTTTGACGTTTAGCATTAATTTTCCTTTTGGGTTCGTCTTTTTTCGTACTGATTTATTATGCCTGTCATTTTCTGTGGTTGTAATTAAAATACACAAATTATTTTGTTTTATTAGCGCCTAACAAGAAACGAACCAGCTTTCTTATTCCACAAATAACCTAAATATATTTTTACTTACAAATATGATAAAATTAATAATTATTGTATTGCGTATTTTATTTCGTAGTTGCAAGTTGGTAACGCAGGCAGAATAAACTGTCATCATTTAAATGACCACCACGTAAATTTTTGCAAGCATCGATTCTTTTGAGGTAATTTTCGACCAGTTTTTGACACATATTGGGCGGTATCTCAGCCATAACTTGACGAATGTTGGATTTTGAGTGCTCAAGAGTTAAAGGTTTTTCTGCATAAGCACGGTCTTTCGAGTAGCCCAACAAAAAAAAGTCCAGTCACATTATATCTTGGTGGCCACGACAAGGAAATACGCGGCCAGGAAATATGTCTTACAATAAAGCCGTATTCGCTCGAGTTATGTGGCATTAGGCTCCGTCTTGTTGAAACCCCATATTCTTCAAAAGCAGGCAAAAAAAAAAAATCGGTTATCATAAATAACTATAATGCTCCGAATTGACGGTGAAAGTCGTTCCATCGTCGTTTTCGAACAGCAAAGAGTGCACCAAACAGTTACTTTTTGTGGATGTAATGCCTCTCTTCAATTACTTGACGGTTCTCAGAACCCCAAATACGACAACTTTGTGTATTAACACTATTAACAGCATACCCACCGAGTATGCTTCGTCGCTGAAGAAAATTTTGTTCAAAATATAGCGGTCCATCGCCTGTTGTTCAAGCGCCCATTCGACGTATCAACGACATTGTGAATGGTCAGCTGGCTTCAGTTGTTGTGTTAGCTGGACTTTATGTAGATGTAGGTGTAGATCCAACCGCAAAATATGCTATACTGTGCCGTAAAAAAGTCCTGATTCCTGAGAACGATGGGGAATCGACACATTCGGGTCTTCGGGGGCGATATTTTCAGTGGTACGAGCGAAACGATGATGCACAGGCCTTAAAGTATCCGTAACCAACCCAGTCTCTTCAAATTTCTTCAGAACTTCGCCAGTTGCTTACGTAGTTGGACGATTATGTCAACCATGATCTCCTCTTAAGCACGATATGTGGCTGTGGCAGATTCACCTTTTTTGTAGTAATTTTTAACAATTTTTATGCGTTGTGCGATAGCTAAGCGATCCATTTTCGTAAAAACTTTCAACTGAAAAAGAAAATTGGTTTAATAACTTAGTCTGACAGATGTCAAATTCCAGCTCTTTACTTTTAAAACCGCAAAATGGATAAACCGTTACAATTTTCTCTAAAAACTTGTCTGTCTTTTTTGTGTTTTATTTAGCTTTTCTTTCGAAATCGAAAAATTAATGAATCTATATATGTTTTGCCAAATGTGAATTAATTCATTTTTGTACGATACCTAAACAAATAAATTGAAAATTACTTTTTTTTCGCCTCCTTTTACTTAAAACCAATCGATTAAGATGAAAACATGAAGCATTACATCCTTCGTTCTCCTTGATTCTCATCATTTCGATGCTCTTGTAATTCATTAGTAATCAAACAGCTTTCTTTGTTTGAAATAATTTCAAGAACTTTTTCCCAGAAATTCCATGTAAATTATAACACTCCTTAAAAAAAAAAAAAAAAAAAACATGAACAACACCCTGCCGCTGCATAACTAGAAGACTTCTCTAATTTATTCATTTGCACTAAACACACAATAATTCAGCTGATGGTCAGTTTATTTCAATTAACTGGCAGTAAACTGTCAGGAAACAAAAAAAACAACACGAACAAAAAAAAAAAAAATATTTTGAGCTGAAGGACGAACGAAACGGTACGTAAGTAGGTAGTCTATTATAAACATGGTGCGGTGTCAGTTTATTCAGCTTCTGAAGAGTGAAGGCATTTTTGACTTAGAAACAAAATATGTGGCATGCGGATAGACGTCATAATATCAGAAAAGTAGCAAAAAGTACTAAAGTCATCATGGCAATATGGCAGATGGCAAAGGGTGGTAGAGAGGTAGCACAGTGTGTGGAAACGGTTTCATAGAAAAAAGCCGACACAAGGGAAAGGATGTAAAAAGAGTGAAGAGGCCAGTCAATCAAAAAGAAAAAAAAAGTTGCAAAATTATGAAATTTTAATTTTGACTAATGGAAAATAATAAAAAGAAATTTTCGTTCATAGCTTTTCGACAGTTTTCGGCTGCAATAGCAGCCAACATGAAACACCTTTGGGAAAATAATGGTAAAGCTTCTTTTTTGAGTCGTTTGAGTGACTGACAACCTTGCTTTCGAAAGCTTTTTGTAAACAGGATGATGTTATGAGTTTATATTGTTTTTGAAATGGGATTTTAGCGGCTAAATATCATGTTCTTGTCTATTGAGCCATTTTAAATTCCTAGAACGACATGTGTTTGTAGTAGCAGTGCACCCGTTTGTCTTCATTCTTAAAATAAGATGAATAATTTGTCATGAAAACGTTTTTTCGAGCTGTCATGTGAAAACAGTTCTCTTGATACTTATATTATTTTTCAGTTATGTCAAGGACGTTAAAATTTTTTCTACTTGTCAAAGGCTTTAGCTATCTTTAATTACCTGTTATTTTAACATGTTCAATTTAATTTTCATATGCTAAGTTTTATTTTTTTCTCTTTTATTTATTTCAGGTAGCGACCATGATGTCATGCCCTATCCCTTTACCATTGCCAATACTTCCTTCAACACTACACGGTGATTTTCCACCCGTACACATCGGAGTTAAGGTAAGTAACAAATTGAATGATTTTGTGGTATATTGTTAACAAAATAAAGCGGGGGCTGGAGCCTTGATCAAAGAATGTTGTCCCATAAGAAAAAAAGAAAAAAAATTGCTTATTTGTTCCATTTTAACGTATCGACTTTTCACACAAACCAATTAACTCACACCGTTTTGGTTTACTTTCATAATTTTTAACACTAACAAATCAGTCTCTGTTGCCAGTTATCATCACCTCTACTGTGATGCTTACCTAATTTTCGAAGGCTGGGGTATAGGTACTCGCGTAAATCCAAGGTTTGCCTGAGGAGAGCACAGTGAAACTCAGTCTTTGAAGAAAACACCGAACATTTCAAATTACTTTTTTGTTACCTTATTTATTAAGCTAATTTTATTTTGACAATGTTTCGGCTTAATGTAAATGGCTAAATGTACATATCAATTCTTATAAATCCTTTTGCTTGTTACCAGGGTTGCCAGGTCCTGAACTAGTTCAATAGCCCAATTTGATAAAAATTGTAGCCCGAAATCGGAGCCGAAAAAATAGCCCAAATAGAAACCCAATACCAATTAAAACAAACATTTCCTGATAATTCCACAGATTAATTTTAAAATTTAAGAACAAACCCAAAAATACATTTAATATTAAAAAAAAAAAAAAACAAAGAAAAACAAAATAAATAACTCATTCTCACACACGACACCGTCCACACACACAATCACGCAACAAACACCCATACCATCACATCTCTCTCTATATAGTCGCTACGACAATATTTAATGTTGAAAAGCAGTCGATCAAACACACACACTCTCTATCTCATCTGCCCGGTGGGGGGCGGCGAGCGGGCATAGACTGTGACACCCCACCACATTACAATTGATAATTCGTTGCATATTTGGAGGAAAAATTCGGACTCCAATCAAATAGAGGGCGCTTTATTCCACTGTTCTTTTCTCCAAACTTTGAATATTACCACAGTCTTTTTTTTTTTTTTTGGAATTATCTCCAAGGACAGATCCTAAAATTTACGATTTTTCATTAAGAGCATACAGTCGGACTTAAATAGCTAATGTCCGAACTACTTTAAGGTATCGTTTTACAGAGAGAAAATGATTTATTTATACATATGATTTATTAGAATGAAAAAATATCGCCCAAGATCAGTTTTTGTTGGGCTATTTCATAGACCAATTAGATTGGCGGTCATCCAAAAATTGCTGTCGGTAATTTTGGAAAAAGATAGACCAAATTTCCGATAAATAGCCCAATCTGGCAAGCCTGCTTGTTACAAATCTGGAATATAGTTAGTAAAGTCTCGAAAAGAGATAACATATTATATCGCCAGCGCCACAGCCTCAGGCAGAATGATAATCTCGGAAGTAGGTAGACTAGCCGCTGGCGCTAGATTCTTGGAAGGAGACAGAAGCAAAAAACAATATTCAGACAAAATTAGGAACATCCAAATCGCCCTAAGCACCCTAACTTGTTGCTATTCAATCATGGGAGAACTAACGATTATAATGTAGGATAACGTTTCTCGACTTTCCAGCAAAAAGTATCAGTGAATTATAAAAGGTCAAAAAACGTAAATTATGTAAATACGAGCAATCTTGTTGCCTTGGGTGATGTCGTTTGCATTTAAGTTGAGATGATATATACTTGGTCAGGACGGAGTATGTATTTTGTGGCCCTTTTTTATGTTTGATAGCTAGTTGGTCGTAATAGTAGGGCGTGAAGTAAGACGATTTTATTATTAAACTTGAGATGCTCGCGTGGATTTATTGGAAGCTCTAAGATGTCAAATGGGTTGAAAATTCGATGATTTTTCAATGAAAATGAGGGCCAGTTGCCATCTGCTCCGTCGACGGCGACCATTCAGCGAAAACAAGACGTAATCTATTCTCGTTGACCCTCCCCAGCTCAGGTCCGTATTGAGTTGTGTATGGATGCTTACGCACACCCAAGTAAAGTACCAATTTTTGTTCTTTCAAATGTTATCAAGTAAAAAACCCAATGTTATAAAAAATGTTTTTTAAATTAATAAAATCGAAAACTTAATTAAAACAAGCAGACCCGCCAAAAACGCTGTTTTCCTATCTCAAAAGAATATTTAAATTATCTATCCAAAGTTATCCATTGTAATGGCAGAAACAAAGGTATTGATCTTTACTTTCCCTGTAGTTTATTTAGAAAATCTGATCATTTCTTTAGTTAAACAATACAATAGTAAAGATTTTCCTTACCTCTCGGTGATTTATGTAATTTTTATAATCTGCACATTTGCAACAAGCGGCACAACCAACCCACAGACCTCCCCACACTAACACACTACACTCTCTCTCTATAAAGGGAGGAATGGTAAACAGCGCCTCATCTCACACATATAAAAACATTTGGCGTCCTATTATTCATACGGCAAAACAGCGTTTACTGGGTGAGCTGGTATATCCTTGAGTCTTCCTCGATATATGGACATCGAACGTCCTATTATTCATACGGCAAAACAGCGTTTACTGGGTCAGCTGGTATATCCTTGAGTCTTCCTCGATATATAGACTATCGAACCCAAAAAATACTTTTTTCAATTCGAACCATCGATTTCTGAGATAAGAACGTTCAAAAACAAACAAAATTCTTCAGCTTATCGATTTCAAAGAAGAGTTTGCTTGATCAGCTAGTATACCGTAGAGCCTTTCTCGATAAGTGGACTAAAAAATATTTCAATTCCAACCAGTAGTTTGTGAGATAAATGCGTTCAGACAAAATAAGCACTAGCTGACCCAGTAAACGTTGCCTAGCTATCTAAGTTAACGAATAATTTGTACTTATGTTAAAAAGGTACTCCATGAAAATGTCACTTAGTCTTAAGCTGTTTTAAAGTTATATACATACTTATTCTACAAAGTATTTTAATATCAAGAAAATAGTTTCAAATCTCAAGGAGTCGGTTTTTTTGCATGAAAGCAAACAGCCAGTCTTGTACATTATGTGTGTATTTCTACTAGTTAAATTTTATTTCTTTTTTGAATGATCGAAGCCTGAGTTGAGACATTTCTGAGATCTGTCAAATTCAAAAAGTACACATTATTTTAGCTTTCGAAAAAAAAATGAAACTGAAAATCCCTCGGGAATGTACATAGATGTGGAAAGAATGAGGAAGACAAATAAAATGGAATCAACCTTTTTCCACTTTTCTCTGGCCTACGAAGAGGCGGATATGACAAAACTGTGGGGGTTCCGTTTTTACCATTTTAATTGCATTTTGTATTTTTTTGCATTCGAATACTCATCAATTTGTATACATACAACCCCAACTGTATTTTCAGTAAAAAAAAAAAACTAAAACAAATTTTGTCTGCAGACATGTCTGAAGAAAAATTATTTTTTCATAAAAGCTCTCATCCGGCAAGCCCATTTGAAATAACAGTTCAAGAAAATTAAATTTCTTTAATTCCTAAAATTCAGAATTCCCAACATGCCCTCCATTCTCATTGTCTTCACTTTCGAACAAAAAAAAAGGGGTCTGAGATTGACTTTCAGCCTTCACATTAGGATTAAAATATTGCATATCTTAAGTTGGCACTTCAGAAACAAGCCAACAAATACAAAATTGAAAAAAGAAAACTCACATCCCACCCCAAGACTCATTTTAGTGTGTGAAAACGAAATAAACAATCAACTTTTTCCTTGCACACAGACACATACAAGGCACAAGCTTTCAGTCAATCACTCACCTTTCACACGAGACCTAAACCCTATTCTCGACAAGGAGATATACTTTTTTTTTCTGAAAATGAAGACAAATTTCTCGTATCGGATCGCAATGGGTGTTGGTAAGAAAAAACTGAAAGTCAGAAAAAAAAAAAAAACAACTCATGTCTTGACACGAGAAATCCCTTCGCGTAACATCGCATCCTTCCAAGGTATTCCTGTTATTATAAAAGGGAATAGCAAATCAACATCTCATTTTGCCCCCTTCACCCTTCGAAGGTTAGATAACAGAGTGGCACTTTTTTTCTAAGCATATATATTAAGTTGAAGTCAAGAAAAAGGATGAAGGAAGCAGTATCCTTTCTAACCCTTGAAATGTAAGAACACCGAAAATTTGCTCCCACCAAAAAAAAATCACAAAAATCCCAAAATCAGGCGTAAAATTCATCTCCTTCCAAACTTCGCCGTCGCGTGCTTCGACTTGACGGTCGGTCTTCGTCATTGTGAATATCAAAGCCGCCAACGCGGCGTTGGAAAACGACGGCAGGGGATAATAATCGGGCTTATTTGTTTGGCATTAGACTAAACATTGCTGTTCCTTTTCTGTTTTCGATGCGGCAAAAACTTAAGAAAGCATCTCATTTTTAGCTGGAAGAAAAGTATTGAATATGAATTATTCAAAAGCTTCGCCAAAAAGCAAAACATTATGACAACACAAAAAGTGTATAGAGAATCCTTACAGCCTTCTGTGTGGCTGTTTCCCCCTACTCCCATCCCTCAACCTATTGCTAGGAGTTTCCGCTTATGCGACAATAACAACAACAGAACTGACGCGTGCTAAGGTAAACATTTTGCAAATTGAAAAATCACACAGTTAAGTTTTTTTCTTCTTTTCCACTTTTTTTTTACCTCTGCGACACGAACTTTTTAAGCAAATGCGCCGCATCCATTTGTGGAAAAGTTTGAAATTTAATCGGGCGGTCTTTATCTTTAGTTGTTGTCATAGGCTTTTCCAATTTCACATCGCTTCAAACACGAAAAAACAGAAAAATAAAAATAAAAATTCCACTTTGCAGCACTTTCATCAGAGACAAGTAGAAAAAAAGTCTTAACACTCATTGTCAAATACAGGCATCTCCATTGTTGTGGTTAAATTGTCGCAAACGAGAACGAGCAGACGACAAAAAAACAATTCTTCTGAAAAGGATCATTAAAGGATGAATGGCAAAGAATGAAAAGTAAACAGGAACAAAATTGTCGAAAGACTGCTACCGGGGAATAGAACTTATAAGTTGGTTACGGCTATACGACAATGACGATGATGCCAAACAGCGACGCGATGTTTGCTAGCGGAAACTTAAGCGAGAAGGTGATGAAAAACAAGAAGGAAATGAGAAAAAAAGAACTTAGTTTGCATGTCCTCCGGATTATATGATTTCACTTTTTCAAGGACCTTTCAAGAGACATCGCATCCTCGAAGAGCTAATGCGGTAACGTTTTGAAAACACGTACGTGACGCTGCCGCTGCCGCCACAACCATCTTCGCCGCAGCCATCGCCAGCGATGAGAGAACGCAGAGTGCACAAGAACGTATTCAATGACAGTGAGGTGCAATATTTTCTTAGCTCTCCAATAAATAGCATAAAAAAGGGAGATGCTCTTTTAAAAATTTGACAAACTAAGTCGATTAAGTCAGTTTTCACACAGTCCTTAATGTACCATCTTCGTCGTCGCTTGAAAAAATTGATATTCCAAATTGTTTCTCCACATTATTCCTCTAAAATACAATGGTTTAGTTGATTAACGGATCAACACTTATGCAATAAGTTGTCACTGAAGCAGTTGGTGTAAGCCGAGCCGAGCCTAGCGTATGTTTTCCGATGAAACAGAGCGACCTAGAGCAGGTTTAAGAGATGAACTGGCCAGAACCCTTCTGGAGACCTTTGCTTTTGCTCCAACACCTGGTCGAAATAGAGACTATTCAAATTCAGAGATTCAGACTCCGCTCTGACAAAACACCACAACACAGACTTTGAACATGAACGACTTTTTACTCAGTTTCATGACTTTAACCTGGATAACCCAGTTTCTCCACGTTCACGCACAATTCCTTAAATTTCTAGGCATAGATTACAGGACATTCACAGGGATTTAATCGTAACATGTCCGTTAATGATTTTCTTTTTCACTTGGGTCCCTTGATCTAACTATTCTATTAGGGGTTCTGTCAAGGCTTAGTTTTAGGTATATCTTAAAGCAAACTTTTTGGTCTGTACAAGAGTCTGGAAACACACTGCTAACTCTCAAGAATATTGTACAAAAGGCAACAACGTTTAGCAGAGACATTTTCGCCGAGTTAAATGGAAGACTTCAAAGTCCAAAATCCTACAAGGAAATTATCGACGTCCACCGAAATAACGTACGATGACAAATGGGATTGCTGAGAATTAAAACATTTTGTAATTTGTTTTTGTGTTATTTAACACTGCAGTTAGGCTGCGTCCGTCAATTCCATTTATGTGTTAAGTAACACAAAAACAAATTACAACAAAAATGAACTGACTAATGTCAAAAACTTTCAATAATCTAACCCTCTGTGTGTACAACAAAACCGTTGTCACACAAAGATAGGAAATTAGCAAAAATGAAAGCGGAACAAGATAGCATACTTTGAGGAGCTTGTCAAAATGCATGTCTATTCATTGCAAATCGATAAACAATAAAAAGTCTGCAATGGGAAACCAAAACATCAGTGGAGTTGTTAGCGTAGTGCATTGGCTTCCCAACTGGCTGGTCCTAGGTTCAAATACCAAATGTGAACTCAAAAAGTTTTTCGATTAAAATGAAAGAACAACTTGGCACCCGTGAAATAGCTATAACTCCAGCCAAATAAAGGAATTGACGGAAAAAGCCATTGGTGGAAGCACCTCTAAGTTGTTCAAAAACACATAAAAAGTTAAAACATTTTGTTCGACCGTCAAAGCCAGATCTCTCGCGACCTGCCAACCCCAATATCTCGTAGAGCTGTTGCCAATTTTGTAGCAGATTCCGATTGATGAGAATCAAATCTTCCTCGAGCTTGAGGTGCCTCACGTGAGGGCCTGTTCTTTGGAAGCGGTCAGAAGAGCAGTTCAAAGCCTTGGGCACATTGCTTTCTGGAAAACAACCCATGACACGCGTAAAACATTCGAAGATTCAGGGCGCGACATCCCAGCCAGTTTCAACTACACAAATAAACATCCTGCTCCCCTTAATCAGTTTCGTAGCCACGATTTTTGCATACCGAATATATCTCGTTTTATGTATCACAATTAAAAAATTGACAACGTCCAGTGCTGTGGCTGCAAGACCGCCCCAGCCACCCCTCTCAGGGAGGGTAACCTATGGAAAAAATTAGCTTGTCACCTTGGCTTGGCCTTTGTTGCCTGGCCGTAAAGGTATATGGTTAGGTTAGAAAGGGCCGAACATTGGTTCCGTTGGAGAGAAAGTCAGTATCATACATTAATACCTTATATACCTAAACAGAAATTATTCACTTGCACAATATTAGGAAACATTGAAATCTTATTTCCAAAGTGCCGTAAAAAAAAACTGGCACCAACGAAGGCCGAAAAGTTCGTGTGACTGATATGGTAGTAGACAAAACCTCGACCATCTCGTACACAAGAATGTTGCTGCTTTAGCCACGAGTATGTGACTCGATCCATAAACCTTGGATCTACTTCAATAGGACCGTTAAGCCCTGATATAACGTCCCTAGTAACCAAACGGTTCAACCAATATGTAGCCGAGTAAATTATATATTTAGCCGTTCGTTTTAAGGTAAATTGCATTTTATTTAGTTATTTATGTATAGACCCAATACGCCTACGCAACTTTCACTTTCAAATTGATTCTGAAAATGTCCGTCGGCTCCTTGTAATTTTTTCTTAAGCCGCCGATTGCTGTTCGAATCATCGTTTGAGCAATCCACTTAATATTAAGCTTTATCTATACGGTATTGGAAACTCTCTAATTACTCTTCTGGTTATGTATTTCTTTTGGTCGCATTCTATGTATCGATAAAATTGGTCTACATTCCTGATTCCAATGGATGCATTTCCATTATTATAAAAATAAATAGAGTGGCGCGACAGCTCTTGAAGAGCCAAGGCCTAAGTGGCTTACACTCATTAACAATTCTCTAGGTGCGTGTGAAGAATTGAGGGGACCTACAATTTTGCGCCGATTCCGAACGGCATAGTTGAGAAGCACTTTTTCATGACAGATGATACTCTTGGAAGTTTTGTCAGTTCTTCGCAAGAGGCAGTGTCCGTGAAAGATGAAATAAAAATTTGGGCCCGAGTAGGATTCGAACCCACGACGTTCTGCTTAGCAGTCAACGCACCTTTTTTTTTTTTTTTTTTTGTTTTTTTTGTAATTCATTTTTTTATTCATTTAAACTTAAATCTACTTACATGCTAGACAAAAATGTGAAACTAGCCTAATTAATTCTACTTATATATAACTTACTGGCCCTAGTCGGGCGCTCTAAGCAATTCATTAATCTTAAAATTAATGCCTTTCGGCCTACGAACTAAGTTTATTCCTTTTTATTTCATTTATTATT
>CAKKXW010000003.1:46122437-46134114 GCA_920937365.1 Sphaerophoria rueppellii | reverse complement strand
GTCAAGTCGTGTCTTTTTTGGAGTTACTTGTCGTTTTTCGACATGAAAAGACAGATCTTGTCAGGTCGTGTCGCAGTCACTTGTGTTGATAAGCGAGCATAATATTATCAACACAAGTGACGTTAATTAACAAATTTTAAGAAAAAATGATGACACCTCGACTCCAACCTGAGCATTGTATCTAACTCAGTGCGAATGTATGGGTGCAGTTTCTCATTTAAAAAGCATTGAAAAACTAACACATTCTCACTGGGTTAGTACAAAACGACCAAATTGTAGCTTTTAGGCAAAAAGAGAGCGAACACCCGAAGTCGTGACTCTAGGTATTATATATTCTCTATGGTTTAAAGGGTGAATGAAATAACTAAATAAGTAGTAAAAAAGAATTTTAAACAATTAATTGCAGTGAACACAACTATTATAATACGAGCGAATAGTTGTGTTCACTGACGCTGTGCTGGACTGTTCTAGACAGAAAAGTACAGCTTTTTGCTGTTCATTGAGGTTTTTTCTGTGCTGAACTGTTCTACTTTTCTGTTCATTGACAAACCTAAAACAGTTTAGAACCGGATTTTCTGTTCTTGCTTTTGAGTTAGATCAGGTTAGAACAGGCTCGTGAGAAATGTCATGTTTGTTTACGTTTTGATTTGGCTGTGCTTTGTGTTTTTTTTCTCGTGATTTGAAAAAATTGCCAATTTGTTTAATTTGTTTTATTAGATAATAATAAAATATATTGAAAAAAATGCATCAAATTCTTTTACATTTCATCAAATAAAAGGTTATAACATTCGTCACACTTTCATTCCAATCATCTGAAGAGGAATCCGACGAAAAGTCACTATCGGTGTCTGAACCACTAACATTTGCATTTCATATTATAATAGCAATCACTTGATTTTCCATTTCAATATTTTTTAATAATATTTTTCACAGTAAAAACACAAAAAATTAAAAAAAAAAAATAAGCGAGAAACAAAAAATTCACACAATTTGCAATTTGTTTTTTTTTTTTACAACTGACGTTTAACTGACTGTTCTAACTTGAACTGACGTTTCTCACGAAACTGTGCTGTGCTGTGCTGTTCTGATCTAGAAAAACCTCAATGAACACAACTAATAACTACAAGCACCAACAACAGGGCGAGTTCCCAACACATTCTTCAGGCCCGTGATATTACTAGAGCAGTATATATGCAAAGGATCGTTACTTCTCCTTCCCTCTAACCAACCATACCAATTCGGAGCAATATTTGTTGTTTTTCTAAAAGAGCAACCTTACTCTCTTACTCGCATTATTACAAATTTCAGTATAATACCTATAGGCTATAGCCTACACACTCCTTACTTATTGTGTTCGTTCCTGTAATTTTTTCCTCCACTTGAGAATTTGTATCTTATTCTTATTTTGGAGCTGTCAAACCAAACAGAGAAGAGGTAGTATGTACTAGTCTAGTCTTTATACAAATATCAATCTATGTATATACAGGTAACTCTAAGAAAAAGGAAAAAAAGTCAAGAAACAAAATTCATTTGTTTTCAGAGGGATGATGACGATGGAGGGAGACGAAACTAAAGTGTGTTTGTGTTTCAGCTATAAGTGTTTCAGCGCATGAGAATTCGGAATTTTTTTTTTTTTTTATTATTAGATAAAGGGCGTTGGGACTTCAGACTACTCTCTGAAAATAAAAGATAACCACCAGCTAGCGTTTCCAAACGGTTCCCGATCGGACCATTTGGCCCTGAGATTTGGTTTTAGCCCGTGGCCAGGTGAAATGGCCCGCATATAATATTTTTTTCTTTTCTTTCTCTTCAGTTTCCATGTCGGAATTAATGTCGACTGCGAGGTCCACGTCGGATGGTGGTGATACATAGACCTCCATGGTGTTCTTTGAAGCGATTCTCTCTGCTACACTTAATCACGCCTTCGGTTGCGGCCAGTGGAACTAGTGATACCCAATTGATCACTAAGAGAGCTGATCTCTAGCGACCCACTGTCACTGAGCAAGGGACTTCGGGCCTTTCGACTGGCGATTATAGCGTTTGCTAGGAAGTCATCGTCCAAGACGGCTTCCTCAGGATCAATTTGCGCTGTCAGAAGTACGTCTCTGTTCTGTGGAGCTTAAGACACGGAAGATCGTTCTGATTCTTGGACCTTAATATCTTATAAAATTTAGGGAACATACTCGCGTCGCTATAATTAACGATCCGAATTTTCTTGTCTCAGTACAAATTAATAGATAGCCTGTAGTTTTCCTTGATCAGCGGGTGTTGATTTTCTTAGTCGACGACTTCAATGTCCTAATCTCCAGGTCGTTCGGGCCTGTAAATCGTCAATACAAGTTTTTCAGTCTTGTCAGTAGTCCACTTTTCTGTCTGTGCTGTGCGTCTATAGTCGCGTTACTGTAGACGTTGTTTTGGTAACGTTCCTTGTACTTCGTTATTGTCCCTACCATTGTCTGTTTTATTATACTGTCCATCTGTTCAAGGTGTTGGTCGATTTCTGTGTTTGTCAAGTTTCTGTTGTTTGGTGGGGCTATGTCACTCGAACGCAGTTCTCTTGCTAGGACTTAGGTGAAACGTGGCCAGCGCATCTTACTGTAACTTAAATTTGTTCTGGTTTTCCTCATTTTGTTTGGCTCTATAACACCGGAACTTCATCTCTTTTTCCCTGATATCCTCTTTACAGCATGAATCAATCCAAGACTTTTGGTTTGATGCTCTTAACTCTATTCGGGATATAAGTTTTCATTCACAAAGTAATCATATTAGTAATCTACGTCACTATCGAGGAAGCATTGTGACCAGTTAAAGATCCGGAAAAAGTTGTTGATACCGTTCCATTTGGCTTTCTCGTATTTCCACACGGTTCTCTTCGGAGCTCTTTCTCTAACTGGATTAGCTTGACACGAGAAATTTGCAGATATAATACTATAGTCTGACCTGCCTAGAGGCGTTAATACATTGATAATGTATTTACAGGGTCAGAGGTAAGAAACAAGTCGAGAGTATTTTCCGCTTGGACATTAATATCCGATATTCGAGTGGGCTCGGTGACAAGCTGAGTAAGGTGGTTAATCTCAGCAAAAATCTCAGCTCACATTCCTTCGGGTGTTGTCTGGCCTGAATGGAGAAGCCACGAAGAAGTGTGTGCATTGAAATCATCCGTAATAACGATTTCAGTGTGCGAGGATACAAGGACACAATTCTTTTAATGGAATCAGACAGATCGTCTAATTCGCGAGAACTTTAAGCTCTGTAAAAATTTGGGCTTCGATACAGAAAACAATAGTAAATGGTGTGAGACAAGAAAAAGAAACTGATAAGCAACATCATCTAATGTAAACGGCGAGACCATAGTGGAGAGAGAAAATTCTTTTGAAGCCCGTGAACATTACAATAATCGACTCTGAAGTCTTCAGTCATTGCCATTTAAATTTAAATACAAAGAGCTGAAATATAATAAGTTTATTTAGAAAAAAATAAATTGTTATTATTTTTATTAAATAAATTTTCTTTAAGGTAGTGACCTAGTGGCTAGCATATCTTGGAAATGGCCCGCAATATGGCCCTTAACATTTTTGTTCGCGACAACGCTGATAACCAAACCGAATGAGACAAAAGTAATTATGCTCGGCTACAGGTCATATTTCCTCGGTCTAGTAGTACCAAACAAAAAGTCGCAAATTCAATGAAAATCCATATTTTGGTATATGTTCGTTCGATCTCTTCATTTTATAATCAACAAATTTCATTGTTGAGAAAAGTTAGCAAACCAGTACGCGCTTTGAGTTGCCATCACTGTTTTCATGGTTAAACATTCCGTGCTAGTGTTTTCTTTTTCCTTTTTTTTGTGTGTTTTATTATTTCAACAAAAAAGTTTGGAATTTTTTTGGAGTTTATCGCCAATGGCGTTTAATAGTTTCATAATTGGGTGCAAGAGAGAATAGAGTATTTTCCATTCAACTTTATCAAGAAAGAATGCAATTAAAAATTTCAAATTGATTTTCTGGCATTTTTTCTAATGTGTTTGTTTTGAAGTTTTTGGGGGAAACAGTTTACCCTTCTTCATACGACTAAGGAAGACTTACAATAATTACAATAAGAATCTACTTACTTCCCAGTGTACTCTTACTTCTTTAACCTCTTATGACAGCCTTTTGAAAGGTAGCCATCAACTTTCCGACCAATGAAAAAGTCTAAGCCTTCTTAAAAGCATGTTCGGCGTCTGAAATCCACTACTGTTTTGTTCCTTTTTGTTAAACGATGAGGCTAACTTTAGTTCATTTAAGAAAAAAATGTCACTGTACGCCTTATGGGAGAGCTTTTTTCTAAGCAGAGCTGGCTGCTAAACACTCACTTTATAGAAATGAAACAAATTCGCTCCTAAATTACAAGCGCGCCGGCACTGATTTATACACATGAATTAATTTATTTTTGCTTAAACGTTGTACATCCCTCGATGACCAGACCAGACCGTTCATGTTGCAAGCTGAAAACATATTGAAATTGCTGATCGTAAAGGCTGAAAAGAACAAAGCAGTGGAAACTATGTTCTGTACTGCTTCTACAAATGCATATCTAAATTTATCCTTCTCATTTTTATAAAGTGAGCATGAACAAAAGTTTGACCATAATCGAGCTTTCACTGTGCACAAAGTTCTCAATACGAATACGAATACTTTTTTGTACTTTTTACACTTTGTGTTTCGATGTAGTTCAGCCTTAGGCCCGGTGCACACACGCGATTTTTACCGCGGCGATATCGCTGCGATATCGCTTTTACGACATAAAGTACTCACAATCAAATGGAGTGGTGCACACACACTTGCGATATCGCAGCGACACTTCTGCGACATTTCAGCGGTAAAATGTCGCAAAAGTTTCTGCGATATCGCAGCGATATCGCCGCGACAAAAATCGCACTTTTCAGTGCACACTTGCGACATTTACCGCAGGTTTCAATCTTTTTAGTTTGAGTTTTTCTTTCAACCATGGAGGTATACATGAAGAAAAGAAAATCATATGAAAATCAGTGCACTTACAACAACATGCTATTTTCCCTTCGAAAATCAATGACTTTTCCGAGTTTGACCTTTGTCCACCATGACATTTTTTAATTTTTTTTTTTCTCAAAAAATATCATTAACAAAATATCGGTTGGGCCATTTTGGAGGTCATATACGACATACAAACAAATAAACAAACAAACAGACAAGACATGAGATGTGTGATTAAAAAATCTTGAATAAAAAAAAAAACAGTTACTTACATATTTCATTTTTTTCTTTGTCCTCTTTTTCCTCGAAGTTTTGGCAAAATGTTCGGCATACAGATATCCACGCACTTCGTTGTTTTTGACGATCATGGTATTCTTCTACCGTTACATTCCATATTTGTGGAAATTTTTTAATTTCGTCAATGAAAAGCTCAATATCAAAATCACCATCATCCATATTTTCACTTTCAATTCCATCAAAACTCGCGGTAAAAATCGCATGTGTGCACTGCACAATAGAAAACAATGTAAAACAAATGCGATTTTTATCGCCGCGATGTATGTCGCTGCGATATCGCAGAAACTTTTGCGAAATGTCGCAGAAGTGTCGCTGCGATATCGCAAGTGTGTGTGCACCACTCCATTTGATTATGAGTACTTTATGTCGTAAAAGCGATATCGCAGCGATATCGCCGCGGTAAAAATCGCGTGTGTTCACCGGGCCTTAATCGTATCGTATTCTTTTTTGTTTTCTCAGTGTGTGAAATGACAGCGTTGCCCTTGCCATTACCCCTTGGAAGCAAACTCCAAGAGCTTTTTCAAAAAATTTTGTGAAAGAGCTTTTGTTTTAAAGCTTTTAAGAATACAATTTATTTAGGTGAGAGGCTTATATGTTATCGCCTCAACTTGTAATATTAAAAAAATGAAAGAGTTATTTACCCAAGCATTCACAACCGTTGACAGCGAAAAATGGGAGCGGTGTGCCCGACATCATAGAGAATATGTAATACCTAGAGTCGCGACTTCGGGTGTTCGCTCTCTTTTTGCCTACAAGCTGCAATTTGATCGTTTTGTACTAACCCAGTGAGAATGTGTTTGTTTTCCAATGCTTTTTAAATGAGAAACTGCACCCATACATTCGCACTGAGTTAGATACAATGCTCAGGTTGGAGTCGAGGTGGGTTTCATGGGCTCAGATTTCGAAAATAAGATTCCGTTGAGCTCAGCATTTTCAAAAAAAAAAACTTAAACATACAAAAAAAGCATGTAATATGAAAAATAAATACGTTATATTGTTTCTTTGCACTTTTAACATATGATTGCACTATAATTTACCAATATTTGTATCAAAAATCTTAATAAATCTTAAGAAAAAAGTCGTGCGTTTAGTCTCGTATTTCCTGTGGTGGAAGTCTGTCACTTTGGGTTTGTGCATCAGGAAAAAAATGTTGTCACGGCTGAGTGCTCACTCTTTTGTTACTCTTTTGTTACACAGGTCCACGGACACGAAAAAAAAAGAAGATTGCGAGAGTTCACCTCTTACACAGATTCATGGACACGAAAAAAAGAGAGGATTGTGTGAGTTCTCCTCAGAAAAATTTTGAGGGTGTTTTCGGCAAGGGAGGAAAAGGTCGCGACTCTAGGTATTATATATTCTCTATGCCCGACAGGTTGAATGGGTTGTTGAACCTAAAATGTGGGAGATGGACATATTTGCTGAGGAAGCTATTGAAAGGTAGGTAATAGATTTAAATGACGAAAGTAGCAGGAGCGACTATCCGACAGATTATTGATAATATTTGTGCAAATACTTTGAGACTGAATATTTGATAATGTTTATTTTTGTTTTTTCAAAATACTTTTTGTTTAAGTAATGAATTTAGTATGTTTATTATTTTTTTTTTTTATCAAAGAAATATTTGTTTTTGCTTTGCTTTTTATTTTATTGTTTTGTTTTCCAAAGAATCTGATTTTGATAAGGCCTACTGGGGATACCCTTTTTTTATAATAAACACACCCTTAAAAAAAGCAGCTTTTTGGTGGATTTACATGTATCTGCATCATCTTGATCTGTAAAAATCAAGAAAAGTAAAGCGGGTGAGATATACGTCGTTATACAAAAGAGTGAACGAGTATACTATATGCCTGCTTTTTTAAATTGCCATAATATTTTATAGCTCAGTGACATATGAAGACTCGCATTATTTTGGCAACACATTTATTTTTCAATTCCTCCATTATTTTCTGGTTGTAGTATCTATACGAAATAAAGTTTATCAATAATTTATTGAGTTTATTATTTCTTTTCGCGGAAAAATTGACCATTATAGTTCTTGTTCCTTTTTTAGCGTTCAGGTGAAAAGGGGAGATTCGCTGTTGACCTGAACTCAGTTATAGGAACCTCAAATGCAGATGAGCATGCTTTAAAAAAGATGAACATGTTCGTCTTAACCATAATCTTGATCTTGATTTCTATCATTTCCTATAATCTTGATCTTGACAAGATGTCTGCATTTTGATTTTCTCTCTCTATCGAATGAGAGTGATTTTTGTATTTTACATCTTTCTTTTTTGCAGAACTAAAAATGCAGATACATGTAAATCCACCATTTATCTTACCTCTTGGTGGAAAAAGATAAACATTTTTTATTATTGGTTTAAATGGCCAGCAGGTGGTAACCATTCATACACTACTCTTTGAATTCCGGATATTTAATTTACAAAGCATGACAACCTTTGTATATGAAATAGACTAGTACTACCAAGAATTGAATTTTTGGATTTTGCTGCTCTGCTTGGTTTGACAGCTCAAAAACAAGAACAAGACAAAATTTCCCCAGTGGAGAACAAAATGACAGGAACGAACACAATAAGTAGGAGTGTGTAGGCTATATCATATTGAAATAATGCGAGTAAGAGAGTTAGGTTGCTTTTTAAAAAAAACAACAAAATATTGCGCCGAATTTGTAGGGTTGGTTAGAGGGGAGGAAAAACAAAAATAATATGCGAAGTAAGGATACGATCGAAAGAACTTTAAGAAGTTTTTAGGTAAAACTTTAACGTTTTGCTACTAAGTATCAAAACTATTACCAATGTACTTTGGTATTATGTACACATATCTTTGTGATCATGTATGAAAGGAAATAGGGTCTACAAAGCAAATGAAAAAATAACATCCTTTTGAAACTAAATGACTTTTGTTCTTTGACCACTTTTTTAAGAAAGCCATGAATATTATAATAATTCACAATATTTTAAATAAAAAAAGCCTAATTTCGGTTACATTGTATTTTTGAAATGTCTTCTTTTAACAGAGAAGAATGCACAGACATTTTATTCTTTTATGGGTTGTGCAATGGAATTGCAACTTCATAATATAATCAATCATTTTTTAAAATATCTTTTATACTACTTACTTACTTTAGGTAATTCACTTTTTAAACATTCATACCCCAAATCTAACTCTCAGTGAGAAAATGTAAGGTAATTAATGTTCTCAGTTCAATTCAAAAGCATTTTCAAAGTGTAGTATTTCTAATAAAAACTCCGAAACGAGGTACCTTCGTTAGTACTGACAGAGAAATCGATTTCAAAATGGGTGAGGGTCAGCGTTACCACTCTTGAAGATCTACTTCCATTTTTGTAAATCATTGAAAATAACTTGCTTCTTCACATCATCCCGTATTTCTTAAAATTTACGTGACTCAAAAAAACTTAACTTCGATTGAACTCGATATTTCCAAAATCTACTTCGGCTTACATTCTTCATTACACAATTGTTTCTATAATTATACACCAACAATAAGCCGACAAATTTATAAAACACTAGACCATAGAGGAGGTATATAATATTATAATATAATACATCCTCTCTGCATCAGATGTCAACCCATAAAAATACACAAAGTTTAAATAACGTGCTTGTATCTATAAACATTTTTAATATTTTAATTGATTTCAGTATTAAATACACTCTTCAGATCTACCTTCCTTTTTCTCAATCAACTTCTGTTCCTTTTTTCAAATTTGAATTACGTGAATGTATAAAAGTGTTTAATATATAAATTGTATTGTCTTCCTCTGTGAACTTTTATAAAATACACTGTGGTAACGCAGAACTCAGTTTGTATCAAATTTTGCCAAAAGCCATCCATCTGCGTTTTCTTAATTCTTACACATACAAAATACATACTCTCAAAGATCTGTGAATAAAAGCACTCTACATTATATTCAAGGCCAAACAAATATCTCCACAGAAAAGTCTCATAACAAAATTATTATTATGTCCTTGCCGTTCTTATGCAAGCATATTTTTCTACAAGGCGTTCTCGTTCTTACCTTACGCCATTTTTCATGAATTCCCCATTGAAAATAATCTCCAAATTCTCCAAAGCAGTAGTTCTCAACTTTTAGGTAGATGACTCTAGGATCGATGCCAGAACCATGGTACTAGATTTCCAATCTTGGTAGTACTAGTCTATTTCATATACAAAGGAATTGAGGATAAGATAAAAAAACAAGACAGTACAACGAAACGAACCTAGCAAGAAAAGTCAGAATTAAGCGACTCGTAAAGCTTAGTCATAAAGAGCAGGTGGAAGTCAATGGTCCTGCCCGGACCTTCGACACCATCCCTGAGGGACGACGAAGTAGTAGAGTAAGACCGTGACACAGGAATCGTACTCAAGTGGAAGTGGACTTCAATCAACTTGGAGTTCAAAACTGGAGACACTTAGCAATTCCACGGAGGATTGTAGCGCTTAAGGTAACATATGTAGATAAAAGATAACTGAGACAGTGGGCATTGCTAAAGATCACCTGAATATGTCCTTATGAAATTTACAAATCTGTGACGCTGTGGGTGTCGGGTTTGCTCATTTCGGATAACAAACACAATGCAGAAATAACTTTAGACGATTGTTTGCCTCTATTTAAATGCAATTCGAAGGAGTTTCTGCACTGTTTAGTGAGTGTGTAGGCTGTACTTAGCCAGTAGAATAGTTGAATAGAACGATCGTACTAAAATCACCTTTACTATTAATAACGCATCATGCAATAGTATCGATCTTTTATTATTTCTCAAAAATAGTCCGAAATAGTCCTGACAGCGCAGCGGTTAGGGGTTTTGATATTGCAATCATTTTGTCAGTTTTTATTGCCACGAAGCTCTTTGGTAGCTGTTGTTCCATGGTAAGTACTACGGCCGGCGTTCTTATTAATTGACACCAAGCGCAATATACCTGGTCGAACCGTGCCACCCAGGAGCATTATACATGGTGGTTTGTGACATTGTACCTGGCGATTCGAAGCCACTAAGGGTATCGTCCCCGATCACTGCACAACACCGAGTTTGTCCAACGAGCAACCAAAAGCCCTCCTCTTAGCTTAGCTCAGACCAGACTATATCACCAGATATTATACTAATTTATTTTTTGTATATCAACATCGAAGTTTCGTGACCAAGATTGACAATTTCTTAGTTTAAAAATTATAAGCTTTTCCTGAGTTGAAACAAAGCCCTATCTACAAAAAAGCCTTAAACATCTCCAAACGATAATGATGGTGATTAGAAACAAACACTACACTAAAGTCGAAGAAAATGTGAAGTGAAACGTGAACATCGATTTTGTTTTGTAGAGTAAAATAATAGAAAAGCATGCATTTTCCTTTCTCACAATGTTATTTTCGAACTCGAATTCTCATAGAGTCACAACCCAGTGAAGTGTTATTTACTCCCGAATAGTCCCCTCGAGCGTTACTGTCGATTTGTTTGAAAAAAAAAAAAAAAGAAATCATTCAACGGAAGAATAAAAATTCCTGCCCGAATTCACATCGTCGCATTTTACTCCTTGACTCCCCAGAGGGATCATAAAAAGTGAAAAATGTGAGGGATGTTATTTTTATTTGCATTTAACACCAAAGTTCCTTGCACGGACAAGTAAATTCAAACACCTAATGGAAATTCAATGTTCTAAGAGATTCAAATTCCGAAATTCTATTTGCATGTCAGCCAGGGCACCAAGCTCTTGTTGGACTGACCGTCTGCATTCCGATTCCAAGAGCAGAATTTTTAACTCAACGCTTTGCCTCTGACAAGAAACTTGATGGATAATCTTGTTTCGAATAAAATAATTCGGACAGTAGTCTTTATCATCGTCATACTGTACTATGTACTATGTTAAATTCCATTATTGCTAATTGCAAACATTTTCGTTAAATTTATTCCATTTCCATAGAAATGAAACCTGCAAATCATTTTGTGCACGTGTTTCTGTTACGTTCCCATCGTCATCATCGTCAAGTACAGGAATGAGGACAGATATGGTACTATTCTCGTACTCTTGTGTTTGATTCAGGTCTTGGTTGGCATAATTTTATTCCTCGTTCCAGGTTGCCTTTTATTTAACTTTATTTGCATTCCATTAGGCCAACATATCCTTTTCATTTCTGTTGGTTGGCTTTGGCGTTGCGTTAGTTGGAATGTGGATGATGTGAGCTGGAGATGAGGAATCCGGGGAAAGATGAATTCCATTCCACCCAATTAAAAATCCCTCAAGTGACAACGGTAATCATCACAGGCAATCAATTTGCAGTAAATTTATTCATTTTACTTAAAATTCAAAGTGGTTGAAAAAAAAAAAAAAAATTGAAACAAAAACACTTGTGCGTGCATACATCTAA
>CAKKXW010000003.1:46088774-46121937 GCA_920937365.1 Sphaerophoria rueppellii | reverse complement strand
GTTGTAAATTATTCAATGAAATGTATTATTGTTTAGACATTAGCATGGAGAGAAATGTCTTTAAACGCTTATTATTAGCATATATCGTACATATATTTAATTCTAATATTGTATAGTTAAAATGATTTTTTAAATAATTGTATTTTTATTTTTTGTTTTCTTATTTTTTCCTTTGAATTCAATTCTGTTGATGTATTTATATCGTAGAATGATTAAATAAATAAATAAATAAATAAATAAATAAACAAAGAAAACTTTGCACCAGCTGCAAGATATGCAAGTATTTGTTTACTTTTTTAACTCATGCTGTCAACAAACGGCTTGAACTTTTCACCTTTGACATAAATTCAGCATTTCTCAAATGAAAATTATCTGAAGAAATATATACAATCCGATGGATTTGATAATAATTCTGGAATATCGTGCATCAGTTTGTAGGATGAAAGAAATCTGTTGTATTCGAAGAAAAATGCAAGAGTTAGGATTCAATATCAAAGAACCTACTGACTTATCATTTAAAATATGCTTGAAAATGCAGAGGAAGGGAAAGTAACAAAAGAAAAGTCGATATTTTCACATAACCTTTGAACAAGAAAATGTTTTAATATTTGATTATGAAGCTGCTGAGGATTGTTTGAAATTATAAAGCTTCACTTTAAATTAAGTAAACAGCTTCTACTGTATTTGTCTTATGAAAGCTTAGAATTTTGTATAAGTAACAAATTGATTTGAAAATTTAATTTTTCATTCTTCATTGGATAGCATCTTAAGTTTTTCAATAAATTATTTCCATTATAAATACGAATTTAATTTAAATTAATCTTGGTCTTTCAACCAGTGGCGTAGATAGGGGGGATCAGGGGGATATATCCCCCCATTGGAATCGACCAATTCCAAACGAGTTAAGGAAACGCACTCTGTCATTAGTAACTACTCACAGATTTTCTAGAGGCATTGAAAAATGTATATTCTATACCTACATTCTATGGCGAAACAGCACAATTTCTCTTTTTATATCGATTTTTAAAACGCATTAATCTTACGTCTCTAATCAATTGATAAAAAGTAAACGTGCAACAAAACGAGCTTCCAGCCAGCTTCCCATATTACAAAAAAAAATTAAAAATATTAAGATTTCTTCGCATCGTGTGACACATTATTAACAGGGGCGGCAGAAGTTATGGGGTGGTTGGGGTATAGACCCCACCTAAAATTCCTGAGCATGTGGTGTACCCCACTTTCTGGCTTTGGAAATATACCAATTTTTTTTAAAGTTAATTCAGAAAAAAAAAAATATTATGAAATTATGAATATTTTTGCAATAATTCTCGATTGATTGACTGAGACTGACCAAGTGTTTTGATTTATTTATCCATCGGTCAAAGGTTCAACATCATTAATTATTTTTTTTCTGCTTGATTTTAGTTAGTGTCCGACCGAACCTTCGATTTCGGTCGAATTCGGCCAAAAAAAACAACATTCGGCCAAATCTTCGGCTTCGGTATATACCAGGCCATGCTACCAAAAACAAAAAGTGCCGCCCCTGATTGTTTAGTTGGTATAAGCAACCACCGCAAACATGCAGCACATTCATTCACACAAACAAATGATCGCAAAACTGCGGTGTAGCTTACCAGAATCGGTAGAGATAACTCACACTCATTCATTTTGACCAGAAAGCAAAATGCGCTATTATAAATAGAGTGGCGCGACAGCTCTTGAAGAGCCAAGGCCTAAGTGGCTTACTCTCATCAACAATTCTCTTGGTGCGTGTGAAGAATTGATGGGACCTACAATTTCACGCCGATTCCGAACGGCAAAGTTGAGAAGCACTTTTTCATGACAGATGGATACTCTTGGAAGTTTTGTCAGTTCTTCGCAAGAGGCAGTGTCCGTGAAAGATGAAATAAAAACTTTGGGCCCGAGTAGGATTCGAACCCACGACGTTCTGCTTAGCAGCCAACGCACCTAACCACTAAGCTACGGCCACAAATGCGCTATTACTCATTACATAAAGCATGCCTTACAAATGCAGCAGATTTTATATTTATTTATACCAATTCATATTCAAATTAATGTGTATAATAAACTTGCTGACCCTGCAGACTTCGTACTGCCTCAATCGATAACCGATAAGGATAACCCTCTACCACACTACCCAACCCACTACGTCTACGCATATCCGCTACCCTGTTACGACCCTACTCTGTTACCTGCTACTAACTATTTCTACACGCTTACCGTAACACCATTAGCCAGAAACCCACTACTTATTACCCTCAACCAATTTCTTGTTTGCACTTCAATTTTTCCATTTTCACAATTTATTTTTACTTTTTCTTCCTCACCAGTTCCTTACCACAAATTTTCCTGTTTCCCTTTGAAATCCAGTGAGTTTTCCGAGTTCCTTTTTACAACCTATTTTGAAATTTTCCAGTTTTCCATTTGATAACCAATGCACTCACAATTGCATGCAATTTTCAATTTGAAAACCGAGTTTTTCTTCAAGAACTTTCTATTTTTCCATTCGAAAACCCATTTTGAACCAAAAAATTCCAAGTAAAAAAAAATTAAATGTTCGACATTTGTTTGTTTTTTCCAGTTTTCTCACTCTCCCATGAGGTTTTCCTTTTCCCATAGAAACCATCGCTGAATACAACAGTATCAACCATGAATATTTCACAACTATGTGTTGGGCAATTTCGGAGTCTTTGAGAGACATAAACAAACACACATCCAGTTTTGAATAATTTTAGATTAGTACAATCACTCAATGAAATAAAATATGTTGTATAAGTATAATTATTATCAATGAATTTTGAAGTGTTTTTGATTAATATGAAGATGGAATATGAAAGTAAAGAAAGGAGGATGAGGAGAGTAGCATAGGAGGACTGAGCTAAGAAGCAAGACGAAGAAGCGGAAAAAGGGATTGCCCTAGTGAGGGAGGAGGCAATCATTGTAGGGGGGGGGGGTAGATGCAACATAACTCGCAAGTCTCTTTCGATCTTGAGACACGCATCGCCTTGATTTTTTTTTGTAATCGCTTCAAGGTTCAAGAACTCACGACTGGAGCTAGTCTATCGGGAACATATCCGGCCAAATCCGAACCAATGGCAAGGGGTAGTTACAAATGGGTTTTTCAATAGGGACGCTACAAATTAAACGCTTAAATAAAACAAAAACCGTTTTGAATATCAATAAAATTCTTTATTCCTGTGGAAGTACATTTGATGCCATTATGTATGAAATTCGATTTATTATGCATGGCCACCACGGGCACGCTTGCAGAAGTCCAGACACTGAACCCAATTTTCGACAAGCATAAATCGGCCGATACTGCTGCAATTTCACATTCGATATTCGTACGAGGTTCATCAATCGTCGCTGGCTTGTTGGCATAAACCATAGATTTGACGTAGCCCCAGAGGAAATAGTCTAACGGCGTTAAGTCGTATGAACGAGGCGGCCAATTCACAAGTCCATTTCTGGAGATAATGCGCTCATCGAACTTCGTTCTCAATAATTCGATTGTTTGGCCCGCTGTGTGACATGTGGCACCGTCCTGTTGAAACCACATATCGTCCATGTCAATATCATCCAATTCATTCCAAAAATAATCGGTTAGCATTCCCATTCACAGTAACGTGCCGGTCTTGATCATCACGGAAGAAGTTCGGCCCAATAACACCACCAGCATGTAAAGCGTACCAAACAGTGATTTTTTCGGGATGTAATGGTGCCTCGTGAAACACATGTGGATTGCTGCCTGACGCACAATAACGCATATTTTGCTTATTGACGAAGCCATCCAGCCAGAAATGAGCCTCATCGCTGAAAAGATGATTTTTCGATGAAAATCCGGATCATTTTCAAGTTGTTGCTCAGCCCAACTTGGCGGAGCCAACAGTTCTTTCATCAATTTGATCTTGTAAGTATGTAGGCCAAGATTTTTTCGCGAAATTCGCCACAACGACGTCACAGAGATGACCAACGCTTGAGAACGACGTGTGAGAGACTGATTTGGGTCTTCCGCAATTGATGCGCCAGCGGCAGCAATATTCTAGACACTACGGGCACTTCTTTATCTCACTGGCACGGGAACATTTTGTACTGAGCCTGTGGATTCAAATTTTTCCACTAGACGCTAAATTGTTTATCTGGCAGGACGATTATGACGACCATAAATTGTATGTAGCGCTCTTAAAGTGGTGACCACTGACACCGAATTTCGTTAGTAAATTTTAATAATTTTGACTCGTTGTTGGATCGTATACCTTTCCATGATGAAATGGCAAACCTTACTGAAGAGAAATGTCAAGAGAGTGGGAAAAAATATGGCGTCGTTTGCTGTCCCTATCGGTCTACTTTTGTAGCGTCTCTATTGAAAAACCCTTTTATATAGAAAAGAGAAGAGATTATTATCTATTCAATGAAGTTTGTGATTTTTTTTTTTATTGAGTAATTAAAACTTCAAAACAAAATATGAGCGAACTGATATATCCCCCCCATAGCGAAAAGCTATCTACGCCACTAATTTCAACACATGCTTTATGAATATTCAAAAGGAAAATGACTATCGGCTTATATATAAAAAAAAAGCTCAAAATGGTTCGACTAGTAAGAAGTAATTCTCTAGATTCATGTGGTATCACAATGGGCCTTTTCTTTTGGCCTAAGTGTGTGGATTCTGTATTCACAGCCACTTTAACCTAACCTAACCTTATATATAAAATGGTTTTTTGGCTTTGAAAATTCTTCAAGGTTTTATTTCTTAAATAAGAACCTATTTTGGACATATGGTTCCTTTGGTTATTTTCTGTTGTTGATGATTGAAAAGTATCAAAAGTCTTATTGCACGTCTTTCTTATTGACAATTTTAAATTAAATATAAACATATATATTCAACAATGTAACCCAGATTAATTTCGTGGAGGTTTCGAAACAGCTAAGAAAATTAATGCCATTAGTTAGAGTCAAACAATTGACACTTGTATCGTCCATTGATTTCAGCTATTTCCATGTATTCTTCCATAATGAGGCAGATCAACTTATCCCTTCTGCATTATTTTTCTGAGCAGTTCAATTTCAGTTTAGAAATTAAAAAAATCTAGTCGTATACCAATTAAGTAATTACTATGAAGACCATAATTAATGTTATGAACGCTATTGAACATTTGTTCAAAACTCAATAAACACTCAATAAACACTCAATAAAACCTAATTGCTTTTTTGCGAAAGCTTTCTCAACACAAGTGCCCCTTCACAAATTTCCTATAGTAATTGAAAATCTGAACAAGTCGCTAACTGAAAAGTCCCTATGAATATGGAAGGCATGTCAAGTAAAAACAAAAAAAAAACACGTTAGCAAGTGAACAAGGCAAACACACATAACATCATTCCGACACAAAGGTATGCAAATAAGTAATCATTGCACATTTCGGCCAATTACCATATGTTGATAGTTGATGATGCCAAGGATTCAACATTTAAGCAAGAACGCGTTGTGCGGTAGTTTGCAAAACTACACCATACAGACTATAAACCCTGAACATCACATTCAACATATTCCTCAACAAGTCCTTGGCAAAGCATATATTTACCGAAGCGAGCTGTCGGTGATGTCGGTCGGGGCTTTGTTAACAAATTGGAATACTACAAACCGGCCAAGTTGCCACGCGGACCACGACCGACGTATTTTAATATTTTATAAAACTACCGAAGTCAACTTCTATACGCACTTTTTGTTTTTAGTACGATTCTTGGGATCAGTTTGGGATTCATGAAAAGTCGACATGTTCCCTGTGTACCTCGAAGCACAGATTTGTGCAGTATTCCCCATTAATTTAGCTCCTTAATTAAATTCAACCATTATCTAGTTGTGAAGAAATCAGTGAATGATGGCCAACAGTGCGCAACGACCTGGGCAAATGAAAAGGGCGGTTTCACCCTCTTGCTTTTCCGCCACAACCCAGAGCAGCATATCAACCACACACATATATAATTTTTGCCGAGTTAAAGGAATAAATTTGTGTTTTGTGTGCAATGCACCTGACCTCGATCCTTGCTGCGTGCTATGCTTTATGGTGTTGTGCAAAAGTGTATCGTGTAAGTGTACTCAGGGGTTAATTTAATTAATTATGGCGAAAGCTTATCATACCTCAAATAAACAGCTAAAGTGGTGAATCGCTTTTTGTTGCGGGTTCCCATGGTCGAATTTCATTTGCTTATATGTATGGATGCGGATTAAAATAAATTCTCCACTTTTTTTGCTCTCACAACGGCGGCTTATTTTTCCTTTTACTATTAAAAAAAAAAAAACTTTAGGTTTTGCTTTAATTTTCGATTTTTTATTCCATACCCGAGAATTGAAGTATGGTCATGAGGGCGGCAAGAACGGCAGTATGGTTTCAAATTCAGTTGACAATTAACCAAATTATATGTATGTAGTGAAAAGGATTACGGTTTAATAGGGAGAGTGAAAATTGGATTGTGTTTTGGTTACTTTGGTAAGGTACATGTCGCGTCAATACTAATTTACTTGTTTGAAAATAATGAACTCGGTCAATCTTCAAACATGCAACAATTTTATTAGAAAAAGAACATATATTTCGAAAATGAGGTCTAATCCAATCAATTTAATTCTAAACGAACCAAATAACATTTTTCATTTCATTTCATTTTGATCATGGCATAAAGTTCTGAGTGACCAATCCTCAGCTCTTTAAATAAGTATTGGTTAGAATCATCAGCAGCGATTTCGAATCAATATCGAAACCAAGCGTTTTTTTCAAACAAATCTAAATAGCTATGTACCATACATCCTCAAGCTGTGTGTGCTCTAATTCAATTTATCTATTGTCTTGTCTCATTTATTGAATATAATAATGAAGTGCGCTAAATGTAATGAAAATCTCTTTGAAGATCACATCGTATGTGTTATATGTTCCCAAAAATTCCACATCGAATTTAGTTCAATTGTAAAGAGTGATTAATCAATACTCCAAAAAAAGTCTTAACTTGCTTTCAAAATGTAATATGTGCGTGGCAAATCCCTTGTCAAACTGCATTAGTCAGCCCGTGTAGCCCTCAAAACTCTCCTTCAGGCGCTGGATCACTTGGAGATAAAAGTGAAAATTATCAAATTGAATCTGGTCAGGAGGTGTTCTCAAGTGCCAAAATTAATCGATCATGATAAGCCAGAGCAAAAACCACGTAAGCAAAATTTGGTTTTTGGGAGTCATGAATGTGCTGAGAATGAGAATTGAGGTTATGTCTCACAAAGAATTGTTGCATTTGCCAGGTTTTTAACCAACACATTGATTGATTTAATTCCTGAAAATCTAAAAATTAATCAGAACGAAATCGAATGCTTTAAGTTAATAAAGAAAGGAGAAAAACCGATTCTTAAATTGCCTAAGGAATCCCATTCAATTAAAAATTCACCAAATTATGTTTTAAATGTTTACTATCAGAATGTATGGGGTCAGAGCCAGCCTTAGCCATCTTGGCGCCCGAGGCGAGTCAAATATTTGGCGCCCTTCTTTTTATTACAAACTATATAACTTCCTTCTCCAAAATTGAAAAGGATGGAACGTGTATCTCACTTATGAAATTGCAAGTTGATGAAAAAAGGGCCAAAGATGACCCGAAGAACTTTCCTCTCGAAACACCCTTAGGCACTTTCCTCCGATTTTGTCAAGGTCCATTCTTCTGCAAAATATAGAAGGACTGGGATGATGTTGTATAATTTTACCTTAGTTGCGCGAGAGAGAGCTTTTCCACTCAACTGCTTTCTTAGCCCAAAGAAACAGCGATTAGCACGAGTTCTTCTTCGTCTGATCTCGGCGCTGGTGTTAATTGCCGTGCTTATAGCGGAGCCTAGGTTAACAAACTCCCCTACTGCCTCGAAGTTGTATGCGTCTTTTGTGATGTTCTGTCTGAGCCGTCGGTGTTGGGTGTCCTTGCTCGAAGACAGCATATACTTCGTTTTTCCCTCATATACCGCTAAACCCATTTTTGCCGCTTCTGTCTCAATTCTCACAAAGGCGCCATTGACATCACGCTGTGTTCTTCCAATTATATCAATATCATCGGCGTACGCGAGAAGTTGAACAGATTTTTGGAAGATAGTGCCTCTGGTGTTGACGTTGGAGTTCTGCACTATCTTCTCAAGAACGATGTTAAAGAAATCGCATGACAGTGCATCGCCTCGTCTGAATCCTTTTTTGACGTCGAAAGATTCCGTCAGCTCGTTGCCAACCTTGATGGAGCAGAGTGAGTTCTCCATCGTCGCAGGGATGCCAAAACCAGACATAGCTTTGTACAGTTCGTCTCTGTAGATGCTGTCATACGCGGCCTTAAAATCGATGAAAAGGTGGTGGGTATCGATTTGGAGTTCATAGGTCTTTTCCAGGATCTGCCGCAAAGTGAAAATTTGGTCGATGGTTGACTTTCCTGGCCTGAAGCCATACTGATAAGGACCAATCAGAAAACGTATTCCTCTGTAGTTGGCGCAGTTTAGAGAATCTCAATTTTTTGATTTAGGTAGTTTAATTCTTTCCAAAAATTATGTTTCGAACTCTCTTCACTTAATGATAAAAAGAAAGCAACGTGCTTTGACTTATCATTCGTTAAGTTTTCCCTTTACTAAGATCGTTCACTTCTTACGGGTGAATTTCTGGATGATTAGAAAGTATGTTTCATTACACCAATTTTTATGCCTGGTTCTAAGCAAGACATTATGAATTATTGACCAATATCTAAACTTAAAATTATCCCAAAATTGTTTGAATCAATCGTTAAAAACATTGTTTATGTCGAAGTTTGATCTGTTATTGCAGATAAAAGAAAGATCTACAAGTTCAAAGCAAGCATTGTTCTCCAACTATTGTTTATAAGGTATTGAACGTGGTAATCAGGTTGATGCAATCTATACCGACTTTGCAAAAGCCTTTGACAGAGTTCAGTTCAATATTTTCTTATGTAAGCTTTAATGCATGGGTTTCACTCAACCCGTCTTAAATGGCTCAGAAATTATCTAACTGGTAGGAAGCAGTTTGTCAAAATTTGAGACTGAATGTACGAAATTATAATCAATCATTCAGGAGTACCTCAAGGTAGTCATTTGGGCCTACCCCTTTTTTTTTACTATTTATCAATGACTTGATGTAAATACATTCGATTTACAAGATCTAGATTCCCTATAATACATGCATACAACATTAGCCAGGTAGATATGGAACGCGTTCATTTCCCAAAAGGATGTAGGTGTAATTTTCGACGAAAAAATACATTACATTTACACAAATAGATTACTTGGTTGCTGCTTTCTTTGTTTCTAATGTATGCCCCTTCTAGACCAATTTGAGAAAGAGATTTTTTTTACATATCTCGATCTTACACAAATTAAGGAAGAATAAATCTAAATAAATAAATACAGTGGCACGGCAGCGTTGAGAGAGCCAAGGTACAGGTGCTTACACTCGACAACCGACAACATCAGCAATTCTCTGAGTGCGTGGAAGTATAGTCAGTTCTTCGTAAGAGGCAGTTCCATGAAAGAAGTCTACTCGTATTTGAATCTACACGTTCTGGGTAAGATCAAACGCACAGAACCACTGCGCCACGCGTATAACGTAATTTTGCTAAAATAACAAGTATACGCCGTAGTAAACTTCTTCCCTTCAGTTGCAAGCCTGGAATTGAACAACAACAAAGTCGGCAAATTCTACCCAGCATATAAAATCTCTATGTACTCAAATTCCTATGTGCATTGCTGTTACAGGTGGTACAAACATCAAAATTACAAAAGAGTTGTCGACTTTCATAGTATTGTGCTCATCATAACTACTCAGAGGCCTTAAAAATCTATAATCAAATATTTGTTTTGAAAATTGAATTATTTTGCTGGACTTTCATTACCATTGGAGTTAATTGGAGTTAAATCCTTTAGAATCGTTTCATATGTTGAGTCCGGTATGAAAAATAAGAAAAAGCGTTAGCAAAAAGTGAAGGATAACGACTTCCTATTTTTTAATAACGTCAAACCTAATGAATCGATTTAAATGTAATTGGTAAAAGATAGAGCCAGAGAAAAGGCAAAGGCTACTTTTTTAACGCAATCAAAGTGGTTGGAGGGGTTGCAAAGGGTTGTATGGAGGTTCATAAGATCAGAAGTTTGAAACTTATGTTTATTAATTTTGATTAAACTTAAATAACTACAACATTCAGTTTGAAAAAATAAGACGCTGAAGCGTGTAAAAATAGGCGATGTAAGTTTTTGTGCGAAGTTGTCGCACCTAGAACGGTGAAACGTTTGCATGTAATGGATTATCCAATTGGGGGTTTCAAAAGTATAGGGCTGGAATTCGACATCTGTCAAACTAAGTTGTTAAAACAATTTTTTTCAGTTGACAGTTTGACATTTACGAAAATTGGTCACTTAACTATCGCACCACTACGCATAAAAATTGTTAAAACCTACTACAAAATGGTTATTCTGCCACAGCCACATATCGTGCCTTAAGAGGAGATTATGGTTAACATAATTGTTTTGCAATTGCCAATTGGCTACAGATATTGCAAGACCTGTGACCTTGCTGTAGGTGAACGTTTTGCCGAGGACCCGAATGTGTCGATTACTCGTTGTTCTCAGGAATTAGGACTCTGCTACGGCACATTAAGGCATATCTTGCATTTGGATCTATATTTACATCCATATAAAGTCCAGCTCACACAACAACTGAAACCAGCAGACCATTTACAACATCATAGAAACGTCGAATGGGTGCTTGAACAACAGGTGGAGGACGACGAATTTTCGAACAAAATTTTCTTCAGCGACGAAGCACGTTTCTCACTCGCTGGTTATTTAAAAAAAAACAAAATTGTCCTATTTGAGATTCTGAGAATATTCAAGTAATTGAAGAGAGGCCAAAATATCAACAAAAAGTCACTGTTTGGTGCGCTCTTTAATATTGAGGTGTAATTTCGAAAATGAAAATGAAACGACGTTCACCGTCAGTTCGGAACGTTAGGGTCATATGGTAACCGATTTTTTTTTTTACCTGATATTGAAGAATTCGACTTGGAGCATATGTGGTTTCAACAAGATGGTGCCAGAGATATTTCCTGGCCGCGTAACTTCCTGTCGTGGTGATATCAGCAGCCACCAAGATCGTGCGATTTGACACCGCTGGACTTTTTTTTTGGTGGCGTTACACAAGAGATAAACCTTTAACTTAAGAACCAACATTCGTCAAGTTATAGCTGAGATGCTGTCAAAAAGTGGTCGAAAATTATCGAAGAATCAATGCTTAAAACAATTCGCGTGGTGGTTATTTAATCACAAATAATGTCAACGTTCACACTTAATAATAGAAAAGTAAATATCATGAAAAAAATATACATATATAAAATATATATATTGTAGTGAAGGATAATCTTCGCTCAAGTGTATATATTTAGTTTTTAGATTTCTTTACAGAAATTTAGAAGTTCGGTCCATAAGAGGCAGCGGTTAGCGTCTACTTATTTCCTCGAAAAATAAAAAATAAAAAACAATTAGTTTTAAAACGACAAGTTGTAGCAATAAGAGCCCTTAGCGTCTTAGTAGAAAAAAAGGCGAAAAGAAATAAATAGAAAGAAAGACTTTGTAAGTTTAAATGTTCGTGTTTATTCCTCGAAGCTTCGAATTGAAATGAATTTTATTTTGATCACAATGATGTCTTAGGTTTAGGCTTGTCTTGATCTTAAAATAATTTTATGCAGTTATATTTTCTCAGAGAGACGAATAATTATTACAGTACATTATAAGATGACATTTAAAACTGCAAAACGTTTGTACGAAACGTAAAAAAAAAAAAATCGGAGACTAAATGTTAGCACCTAAAACTATACACCGTTTTATAAAGTAACACTAAACAAACAAAAATCGACAAAAAAACGTGTCAGTTGTATAGGAGCAACCAGACCGAAGCCGACAAAGACAAGACATTTTGTCATTGTCTTGTCGGCCTCGGTATGCGTTGAATTCCAACACTATTTTTTGTCGAAAGACAAAAAGACAGTCTTAGTAATCAACATTAAATGAGGGTCCTTCATCTATTGTATTCACACTGTGGCTTCTGGTAAGTCACACTTAACTAAAGTTTTTCTCTTTACTGAAAATTGCTTGGATGTATTTTCCGAAAGAAATTAATACCTCCCTAAGCCAACTGATTTTGTTATTAAAATTTTTTTTTGAAAAAAGAAGCAAAACAAAATCAAACTTTCAAAATTTCATTTCATAAGCAATCTTTAAGTGAATTGTAGAAAACAAACTTCACCGCATCCACCTCCTTTTTCAACATTGCCTCTCAGATTTTCAATGAATACAAAAACATAAATGAATTTTTTTGAAAATTGAATTTTCAATTGATTAATCAACCAATCCCCAGAATCTGACAGAACGAAATTTTTGTTATGGCTTTCGAAATCTTTAAGGCAAACCCTTTTCCAGCTCGACTTAAAATTCAAATAAATATTAAAGTAATTAATTACCGAACAACAACTCCAACCAACCCTTTCAGTTGAGAAGAAATCCCTTCCTGGGCTCTGCCTTTTTGGAAAGAGAGATTTTGTTTTTTTTTTTTTTTCATTTTGTGTTCATTCGAAACATGAGCACAATATCTACCTACACTGGATTCTAATTCTTCAAATAGATTACTAAATGAAATTTCCGTTTTCAGTGCACCAAAAAAACCCATCAGAGAAGCTTCGAAAAAGTTATAAGAAAAAAAACAATAATAAAACAAAACAAAAAAGGGAAAGAAAAAGATACAGGATCAACTCAATTTCATTGTAATCACTCACTCACCTGGATACCAGATGTTTTAATTTACAAAAGGATTCTTTTCTCTCTGGCACATGATTCTCGTCTGGTTTTTCAGTTTTTGTTGCTTACTTTACTTTATCCATCATCGGTTTGCTACTGCTAAACCTTTTTTCATTTTTGTGTGCATCGTTCTTTTCATCCATCCCCCTGTCTCTGGTGAATATTCCGTTCATGAATTCTATACGTTGACGGCATCAGTCGGAAAGGATGCTCCTTTCATCTGACAACACAAAACTGAGGCCCAAGAATGTTCCGGCTTCAGAACATATGAGAGAAATCCAGCTTGGATTTAAAATTTCACACATGACATCCCACTGGCTAATCAGAACAAAAAAAGGGGCCCAGCTTAGGATTTCTAAAAGGGGTGGAGACACACCACTCAATCCACACTTTTCGAGCAACTCTAAAAATTAAGGCTTGGGATCGTTTGGAAGCTCTCAAAATAATTGAGTTGGTTTTTCCGCCAACCGGCCATCAACCAAAAACCATCACCGTCGAATAGATATTAGTTCGGTTTTCAAAACCACAAAAAAAAAAAAAAAAAATAAAAAATCTTCTCAAATCCCCATCAGGTTTTCATTTTTGTTTTTTTTTCGGATTCTTGGAAGGTGTAAAACAAACACCTGATACGTATGTCGTGTGTAGCAGCTGCCGCTGTATATCGTAGAATTGTATGAATAATTGGAATTGGAAATTCCTTTTGTGAATTGGAAAGTAGCTTTTCAAGTGTCAGAACAAAGGTTTAACGCCATCTAGTTAGGGAATTATGAACAGACGTAATTATAAACAAGAAGTGTTGAAATTCAAATTAAACTAAGTACTTTAATTTGCTTTTCGCACTTCTGACTGTGTAATTTTCTTCCTAAGTTCTGTAAGAAAGGGAATAGTTGATGAGCAAGTTTATTTTTGTACAAACTTTTATACTTCTTTAGCGTTTGACGTAGGTACGTGAAAGTGAAGAATTTTTTTTATTGTTCCGGGGAGGGTGTTTTCTGTTTTTTTTTTCTGTTCACTATTTTGTGGTCTTAAGAAGAAATGGGTGACTGACACTTCTAAGGAGACACAGATTATGTTGGTTTTTTTTTTTTTTTTTTAATATTGTGAAGAGAGAGCGTACGATTTATGTGGTTGAAAATTATCACCGGAAGTTTTTGAATTGCGATTGAAAAAAAGATATGATACATCATAGCCACGTGGGAAATGGCTCACTTCCCACAAGTTACACGCTATATTTAATTTTAAAATATTAAAATATTCTTTCAATTGACTTTTCTGAACGAAAAAATATACTATCTTATTAGCGGACGACCGTACTCCATGATATTATGTTAAAAGACTTAATATTAGAACTATAATTATTAGGTTACTGTGATTCTGCTGAGAGAAGGGATGCTGTTCCATCTTCTCATGTCATTTGTCATGTTGTTTGTTAGTGCATGTTTAGTGCTGTCGATCATGTCAATTTGTCTTTTGTCGGTCCAAGTCCTAATCTCACATTTATATGAAAAATTGTTTTGTTGTGTCTTTCATGTTTTAACTAGCTGACCCACCAAACGCTGTTTAGTCACATAAGGTAAATGTTAATCTTCGGAAATACTAATCCGAATCCCAAAAATGTGCATGACTGGGTCATACGAGCTTGATCCTGCATGCAAAAACTCAATACATATCTATATATATAAAAATGTAATGTTGGTTTGTGTACGCTCGAAAAACTCAACAACCGTTTGACCGATTTTCTTAATTTTTGTTTTAAACTAAAGAGGAATAAGGGAAGAAGGTTGTTAACAAACAAAATGTAAACTTTTCAATCACAAACGGTGCAGATCTTAAAAAATAATGCTTTTCTCACTTCAGCAAAATATATCAATATAGCTACGAATATTCGGTTTCGTCAAATATTTTTATTTTCAGATTTCAGTCAAAAAAAAAGAAAAATAAATAAATAAATAAATAAAATGTCAGTGAAGAAAAATATTATTTGTCAAATATTGTTTTTCATCGACAATAAAAAAATTATACACTTGACATTTTTAGTTGTCGATTTTTTTTCTTTTTTTTTTTTTTAGATTTGTTGCTAAGTTCGACTCACTACTTTTGTACCAGTGGAGCGTTTGTCATCGTATTTTGAGGGAACGTTTGAGTAGTGGCGTAAATGAGTTTTAAGTATTTTATATAAAATCGACCAAGCCGTTTATGAGATATATCCAGGAAAGCTGGTTGTGGAGTAGCGAGGTATTGGGTAGCAGGTAGTGGGGTGACGGGTAGCGTGTAGAAGTAGATTTCAAACTCGCGTTAATTTCTCGATGAGGTGTAGATTGAAGATTATCAGGTTAAGTTTTTCGGAAATTTTCTGCCAAAAGTGTCAAAGCACTAGCAAACAATTGTTGATTTCCACGGTGCCGTGCAATAACGCCGAGCGAAATAATGCCGAATTCTGAAATTCGGCTTTATTTCACTTTGCTAAAGTGAAATAACGCCGAATTTTAGCATTCGGTCTTATTTCACTTTGGCAAAGTGAAATAACGCCGAATGCCAATTGAGAAATAAGGCCGAATGATAAAAAAAGAAAGAAGACGGTTCAATTTATTTTTTGCAAAGAGCAATTTAGCTGTGCTTAACGACAAAAGTCCAGAATGTAAAAAAGGTGTTTTACCTTTAATGAGAATCACTTAATTTATTTTTACTTGTCAATATTATGTACAAATAATAAATTTTCAAGGTGTCTACATAAAAAAGAAAACAAATTCTTTAAATTCCTGTATACACATTCGACAAAATGTAGGTAAACAGCATTTTATTTTTCAAAACTGTTGTCGTTTCCTTTAATTTAAAAAAGCAACCACTACACATTTTGTAATTCATTAAGGGGTTTCGGAAGCAGAATCTGCATTTCAATGATTCCTTTTGATCATCTTTTTCCCTCTCGGCTGGGGATGATGCCGATTCGAAACATTCAAGATCAATTCGGTTTGCTAGCGAGCGAAGCGAGCGGAAAAAAATTTAGCCCAAAAGAGAATCAATTTGGGGTGTGAAAATAAAAAAATTCGCGCGAACTTTTTTATTTTCACACCCCAAATTGATTATCTTTTGGGCTAAATTTTTTTCCGCTCGCTTCGCTCGCTACCATTTGTACCTATTATATATTTTTTTATTTTTATTTGATCAAATTCTTAAAAGAGCCTTGGTCATGTTTCATGTACATAGATGTACATACCAAGGTATTAGTTCTATACTTTTTAAATTTCAATCAATACTGAAACTTTTACTTCACGTTAAATTTCAATCAATACTGAAACTTTTACTTCACGTGACTTCTTTTAACTGAGCGTGGTCTTGCAAGAACCAAGGAATATAAACGGAAACGGAAATACATTTCTATACATGATATTGTCAGCTTAAAAAAAAAATGTAATATAAATGTGAGCAGGTAAATTATTATGTTAACAATGTGGATCTCCTTGTTTTGACAGACATTTTTTTTTAAATATTCGACATATGTTTCACAGTGACAGCTTATGTATTTCTCAAACATTTTTTCATGAAACAAATTTTTTGTTTCACCACTTATTTTTTTGTTTTTTTGTTTTTTGTCACAAGGAGCTGTACACTATCCTTTAAGTATAAAAAGTGTCAGTGACACGTGAAGAAATCTGGATCTCTCAAATCTCAAGTGATTGGTTTTTTTCTAGTAAAAATGATAGCAAAATCACAATTAGATTTGAGACTGAGATACATTAACCATTTCGCATAAGACCCAAAGTGAAATAACGCCGAATCGGCATTATTTCACTTTCCCATAGTGAAATAAGACCGAATGCTAAAATTCGGCGTTATTTCACTTTAGCAAAGTGACATAAGGCCGAATTTCAGAATTCGGCGTTATTTCGCTCGGCGTTATTGCACGGCACCGATTTCCACGTATGTAATTCTTTCATTGTTCTATTAAATGCTTCCAATGATCTTGTTGGATTTCTTGTTTTGCCATTCTTGACGTTTTGAGATGTTGCATTGGATTTCGTTGGCTTTATTGTTTAAGTGTTATAAGAATAATAATGAGTTCAGAATTATAAAGTGAGAGCTTTTAAATATGTATTGTGAAATGATTGCAAATGAGTGGTATAAACAAAATGGTTGAATGAAAGAGGGTGACCAGACCTGTCTTCCTTTTCTGTTTTTTTTTTTTTTTGTAAATGTTAAAAACGTTTTACGGATGTCAGCAGCCACCAGTCTGTCTAAAATGCCCACTTAATCTATTATCATTTTTAATAATTGTTGATAAAATTTCTTTTGCTTTGTATTCTCTGATCCATTTGCTTGTATGTATGTACATCTTTTAACAATGAAACTCAAATCCACCAAAAACTCATTGAAATTATAACTCTTTTCAACCGCGACCGTTCAAATTGCAACAATTTAACAAATCTACCAATAGTAGGTCCGTTCGCGTACCCTCCTAAAACAGTCCATTTTTACGGAAAATTACGAAATTTAACCAAATGCTATTCGCGTACTCAAAAATTTGGTAATTTTTCGTAAAAGAGAGCGCTCAGGAGAGAGTAAAATATTTCCCCAACCTACGAATTTTAGCCCAAGAAATTTCTATGGGCTGGTTTGTTAAACACGTCAAATTTGTTTGAAAATAGTAAATAAATAAATAAATTCAAATTCGAAGTTTCAATTCTTCATACAAAAAACTTGACAGTTACAATGTGGGTAAAATTTATTGCTTTCCCGTTCGCTTACTATTTTGTAGTTTTGTTTTTCTGTGAGAGAACTTTACCCCCACTCCTTAAAATGTCTTGTTTTACGAATTTTAGTGCAGAAAGTACGCAAACGAACCTAGTAATTATGTACCTACTTCAAGTTTTTTTTTATTGATTTTTTTGAATTGATTGATTGAATTCAATTAATTTTTTTCTAAAGCTTTGTCGAACTGTCAAAATTTCATTCACTTTCAATTTCATAACATCAGTCCTACGATAAAATCAAAACAAATATTTATTGTGAAAAGAACTACATAATGCACATGTATGCATACATATCTACAGCACCACGGAAGAGATAAAACTTTCTTTATATCATTAACGGTCTTGTTAATAAATAAAATTAGGTAAATCTAATTTTATTCAAAAGCGATAGGTTCGTTCGTTTACGATCCTCGTCGAACTTCGCTGCTAATCGCTGCCCAGGGTTTTTCCACACCTAACGCATTAGAAGTGCGGGATTAAGCTTGAATCCCAAAATTCTCGCCCCAAAATTATGATTTATTCATTTTCAAATTAATCTGTATAATATATTATCTTCTATCAGCCGTATTTATTAGATTCGACTTATACACCTCTATACAGTATATTAGCTATGTTATGAATAGGCTCTTATGTTACGTTGAATAAATTCTTATTTATAAAAATTTGTTCATCATAGCATAGTTACGTTAGATCTCTGTCAAAAAAAAGTACCAAAACGATGATCTACTACATTCGACAGACATTTGAATTGAAAAATAAATATTCTTTCCTGTCAACAGTTGATGTGTTTGAATATAATTTGTTTCATATTTTTCTTAGAAAACCGATTTTCATTCCGAAATTCTTTTACACGAGTAGTCATTGGATCAAACCGTTTTGTTTATAGTTTGGGCCTCCAGGAAAGCGAATTAATGTCATTCACAACACTTCTAATATGGTATGGCATGTTTAGTTGCTGACAAAACTCAAATAAATTTCTTGACAGATTATGATAATAATTAATAATTTTTGATTTATTGACGTGTGATGTCTGACACATACGTCTTATAGTACCTTATAATAAGCCTTAAGGGGCCGACCCATAGAATCCGTCAGTGCGTCAGCGTTGACGATTTCAACTGACAGCACGATAGAATATACATTTTCTAATGAAACTCGTCCCATAAGCAACGCATGTGACGGATACGACGGATAGAGTTGCTCAACTTTCTACTTTTTGCGTCCGTTGATCCGTTGACAACTGAATTTGACGAGCAGTCAATTCATTAATTCAATGTGTTCCCACAGCAACAAGGAAAAGCAATGAATTATCAAAATTATGTGCAAAAAAATAATTTTGACACGATTTTGATATTTTGATTTAAATTTTTTTGTTCAGATTTGCGGTTTTGGGAATAATTTTTACACCAAACAAATGAGACTGTCAAAGTTTACAACGTATTCTATTGGACGGTTCCATCCGGCAAACACGTTGGCAGCAACGTATGCGTTGACGCTGACGGATTGACGGATTCTATGGGTCGGCACCTTTAGGTATACAACCCTAAACGTTTGTATAGCTTATTCAATCCCTATGTAGTGTAGCGAAAACTTTATAAATAAGGATTTTCCTTATACAGGCATTATAAGTCTTATAATAATAATAACGCTCGAAAAACTCAACAACCGTTTGACCGATTTTCTTCATTTTTGTTTTAAATTAAAGAGGAATAAGGGTAGAAGGTTGTTAACAGACAAAATGTAAAGTTTTCAAATCAAAAACGGTGTAAATGTTAAAAAATAATGCTTTTCTCACTTCAGCAAAATATATCAATATAGCTAAGAATATTCTATTTCGTCAATTTTTTTCAAATTTCAGATTTCAGTATCAAAAAAAAAAAAAAAAATGTCAGTTAAGAAAAATATTAGTTGTCAAATATTGTTTTTCATCGACAATAAAAAACTTGACATTTTTCGTTGTCGTTTTTTTAATTTTTTAAGATTTGTTGCTTAGTTCGACTCACTACTTTTGTACCAATGGAGCGTTTGTCGTCGTATTTTGAGGGAACGTTTGGGTAGTGGCGTAAATGAGTTTTAAGTATTTTGTATAAAATCGACCAAGCCGTTTATGATATGATATATGGCCAGGAAAGCTGTTAGTGGAGTAGTGAGGTAGTGGGTAGCAGGTAGTGGGGTGACGGGTAGCGGGTAACGTATAGTAAGTTAACGGGGTACTGAGTGGCAGGAAGCAGGTAGTGGATAAACGGGAAGAGGGTAGTAGGGCCGTAGATAGCGTTTAGCGGGTAGTTCAATAGCGGGGTGCAAAAGTTGAGGTCTTATTTTTATCAAACGAGGAAGTACGAAGTCTGCTAGGTCTGATTTTTTAGATTCGTTGCTTTTGATTTGTTGAACCTCTGCAGCAAATTCTCTAAAAATGTAGGGTTATTTTTGTTAACAAAATGACTGAAAATGTTAAATTTCATTGAACAACCTGTATTTGGTTTGATACACATGTCATTAAAATATAATCATACTGAATATTTAAGATCATTTCATATAATGAAAATTTCAAGTTTTAACCGAATTACTTGATGCCCATGTATTTTTGATTGTTTCTGTTGTATTGAGTTCGACTCACTTATTTTGTACCAGTGGAGTGTTCTGCACCGAATTTAGACAGAATGTTCTGGTAGTGGCGTGAATGGGTTTTTAAGTATTTTGAGAAAAATCGACCAAGTTGTTAATGACATATGAGCAGGGTAGTGGAGTAGCGGGGTAACGGAGTGACAGGAAACAGGAATATGTAGAGGGCATAGGGGTAGCAGTTAGCGTGTAGGGGAGGATAGCGAGGATAGGTACCGGGGTTGCGGTAAACGGATAGCAGTTTAGGTGTTTAATTTATAGCATTTGCAATCACAATCAATTAAGCTCAAGGTGAAATTTTAGAATTGTGTGGCTTAGATTTAGATGCGACGGATAGTCTTTATATCTACGCAGACAGAAAAACAAAAAATATTGAAAAATTAAATTTGTATGAAATGTAATCTTTGTTTTGTTTCTCATTTCTCAACCATCCAATCACATGTGCCACTGCGAAGTGTGGCAAGGTACAGCTAGTTATCTTATGAATTCAATGAAGTTTGTTATATGTTTTTTTTTTTTTGAGTCATTAAAACTAAAAAAAAAAACCGAGCGAACAAGATTCATCCCCCATTTATTTCTTCTTCTGTTTCCCCAGCTTTGTAGTCCGCATGGCTTTATGAAACTACATACGTATTAACCTACCTAATGTAGGGGGCAATTCCTGTTTTATATGTCGCAAGTACAAATTCTTTCACTTAGAAAAAATAAAAAGAAATAGAGTGGCGCGACAGCTCTTGAAGAGCCAAGGCCTAAGTGGCTTACTCTCATCAACAACTCTCTGGATGTGTGTGAAGTATTGAGGGAACCTTCAATTTAACGCCGATTCCGAACGGCAAAGTTGAGAAGGACTTTTTCATGACAGATTGATACTCTTGGAAGTTTTGTCAGTTATTCTCAAGAGGCAGTGCCCGTGAAAGATGAACCCACGACGTTCTGCTTAGCAGCCAACGCACTTAACCACTAAGCTACGGTCACTACATATTCACTTTCACTTTCACTTTCACTTAAAAAACGATAATATTTTGGAGTAATAATATGTTATAATTTATTACTAGCTAACCGAGGGAAAACGCTTCTTTGCCATACTAACGATAGCAAATTTAGCAAAACAATTAATGGGTATTGGAAACGGGTGTATGCTTATTCATGAATCTTGGCCATATATCACATTACCATCATCTTCTGTAAGATCACAGAAAGCATAACTGAATTGGTAGGGGTACTTGGAAGCGATGGTTAGGGGTAACGGGGAAGTGATATAGTTACTGTATTAAGAGACGGGAAAACTGTACACCGAAGCTTTAAGTTACCTAACAATATTCTTATCCTTGGCGAAGATCATCTCAGCTTGCTCGGCATTAAGCCTCAGTGATATGCTGTGTTGTAGCGGAATAAAAGGAAACCATTAACTGGCAACTGGCAATCATTTTCTTAGCTTCTTCATTGAAAAATTGGTCTGGTATCTTTATTCGATCATCTTCGAAGAGGCGCTTGTTATCGAAATACTTGCTTCTATGTCTATTAAAATCCAGTCTGGTGCAAATCTTTAGCAACTTCCCCTCGTAGAGTTGGTGTTTCTGCAACGCTGTGAGGCGGTTAACCAAGTGCACGAAACGCTTTGAAAATTAGTGGGATTTCTTATTATAATCTTTATTTTTCAATGTGAAAGCGATGGAATGCTAAATGATAAAACTTAGTGAATTTCGCACCGAGGTACTTCGCTCTTTTCTTTTCATACAGTTGGATCTAATGGGAAACTTCGTAGAATAATCCTTGCTATATAGTATGACTGGGCTGTACTAGTGCTATATGGGCATAAAAATGGATAGAATTCATAAGTCAAGGCAAATATTACCATCAATTCTGAAACACGGCCAGCCGTTCAAGTTGGATGTCTTCACAGTAGGACCTTGCGTCACACCTGTCTTACAAGACCTTGTTGATGTTTCCTGGCTTTAATGTTTGATTACTTGAAAAATATCGGCATAACTCCAAACCGAATGTGCATGAGAATGCCAGAGCAACTGATAGCACAGTTTGAAAATTTCGTTTATAACTCTCCAGAAGAGATGTGCAATTCGATCTGTTCTAACTAAGAACTCAACTGCAAGACAACTACGAAAAACATATGGGCTTGAGTCATCGATTGTAAAATTCAGCTGAAATATTGAGCCTTGCTTCTACAGTGAAGGATTTCACACAGCCAATAAAGTGAAACCCCTGGTTTGACGAAGAATGTAGGCAGGAACATGCAGCTTAGCAGGAGGAGTACCAAACGAAGAGAAGGGAGGAATACCGGCTTCAAAGAACACAAAAGAGAAGCATTAGAAGAGTCAGATAAATGACGGCATAAATAGCTGGCTCAAGGTAGTCGACCAAAAAGCGATGCCTGTAGAGGTAAGCAAGGGAAAGTCATAGTAGAATCACAGTCGATGCTGAGGATTTGGGATGACCATTTCTGTAGACTGTCTGTATAACGATGACAACGAACAAAACCCTGCTGTCAAGCAGGAGTGATTCATTCGACACGACGATAGCCAACAATTCCGTGAACCTGATTTGTATGAAGAAAAAACTGCAATATAACGGCTGGAACGCAAAAAAACCGCTAGAGCAGATGGTCTAGCTGCCCAGCTGCAGAAAGCAGTAAATAATCTAGAACGGACCATGTGCCAAATAAATTTTTTTTTTCTTCAAATACCTACCTGCTATCCATGAACTCTAAATCGAAACCTACTTACCTACCTACCACTACCTTGTAATCAATTTCAAATGCGCGTATGACAGCACCTACAGAGACAAACTGTAAAAAACTTTGCTAGTTTTGGCATTACTTCAGAGCTCGTTAAGTTATGCAAAATGACGATAGAGAACTCACGCTGCTCCATCAAGGTTGACAACGAAATCATTCGATGTCAATAAAGAATTCAGGAAAGGCGATGAACTGTCATGCGATTTCCTTTACATCGTTTTCGAGAAGATAGTACAAAACTCCCGGCACTGTGTTCCAAAAGTCTGTTCAACTTCTCGCGTACGCGAGAGTTGATGAACTAAGCATGATGTTAATGGCGCCTTTGTGGGAATGGAGATAGAACCTGCAAAAATGAATTTAGCGGTAGATGAGGGACAAACGGGGAATATGCTGCCTTCAAAGACAGTACACCCAACACTGACACGGCTCGGACAGAACGTCACAATAGACATATATAACTTCAATTTAGTAGAGGACTAGAGGGGCCTATCTATGCACCTCACCGCGACTCAGGTGCAGCACTCAAGTGGAAGACGACTTCGATCAACTTGGAGTGCAAAACTTGAGACAGTTTAGCTAGGGACCGGGCTGGCTGTCGGAGACTATTAGTTGAGGCCAAGTCCACAATGGGCTGTAGCTCCACCTTAAGTAAATAAATAAGTTCACTTATTTATCTTATTTTAAAAAAAAAGACCTATGAATAAAAAATGTCCAAGGATTTTTCTTTTCATCAGCAGAAAACTCTAATATGTAATTGTTTGTCATTCATATTAATGTAAATCCGAAAAAGAAATCGGGTCGAGAAACCCCAACATGGGATTTAAAAAATTAAACAAAAATAAAGACAAATACAACAAGTAAATCCAAAACCAATTCAGTGTCCTTACATTCACTTCGCTTCCATTTATTTCACATGACGGCTTTTGCTTAATACAATAACAGCAAACAGACGAACAACAGAAAAGAATGTTCCGCAGTTTTTCATTTTGTTTTAAAATTTTGATTGAAAACAGTTTGTCTTGCGCCGCAGGGTTTTATTTTTTGTAATTCACAAAAATAAATTTACATCCACCATCTCTGACAGAAAACAATAAAAACAAAACATTCGTAAACCGAAAACAGAGCCTTTTGCTGTTCACTAAATATAATGGCATTTTTTTTCGTTTTGTTACTCGGAAAAGTTTTATGTACCCAGAAATGCAAGCATTGTGAACTGAATTAACTAATTGCCTCGCGGCTGAATTAAGCTGTCATTAAATAATAATGATATTGGGTAACTTTTGTATTGCTTCTGTGTTTGACAGGATTTGGCGATTTGTTTGTGCAATTCAAATTCGTTGTCCTGTTCAGTGTTAATAAAGCTTGTCCCTCAAAGGAATACCCTTTTTGCTCTTTTTTCGTTTAATTTATTTATTTGCAAATAATTTATTTGGGAGCCTTTTGATAGTTTTCGCGATGAATTCTCCATAAGCGCAGAGGAACCGGACCGGAAAGTCCTTTGCGGTACAATTCATGGCAGCGAGGCAGACCAAATTTGCGCTGGAAGGATGGCATAGACCAGGACGCCCAAAGCCTTGATGAGGAGCCGAACAGGATGGCATCGGCCAACGATCGGGATACATGTTAAGACGCAGATGAAGGGAGAAACATCTTTGACCAGGCCGTTTAGGTACATCAAGCACAAGGACACATATGAATCTCATTCTTCTTCAAATCACCCCATACACGAATGTCACATATGGAGGTGGCCACAATAATAACAATTTCTAACAGAACGTTGCTCCAGGGACCCAGCAACACCAAGCTTCATGCTTTTAAACTTCGAATACTTACCTGAGTGAAGTAGAGAGGTGATAGGGTTGGACAATTGTGTGTGTGCCATTGAAAGCGATTTCATTTTCATCCTTTCTTTGTATTGTCAATTCAATATTTTCCGCAAGAGATCTTTTATTATTATTATTATTTAATTTTTTCTATCCAAAGAATGAAGAAGACGCATACGGTCCTCGACTTAGTTGCCTTTTCAATTCGAAAATGTTCCAACAAAAGGACCATCATGTATGGAATTCGATTAAATTTATTTTGGAATGTCCTCCCTTTATTATGATGATGACGACAACGCCGATGACGATTATGATGATGATGGGTGGTGCATCAGGTTCGTATACATATTGATATTCTTTCTTGAGCTTGGCGTTAGGGTTGTGGATGGCGGTAGAAGTTTTTGCACGATTGCTTCACGATGAAGGAGTTTGTCGTATATGTGGGATGAATGGAATTAGGCACTTAAGTTTAATGGCAATTGGAAGCATCCTTTTCTGAAGCGTTACTCGTCCTTAACACTTTCGGTTCATCGCATGTGATTGAGCGATTCTGAATGATGAGTGTTCTGTGCGAGTCATAAGAATTACCACCCATGGGATAACTTTATCAATAATAAAAAAGAAAATTCGGATTCCATGCCACGAAGGAGCGTCTTGCTTTAAACTAATTTCTTTGACACAAAAATGTGTGGAATATTGAATTTTATTTTGTCAATGAAATAAAAAAATTATTGAAACCAAATTTTCTTGCACCTTTTCCTTTTAAAAGACTAAGATTTGAAAAGAAAGATAGATGGCTTGCGAAGTTCAAAATTAGACAATGAGGGTATTTTGAAATAATTCGATTCGATTATCATCCGGATTTGATGAAGCTAGTGTTTTCCGGGGCCACACCTGCCTTCCCCACAATCTGGTCGAGGACTATGTTGAAGAAGTCACATGACAGTGCATCTCTTTGTTAAAACCCTGTCCATGTATGAAACAGCTCGGATGAGATGTGACCCCTTTGCAAACTGCACTGCGTGTTGTTTAGCGTCATGCGACACAGCTGGATCAGTTTGTTCTGGATCCCGAATTCAGACATCGCCATAATAAGCTCTTGACGGGTGATACTATCATAAGTACCTTTGAAGTCGTTGAAAAGATGATGGGTTTCGACTTGAAATTCGTTGGTATTTTATAGAATTTGTTTCAGTGTGAAAATTTGGTTTATCGTTGTTCTGCCTGGCCTGGCCTGGCTACACTGGTACGTGCCGATTATTGTACGTTGGATAGGATTTTGTATGCGACATTAAGCAGGGATATGCCTCGGTGGTTTTTTTTTCATGAGATGGGATCATGGATGGGGCATATGGAGCTTATAGACCAGTCAGCTGTAATGCATTCTTCTTCCCACTATTTCTTGATGACCTGGTACGTGCGGTACATCAAAACACCTCCTCCTTATTTTAATAGTTCCATAGGTAGGCCATCCGACCCGCAGAATTGTTATTTTTTATCTTTTGGGTGGCTCCTTCTTCCTCTTCTGTGGTGGGGGACTGGGTCTTCATTGACTTGTATTGCTTCTCTTTCCTCATTGGCTCGCTGGACATTATGCGCGTAAGGCAGCTTTGAAATATCTTTCCATTCCCTTCGGTGACTAGGTTTACTTCACTATTTCGAAGAGCCCGCTAAGAACAGGCTTAAGCCAGAAGCTTATTGCTTCGCCCTTCGGAACATCTGGGGCCTAACATTCGATTATACAAAAAAAATATTCGAATTCGCAAATTCCGTACTCTGTAAATCTATAAGAATGTTTTAATATGCGATAGTCGAACAGTTCTAGTAGTGCCAAGTATATTTTTATATTCTTTCGCATATTCGAGGAACTACGTAACTCGAAAGTAGAATTCAAAACAAGGCAAAATCGCAAATAATCACTCTACATTAAATGTGTTTGCGAGTAGTAAGTAAAAAGATGTTTTAACACCTAAGATTCCAACAGATACATGAAAGCAAAGCATATTTTGAAAGGCAGTAGCTTGGAACGAAACTGGTATTATGTTATAATATTGGATTAAAAATTATGTGTTTGGTAAATACTCCAAGGTAAAACATATACAAATCTGCCTTCGTTCTATTTGTTGAACTCATCCTGGATTTTTATCTGAATCTAAGTCTTACCACACTTTTCATATTTATGTGGGATTTTCCAAGAGGAGCGAGTTGATTTTGACGGCTCATGGCGCCCATATTATATCTTTAACTTTCTGTCATCATGATTGTGTTTTATTCATTAAAGACAAATCATCATGGCAAGGTACAGCGAGGAGGAATACGTACCTTACCTACCTACAAATGATAAATCTCTATTATCAAAATGAGTGTTTTAAATTGAGTCCAACGACTAAGTACACAATCAGCGTTACGTCAGCAGGAAGCAAGATCTCCTCTTTTCGCGGAAGTAAAAAAGATGACTGTTGGACCAAGACGAAGCCATCAATGAAATGAGTTCGTTATGTTTTTAGCTGTATAATTACTCTTTCAACAGTCAACAGTATACTGCCGACCGACTTCGAGGAAGATATTTTTGGTGTGTAATGTCGTGATTTCATCCGATTCAAACAATGGTTGATAAGAATGAAAATGTCAAATGTATGCATACGTTGCAAAAGAAAATGTCCACAGGCGCGAATGACAAAAAAAAATGATATCACTTCTCGAAAAAAAGAGTCGGAAATTAATTAACGTACCAAAATAATTTGTGCGCTGTCAATATTCCTTATTTTAATTTAAAGTTCTCCACAGCAAATGTTATTTAGTTTTTGCTTATTGCGTCAAAAAATCCGAGACTCGTTCGAAAATCGCAAATTTTCTAGCAAGTAGCTTGGCATTACTAGCATTCTATTCTATTCTCAAACATAGTATGATTCAAAAGCAGAATCGCAAATGAGTTTCGAACAGAATCAAAAGTAGAATCGAATTACATAGTAGGGCCCCTGGTGTTTTTTTTTTTTTTTTTGCCGAGACTCTTCTAGATTTTTAAGCTGAAAAACTGCGGATGCCCTCCTCTTCCTTCGCAAGGTCTTTTTCTCATTTCTCTTTTTTCTTCGGTACTCTTCTCTTGCTGCTCTCGTTTTCCGTTGCAGCACCTGCAAACGTGCATTTTCCGTCTCTCTTTTCAATAACGCGCATTCATCATCATTACACGTGTTCTTTTTTGGTAATGGCTCGTTACCTAGGGTGGTTCCGGCTACATTTTTAACTATTTCGCAATATTTGTTCCACAAGGTGAGGTATTAAGGAGGACGGCCGGCGCGCGGAGTGTCTCTCACTCAGGCGTTCACTGTAGTTTAAAATGTAGGATTTGAGTCTTGCGTTGATTTGCACGTTTTCGATTTGGTTGATGGTTCGGTTCATTTAAAGATCACCAGTTGCTGTATAGATCTTTCGTCTTGCAAATATATTTCTACCAAAAGCCCTTATCCAAATATCCCCCCAAGAAGTTTTCCTTCCGATTTTTGAATTGAAGTCCCCGAGTAGGATTTTGACCTCGCGTCGTCTCAGCATCATCGGTAATTACAGCTGTGGGGTATACAACAAAGACGACTCCGAATCGTGTCCATCTATGAAATCGCTGTGTCGAGTTCTTTCCCTTTTGATGAAGGCTGCCTAGTGCCAGGAACTAACAAAACTTCAAAAAGCATAATTTGTTTTTGAAAAATGTGGGCCATCAATAACGATTGACTCATACCATTTATAGATCACCTTAACCAATAGGAATCTAGCTAATAACCGAGCTGGCAATAATAGAAGCTTGTCCAATGAGGCTCCGGCCCGATTCGAATTGAAAAAAAAATTATATCAGCGATTTAGTCACGTTTCCAAGCAAATGTTTCCTACTTGTTCAATTTGAATTCTTCAACAAAAAAGTCAATTTCGTGCTCCATTGTTGCCATTTATCACTTAAAACCTAATAATTTTAGTTTCCTTTTTTACTTCTGTTGATCTCTTGCCTTTGTTATAACTGAAGCAAATTGAAAGCAACTAACCTGTCATCCCACATTTAGTGCCGGTCATTTCGCACCTGTGGCATATTTTTTGCACCCAATCTAAGCGAAAATGCGGACTATTATCAAACCCCTAACAACTGTCATCAATTTACTTGCAAGTTTTTTGCTCTTCGTTTTTCATTTGGCACAATGAAATGAATGCAATGAATAATCGCAAGCACGTTCCACACGAATTGCACAGGATAACGGCGATGATGATGATGATGATGCTGCTCCCATGTCCACCTGACAACTTGCCATTTCTCATACATCCGGTCGTGGCTCTTCTATAACCGTTCTCATGCCAGCTTCCTGATTCTAATTTAATATTCATCAGACATTAATTCAAAAAAAAAAAATTATCTACCATCATAAATGTCAGGTCAGAGCATATGTGAGTTAGGTTGGCTTGTGGACGATATGGACAGGAGGACAAATAAAAAAAAAAGAAACACACGAACGGATCTAGTGAGGCAAAGCCGAAAAAGGCATTAAAAATGAAATGAATTGCAATGAACCACAGATTACGTCCATGAATGGCTGAAATGGCCATTAACTGACCGCCCATTTTGCCCATATTTGCCACGGTTACTTTTTTCTTGGTTGGTCAAAAATGAACACTACATAAGTCGTCCTAATAATTGCAGCAATTATTCTATACAAGTCCGAGCCGGGCGCGACCAAAGCCGACCACAGGACACAAAAATCGCAGTCGTGAAATTTAAAAACCAGACCGACCAAAAGCCTTTATGAAGGTGGCAGCGCTGTTCGCTGTCGACTTACTAAACAAAAAACAAAAAACACGTCCAGCAGTTAGTCGTTAAGAGTGGGAATGAACCGAAAAGAAAAAGCGGAAATCCCGGAAATCTGTATCAGATTTTTCATTTCAGGCCCCATCATCATCGCATATAGCGGAGACATCATCATCTTCCCTCAGCCGAATCCAGTAGTCGGTTCGAGTGAGGCATCGCATCGTGTCGTCGTTGGCGTTTATTCGCGTAATTAACCCTTGAATGGTTTCCTATGAAACTTCCAGCTCAACTGTTCAGAACAACGTATGAGCAACGAGCAGGACCAATGAACGGACCAACAGCGAGGAGTGTCGATTCGTTGTCCTAAATTATTCCAACAAATGTAAAACTCAGTCAGATACAAACATTCCTCTTCTTCTTTTTTTCCTGTTGCTTCCTCCGAGCCGCCATGTTGTTCCGTTTTCTCATAACTGTCATAGGTAACAGTTACTATTACAACGTCAATATACGGTGGTACCCCGCTGCGCCAATTTCACAGAAAAACCCATAAACATTGTCCTTGCAGACGTCAAAATAGGTAGAATAAAAAAATGTCGTTGCTTTCTGATAAATAAATTTTATCACAACTCCGCTGAATACAACCTTTTCACTTTTTTTATGGAAAACCGGAAGTGTTGAAGGGATGTGAAGATTTTATTTGAAATCACTTGGAACTGAGCCAAAAGCCTGAGTTGGCGGGTTGTTGGAGGGAAATTGCTTCGACGCGCTCATGTGTGCAACATTTTTTAGTGCCTACCGATTTGTGAGGGTTTTTGTCGTATTGTTTTGAAGTTTCATATGGTTTTGTTTTGTGGATCGAAGAAGAATGCAGACAGACAAAATTTGTAACGATAAATGTTTGAAATTGGTACGACAGTGAAAATCAGTGTGAATATCTGAGCAATGGATTTTTTATATGTGACCAATTTTTTTTTGATACGTATATCTTTGAGCAATGTGTATAGGTATTATTTTAACTTAAGTGGTTTTTCTTACAACCAGCACGAATTGCTACTTAAATTCAATTCTTTTTGGCGTGAAAGAAATGTGCAGAAAATCTTGCAAATTTTGAAATTTTAACTTGTTTATAAAAAAAAGTATAACTTATTTGTGTCGTTCTTTCGCAGCTAAAGATATAGTGAGTGTGAATGTCATTTATGGGTTGTACGATGATAACGATGAAATAACGACAGCAAAAGAATTACTTCAAACAACAACATCCGATTCTCCACCAAAAATAGTAGGTATCCCAATCGCGTACACCAACAACATCCACTGCTCCATCTCAATCACCCACAAACAGCAACAAGTCTCGGTATTCAAGTGGCAAAATGGACAAATGAAATGCATTTTGGACCTTTGAACGACGATAACAACTTAGAGGTGCTTCCACCAATGGCTTTTTCCCTCAATTCCCTTATTTGGCTGGAGTTATAGCTATTTCACGGGTGCCAAGCCGATTATCAGGCTCCTTTTAAAAAAATTGGTGCTGTCGAGTTGTGTTTTTCATTTTAATCGAAAAAGTTTTTGAGTTCACATTTGGGATTTGAACCTAGGACCTAACTGTAGTGTTTAATAACACAAAAACAAATTATAACAAAATAAACTGACTAAGTGTAGAAAACTTTCAATAATCTAACCCTCTGCTCTGTGTGTACAATAAAACCGTTGTCACACAAAGATAGGAAATTAGAAAAAATGAAAGCGGAGCAAGATAGCATACTTTGACGAGCTTGTAAAAATGCATGTCTATTCATTGCAATTGATAAACAATAAAAAGTCTGCAATGGGAAACCAAAACATCAGTGGAGTCGTTAGCGCAATGCGTAGTGCATTGGCTTCCCAACTAGCTGGTCCTAGATTCAAATCCCAAATGTGAACTCAAAATGACGGATTCTATGGGTCGGCCCCTTTAGCAATCAACTACTCTACCCTCTTAACCATGGCCACCTGCAGTAAAACAAGTCTGGAACAGAGATTAAAATGAGTCAAGTATTGCTTGTAAGTTTCGGGTATTTACTCAAAAAAAACGAGTTTGATCAAACTGAGTCAACCTTCAAACAAGTAATTTCGAGTTTTTTTATTCATGAGTAAAATTATTTACAAGTCATCCCTTATTTCAAACGAGTTCAAACGAGTTTACTGATTGAAATTGAAAGTAGAATCGCTTACAATCACCACTCCATTATTCATGGCGCTTGTAAGTAAATCGAGAAATATTGTTTGGTTTGTTTGAGATTTGTGTGCTGAGTGGAAATGTAGGTAATTTATGGTTAGGAGGTTAATTTTCATGGTTGATTTTTTTCATTCTCGAATTTTTATACCAGTGTATAATTTTTAGAATAAAATAGAAACGAATAGAAATAAAAAAATCCACATATTTTGATTCTTTTGATTTTTTGTGTTCAAAAAAAACATTGTAGAATAACAACAGGACCTTGTGTATGGGTTTCAATATACATTTTGATTTCATGAGCAAATTAATCCGCGTTTTCAGTTGAATTTTCTCCAGCAAAATTGGCGTACATATCACATTCTCTTGAAGAAACTGACGGTTGCATATCCAGAGTTCGCATTTGGTTCAATGGTTGGAGCTAGGGACTTTATAAAATCGTACATTTTAGTCTTCTCTGCTGCTTGTAATAATCTTATGTTGTTGCATGGCGGATATTAGAACGTAGCGCCCTTGAATGTAAGCTTGATCTCAGGGTAAAATAAAGTCATCAGATAATGTTTCATTTTTCCTTTGAATTCAGTTAAATTGAATGAATTCGTTTCACCCAGGGTGAAGGTCGTCTCTTTAAAGGGAGTCAAGAATATAACAATATCATTCAATAAATTATTGTTGATCTCTTGAATTCGTTGCAGCTGTTGTTTCTGCTGTAAAACATGCACAATATCTGGCATATTTTTTTGAATCGATTTGCACATATCATACCTTAAATACCATACATTTTCTCGCTGCCCCTTCTACGACAGGATAAAAAAAAACAAAATTTTTCCTTGACTACGTTCTACATCCTTCTGATTTCACTTGAATCTTAATATTAAAAAATGTACTCATTGAAAAAAAAACCTTTTTTTTATAAAAAAATGCGGAAAAACCAAAAATTTTTACTGAAACTTATTCATTCATAGCTTAAACTTAAAACGTATTTTTATACCTGAATTTTTATTTTATTAGTCTAATAACAACAAGTCACCATCGCACCCTAGAAAAGGATTACAATATATTATCCAGAAAGTAGTAGGTAGCTTGGTAATAGGTAGAAGGTCAGATATGTCATAAAAAGAGTAACAATATTTAAAATATCCTTACAAAACTGCATTCTCTACCAACCGGAAGCACGTATTCCCACGACATAATCTTCGGCAATCACTTTTTTCTATTAAGGTATACAAACATAACATACCTAACCTACATTTAATGTATGCACTCATTAATAAATCCTTTCTTTAATTAATGTGAAAAATAATGTTTCCAGTGCGGATTATTATATTTGTGACTGCAAATCC
>CAKKXW010000003.1:46076379-46088764 GCA_920937365.1 Sphaerophoria rueppellii | reverse complement strand
TTAATTTCACTTCCATATATGAGTCTTAAGGGAGCCTCCGAGAATGGTTTAAAATGTTGGGAAAACATTTTCTGTCACCGTGTCAGCAAAAATTTTAACTTCTTTAATTGATTAAAAAAAAAACTCATTTATGATTCATTTTGAGTTCTTTTACCTGATTTTTGATGATTTAAATCATTAAAGTGAATCATTTAGGATTTTAAAATTCTTCATTGAAATGAACGTATATAATGTTCTATACATTCATTTAACTGATTACTTCTTGAACCTTTTTTGAATGAAAAATGATTCCAATATAATTCATTTAAGTGAGGGAATTCTGAGTATATACCTTCACTTTAATTTTTATTTTATTTTATTTTATTTTATTTATTTTATTTTATTTATCATATTGGAATCATTTTTATGATTCAGAAAAGGTTCATGAAGTAATCATTTAAATGAATATATAGAACATTATGTACGTTCATTTAAACGAAGACTTTTAAAATCCTAAATGATTCCCTTTAATGATTCAAATCGGTGTCTAAGAGCCCAGGTAAAAGAACTCAAAATGATTCTTTTCTGTATTCTTTTTCGGTCGATTTGTTCACTTTTTTTATTTTATTGTGATTAATTTCTTAATGAAAATGTTTGCAGGGTGCTGACGTTAATCAATTCATGCTTCTGCTATTGCCTCTAAATTTCACCTCTTTAACTCAATTTTATGCCAGAATATGAATGTGTATTATACGCTAGCAAAACAATAATTCCATACATTTTGTACATCACTGGTACACAATGTATTTTGCTGTTGGCTGTTGGTGAAAATCATCTGTGTGTTGTGTAGGTACGATGTTGATTTTGGTTGTGTGTGTGCATCAAAAAAGTTCTGCATTAACTTACATCGTTTTAAATTATGTCAAACAAGGACAAGTGTTGTCTTTGTGGACAATACATAATCAGATTCACCATTAACCAAAACCGATAGTAAACAGAAACTCAAAATGAATTTGCCTTACTAATACCTCATTCTTTTGTTGCTTACGCAACCATGATTTTAGTTGGAGCAATATTTATTGCAGTTAGTTAAACAAACGCGATTTAAGAATCATATAGTGCAGCCCAGTGATGGCTTACATTGTCCTTCCATCTAATTTAATTCAAATGTCACTATTAAAGCTAGATATCTAATAAATTTAGAGCGCATAAAACTAAAAATGTCACACACTCGAACTATTGCATTTATATCGCATTGCTTGCAATTAAAGAACACCTAAGCCATATGAACCATAAAAAATGAATTTTGTCCTTCCTCATCGTCCACCACTCCTAATTGCTGCAGTTAATTGCAAATGGAGCTAATGTGCTGCACTTTGCCATTACCAGGCCACATCGTATCAAGCCTGCGACCTTATACCTCCATCCAATAACCATAACTATTACGAGAGGCTTAGATTACGTTTATACGTGTTTTTTTAACCTGTTCCTAACTAGATCAAGAATCAAATGTCCTTTTTATTACAGTCATATATGTTTGTGGGTGTATGGTTGCAACGTAGTCGTTTGATAGTAGAATAGGAGGCTTGGACTAGATTGTGGGGACTGGAGAACTAAATCCACTCAAATTGCTCTAATTGCTGGCAATTTTCGATTTATGTATACTTTTTTTTTGCAATAGGCGGTATGGCTGTGGCATTGTGGTTACGCGCTAATGTTTGGCTAGCTTTGTTTTTAGTGGGCTATTGAAGTTGGCATTTATTGTGACCAACCTATGGCGCACGTCTCCTTTATGAATATGAGGCCATTTAGCCAACCCAAACAGGTGAGCAATTAGTAAAGGCTTGATTATTTTTGTAAGGAAAAGAGGGAAGGAATTCCTCGAATAAGAATTTTTGCATACCAGCATGTTGCGGTTGTCAGAGCTCCAAATAGAGGAGAAGTGTTTTCAGTAAATGTAGCTAAGCCGAGGTTAAAAATAAGCAGTGGAAATATATCACACATTCAGAAATTGCCATCATTGTTAAAACCTCTTATACTTTCTCTCCAAGGTTCATAATAACAAAAGACGCCTTCATCCAAACCGAATTATAACAAAACTCATTTAAACTACAGTCAAACAACAATCAACTATTTGCAGCGTGTTAATTTAACGAATCAACACTTTGCGCTAAAGACTTTTCAATGAGGACTACTTCTTTCCGTTTCTAGTCATCAAGTGATGTTAATTTCCAGAGATTGCAATAACAACAAAGAGTTTAAGGGCGACAAGGACGTCCGCCACAAAAAAAGAAAATTAATGACGACTAGAGGAACAGAAAACGACAACGACAAGAAAAGTCATCGAAGAAACTTTTTCAATTCCCGCAACTTTACCTCTGTTAATAAAAGGGCATAGCAAAATAATAGCTGTTAGAACTCTTAAGCTGTCTTGCAACCTGTCCGTTTGCTGCTATTAACAACTTTATTTATTTTGATTACTTCAAAGTAAGATTTTTAATTTATGTTGCATTCAATGAGGAGCTCTTGCCGCTTAATGGAACTAAGCTCAATTAGATTTGAATAAGAACGATATCGCAGTTGAATTAGGTGGCTTAAGAAATAGGATCTAGAAAAAAAGACTATTAGGGATATTGCAAGGAGTTCATTTAAAAAAGATTCATTTCGTGGAAAAGAACTTATTGTTATTTAACTGACTTTTAGTCATATGATCTTTTGACATTCCCAGCAGCCCTGCAACTTGGTACCTATCAAATTTTAAACTAAATATCGCCGTCAAAATTACGTTCAGAGAAATGTGACAGGCGGCATGAATCGATTTTGACTGGATCCTCAACATTGAGTGAGGGTCTCTTAAGGGCTTACTAGCAAACGGAAGCTAGTGTCAGAACCGAACAAAATAGTCTCTTCCGAACTGTCAAGTAAACACTGTCCATAATGATCGGATGTGTACGGATAAATATCTTTCAAAGTAAAACGTTTTATTTTCATTTTCAATAGTTTGTGAATTTCGTTAGCAATACAATGAACAACAAATTACTACAAGTAATTAATTATTTGAAATAATTGCAATTAGCATCGGAGGCACTATCAGCTTTCTGTTCGTGCCATAAATCGAGATAGTCAAAAATGAAACAAATGGATAATGCCCAGTTTTTCATTTACACCCGAATGAGTGTAGATCTGTTCAATGTCTGGAAACTGCAAAGGTAATTTGGAAAACTCTCTTCACTATCTACCTACATATCAGAGGTCAGATCCCAATATCGACGTGAATAGGCAGATTACATCAGGGGACAAATTACTGCTTCAGTAAACGAGTCAGTGATCGAACGAACAAGTAAATACTTTTGGATGATGACATTCGTTTGGTCACGCATCGGTTGAGAGTTTTAAAAAGTAGTTTTACTCTACAACACCGAGTCCTTAAAATAAACAATACTTGATTCCTTCCTTGAGTGAAGAAGCGAATTCAGAAATATTAATTATTTTATTTCCTGAAAAATGAAAAAAAAAGAAAAAAAAACAAAGCTTGACTGCTACCAGAAGACGATAATAATGGCAGTTTGGAGCGGAAAATGTTGATCTCAATTAATTTTGTAACGAAATAATTTAAGTAAAAAAATTTAATTTTTTTCTTAGAAAGATAAAAAATTCGTTAATTGAACAGCAGTCATTTCATTAGCATTTTCTAATTAGTCAATTATTTTTTTATGTTTTCTCTGCTGACAAATTTTCATATTCATTCTATATTTATTTGTTAAGTGAAGTAAACTATAACATCACACAGTTCACGAGTTCTTCAACGCCCACCTGGTTCTTGCATAAGATTAGAAGAAGCCCTTCGAGCCATTATGGAGAATCGCCGACATTCGATGCCTACCACATAGTGCTGAACGCAATAGATAAGTATATCTCCATCAAGAAATAAACAGAAGCAAGCGAGATTTAACGTCAGCACATAGCAATTAAGCCTTATCAGACGGTGGACCTATCCACACCTTCGGCGTGACAATTTCCAACCGAATTCAGCAATGTCACTATGTTTTATTTAAGAGGACACTTAACCTCATCCTGATGATTCACCATCAGAGTACAAAAGCAAACTGCAACTTTCTAGAGAAAGAAACGGGTACCGTGCATCTAGATTCACACCAGTACCAAACGAATTAATGCCAGCCTTTATTCATCTTGGTTTTGATTCTAGACTACTATTCATTCAACACAAGGAACCACACTCAACTTTCAGTCACCGAAAGAAGAGCCGTTGTCCGCTCACGGAAACTGCTCAACTTCCACACAGAAAGAAGATCCGTGAACAGTGATTTGTGAATAGCAGCTGAGCCCAACCTCAGATAACCACAAACCCCGCGAAGGTCCATCCCATTAGTGAGGTGCTAAATCTCACTACCCACGGTACCCAATTGCCCCTGGGTGAGGGGTGGTGTCACATTTTTTTTTTTTTTTATAACAATTAGTTGTACATACATTGTTTTTTGTGATCTTCTGTTTTGTTTTTACAGCTTTTAGCCAGCTGGTGGATGAGGGAGACCGCTCACCCTCTGTCAAGTATATCCACATTGATCGAATTGATGAGCCAGCTAATCAAGGGACATACCCAACAGGGCGTCTAATTTCATTAACGTCTATCCACATTCGATACTCTTGATTGTATTTCCTCATTTAATATATACTTAGATATATTATCTTTTAAGGATCGCATTAATCTTCATCATACGTCCTGCTTCAATCTGTCAATTCCATTAGACTAAAGCTTTCTACGTCCTCAGGTCCATGCAAATAAATTGGCAAGAACCTTTCAGAGGCACCGCAAGAAGGTGTAGGTCAGTACGTTCACTTACTGGGAGGAATATGTACTCGGAAACATGTTTCCTTTCTAAATTTCCAGGTCCATGATTTTACCTCCAAGAAATATACAGAAGCATGAAAAGTTTTACGTCGGCACCTAGCAATTAAGTCTTATCCGACGTGTGACCACTCACACTGTTATCTGTTTAAAAGTGTTGGTATTCACCCTGATGATCCACCAGCATGCAAAAGCACACCTCAACTTTCTAAAGAAAGAAGCAGGTACCCTGCGTTTAGATTCACACCAGTACCAATTGAATTAGTGCTAGCTCTTATTCATCTTGGTTTGATTCTAGACTACTATTCATTCAACAAACGGAACCGCACTCAACCTTCAGTCACCGAAGGAAGAGCCGTTGTCTGGTCACGGAAACTGCACTCAATCTTCTCTTCAGTCACCGAAAGTAGAGCCGTAAAAGCCGTGATTTGCGAATAGCAGTTGAGGCCAAACTCAGACAACCACCACCCCCGCAAAGGTCCATCTCACTAGTGAGGTGGCAAATCCTCACTACCCGCGGTACCCAGTTGCATCTGAGTGAGGGGTTGGTGTCACATTTTAGTTTTGTTTAACCATTCATTATACATCATTGCTTTTTTTTGTGTTTTTTTGTTGTTTTGCAGCTTTTATCCAACTGGCGGATGAGGGACACCGCTCACCCTCTGTCAAGTATATCCACTTTGATCGAAGGGATGAACTAGCCGATCAAGGGACACACCACAGAGGAGGTATACCTAGAGTCGCAACTCAAGGCATTTTACTCTCTTTCGACTAAAAAAATTAAATTTGATAAAATATACTACCCAATGTAAATGTATAGGATTTTCAATGCATTTCAAATGGTAGGCCGAACCAATACATTTGCAATGGGTAGGCCTGTGTGCTGGGCTCAATAAGGTGAAAAGCCTAGGCTCAATTTTAAAAGCCAGCGCTCAAAATTCAAAAATAAGAGTCAGTTGAATTCAAAAATTAAAAAAATTAAAAATAATTGTATGAAATTCGTGTTTTAAGTATTTAAATAACAGAACAAAGTGCAGTGCATAATGTTTTTTGCTTTTCTAATGGAATGCAACTATGATTTACGAATAAATAACTAAAAAAACACATTTAAACACGTTGGCAGAGTTTATTTCACCCTAAAAAGAGTGCGGTCATGTCCTTATTGAATTTTTTTCACCTCTTTCACAGATTCACGGACACGAAAAATAAGAGTAAATTGAGAGACTCACCACAACATTTTTTGGACAGTGATTTTTTAAAAAAGAGAGCGAGTTGCGACTCTAGATAAATAGATTCTCTATGGGACACACCCACTAGGGCGTCTAATTTCATTAACATCTATCCACATTCGATACTCGTTGATCGTATTTCCTCATTTAATATATACTAAGATATATTAGGCGTGTTTTTTTGCACGCGTATATACGCTTAAGAAAATATTTGCATGCAAATGCAACAACAATAAATTTCTATATCCGCTTAGTAAGCGGCGATAATTATCCACGCTTATGAAATAAGCGGATATAAAAACAATGCTACCATATACCTTTTTCAATGAATTTTCAACAATTCATTCCGAAATTCATTCGAAACTCATTTTATTTAATAATTACCCAAGCAAGCTATGATTTTGCTGTTGTTATATTTCAAATCAAAGGAAACCATTGGCTACTTTTGTATGTTCCATGTCTTCGTATCTCTTTCTCTATCCAGATCTCTTTTCTTCATTCTCTTGGTTTTCTTCTTTGAGCAAGAGATTTTTCTGTTCTCTGGAGAAAAAATTCCCGCTGACGTTGCTTTTCTTTCTCCTCTCGTTTACATATCATCAACTTGTGATGCCAAATTGCTAAAACAAAAAATTTGTCGTTTTTTTGCGCACTGTTCATTTTAAGCGTATATACGCGTGCAAAAAAACACGCCTATTATCTTTTAAGGATCGTTTTAATCTTCATCATACGTCCTGCTTCAATCCGTCAATTCCACTAGACTAAAGCTGCCTACTTCCGCAGGTTCATGCCAATTAATTGACAAGAACCTCTCAGTTCTCGATACTTCTCAAACAGAAGTATCGGAGCAATCAGCCATAACAACATCATTGGGTACATGCTGGGAGACGAACCTCGTCTCGCCACCCTTCAAAAAAATTCCAGAATAATTAAAAAATTATAATTAACTCAGACATTGTTAAAATACAATGTGATTTGCTTGAATCCAAATAGAGAACTACATGTCTGAATATTTTCAAGGTTTACAAATAACTCTCCACTTTCATTAGAGCATGTAGTAAAATACAAATATCGTTAAGAATTCAACAAATTCTTTTTCTTCTAATGTGTTTTGACTATTTCAAAAAATCAGACTTTCAAACATCAGCTTCCGATTACTTACTTACTTAAGGTGGCGTTATAGTCCTATGTGGACTTGGGCTCCAAACAGTCTCCGCAAGCTAGCTCGGTCCCAAGCTAGCTGTCTCAGCTTCCAATTGCCCCCCTTATTTGCTTACTTTCACGTTAGATTATCCAAAGAACTTTTTAATAATCAGTCTACATCAACAGTCAAACCTCAATAAAAATGCATTGAAGACTGAGCGGGTAAAGAGTCCAAAAGTATGTACGTACAAACAAACCGATGTACGTTAAATTCCATGCAAACACTTGATTTTATTTCTTGAAGTTCTTCGTGCTCTCGCAGAATTTTCCGAGTTTCCAATCAAACAATTTTTATTTTACAACAAAACCGTTGCCACACAAAGATAGGAAATTAGAAAAAATGAAAGCGGAACAAGATAGCATACTTTTAGGAGCTTGTAAAAATGCATGTCTATTCATTGCAAAATTGATAAACAATAAAAAGTATGCAATGGGAAACCAAAACATCAGTGGAGTTGTTAGCGCAGTGCGTAGTGCATTTGGCTTCCCAACCAGCTGGTCCTAGGTTCAAATCCCATGTAAACTCAAAAAGTTTTTCGATTTAAATGAAAGAACAACTAGACAGCACCACTAATAAAGGAGTCTGATGATCGGCTTGGCACCCGTGAAATAGCTATAACTCCAGCCAAATAAAGGAATTGACGGAAAAAAGCCTTTGGTGGAAGCACCTCTAAGTTACTATCGTTGTTCAAAAACACATTAATGGAATTGACGGACGCAGCCTAACTGCAGTGTTAAATAACACAAAAACAAATTTTATTTTTCTATTTGCAAAATCAGTGCACATATAATTTCATGCAATTTTCCGAGTTTTTCGTCAAGAACTTTCTATTTTCCATTTCAAATTTTCCAGTTTTCCATTTGAAAACTAATGCACCTACATTTATGTATCGCGAAATAACACAGGTCTAATTTTGACCGTGACCGAAATGTACTCAATATTCATATGTTAACATAATTTAGAAAAATGAATTGGAAATGAAATGAAAAGCATAGAGACATTTATCAAAAACTTGATGTCGGCTGTCAGTTTCCTGAATTTATAAACAAAATTTTCGGGTGAGTAAATTAAAATCAACCATGCACAATCAGTGCATTGGAGAACAAATGTTCATGATTACAAACATACAAACGACAAACAAACAAAGTCTTAATCTATTCTATAATATTAGTATAGATTTTTAACTTATGCATTCAATTATTTGCTTTCGATTTTTGATTGCAGACTCAAACCGGTTTCGGTTACAGATATGGACAAAAATTACAATTTTGTTAAATTTGGATTAATTGCAATTTTTTATTAATACGAGATGGTATTTGTATGTATGATAGTTTTATTCTGCTGGCGAAATCCACCTTCCACCACCATCTTACGAAATTCGTGTTGACCCATAGCTAGCTGCTTGGAAAAGTTTTTTATTATTTGTATATGATACGGTACAAGCGCATCGTACCTATGCATATACAACATCCTATTACATCTTGGAAGCGCAATACGAAGTCAAAAGAATTGCAGAACTAAGGTTATGATGGATATTTGGGCCTCAAGAAGTAATACAATGGACAATTAACAGAACAAAGAATGTGACTTCTTCTACATTTTTATTTGGGATTTTTAACTACCAACGGTTCAACCAGGCTCTCTGTTGAGTTTGATCCTAAGCATTCTGTCTCCAATTTTTGGTGTCACGTTAGTTGCTGGCACTGGTGTTTTCAATAAAGTGTTCCACATTCCAATTCAACATACGCGTATTACGGTTAAAAACGAATCATTGTACTTCATTGAATGGTGAGGTGAGTGTTCAAAGGGAGGAATGCAAATGGTAACGAGAGGTGAGTTAACTATACACAAATAGCTTCCTAATTCCAAGAAGTGAGTCGCAAATACGCAATGACTTGAGTATTGTTGTCACGGTCTTAATTTCTTGCCTTGTCTAGCTGGAAAAAATTCAGAGACTTAAGTGACATAAAGGATCAAGTTTTGTTCTTCCAAGTAAGACAATGTCGTCGTAGGTTATATATGAAGTTGCCCAGAGAGCAAACATTTAGAAAAAGAATTTCGGTTACTCATTGATGGGAATGATGGTTTATACGATGTGTTCTATCGAAATAAGGAATTGTTAAGAAAATTTAAAATTCACTTTTAAGCTGCAACGTTGAAAACTTCACCATGCTTCCGTGACAACATATCGTCATTAAATCCCACCATGCCAATGCTCAGACTCCACCCGGTAGATGTACCCAATCACCATTTCCATCGCTGCGCTGGCTGTGAGAGTTTTATTACAATTGATCACCTGTTACGTGAGCATGCATGCATGACATCACATGCCCATCGTCATATACCCAATGCTCATCGTCATCGACAGGATGGTTTCGAATCAAGGTACCTTACCTAGCATATCTACGAATCCTGCAACAGAATCAACGGTCCTTGGTCGTTCTGCAAAAGAGATTGTCCTCTCATTTTTTATGTGCGTCCTCGTCCTAGTTCTGTTTTTTCTGTTTTCTTTATCCTGGTAATTCCAATGTTGTCCAGTGTGTGTCGTCGTCGTCGGTCGGTCGTTTGGCAATTCAAATTTATTTAGCCATTCTGATCGGTAAATTCAGTTTGTTACACAAAGCAGTTAAAACAACAGGCAACAGGACGAATGGACACTGGACAGTAGTCGACAGCATTGTAATATTGTCCACTCCAAATGCTGGTCTGTATCTATTTATATGCTCGCTTTTTTGCTATCAACTGGGAGTAATGAAGTTTTATAGAAGAGGTGTCCCTCTCTATATCTTTGGAAATGGAAAACATACTGTTGAATATTCTGGACACAGCCCAGTGAACACTAACAAATGCTTTAATAATTATGCCCAGGACATCAATGCAAATTAGTATCGGAACAATCAGATTTGTTATCAGATTTTTGTTCTCTTTCCTCTTGTCCTTGTGTTGGCTGGACAAACAGGTATATTTGTCTCTTTTTTCGCATTTATCCAGAATCCAGTGTCCATAAATAGTCCTGGTGATCTGTTGACTCCAATTGAATGAGTTGAAAGATTTGCTATAGAATGGGCGTATTATATATATTTTTTGTTCTCGGTTCTTAGTTCGAATAATTAAATACAATAAATTGAAATCCGATTAAATCACAGGAAATGGCGAAATAGGGAATTTAATTGCAGCCATTTAAAAAAATACTGTACACCTATTCATTGAATGTAAAAATGAAAATAAAGTTTGATTTGCATGTGGGCTTCATTTAGAATGCACCAATCGGACTTATGGACTTATAATTAACTTTATTCGGCATATTTTTAAGAGGCTTACAGGTAAATGTGGAAGAATAAAGAGATTTGTTAAATCATGAATACAAAAGTTCCTTTTGGGTTCCTTGGCAACATGAGCAATTGATAAAACATTATTATTTAATAGCGCGTTACGCCCTTTTTATTGGGTTCATGGTGTTCCAAGTCGACTATTCAACTTTCGTAACTTCGCAAATTTCGGGTCCACCGTCTCAATTAACACTCAGCAAACACCCGTTTTTCAAAAAAAAAACGCAAAGTCTACAGACAAAATCGCCACTGTTCTTGGGAGTATGCAGCAGAATCCGAGGCCGTCAATGCAGCGTTCGCTCACAAAAACATGGCCTGCTACAGAAACCAAAAGTTGACATGTGTTCCAGATCTCCATTTTAAAAGTCAGGAACTATTTGTTTGATATAAGATGCAAACAAAGCTAAAATACAAACCCATGCATGATTCTAGATGAATTTGAAATAACTTTGTAAGCTGTAATAAGCTAAAAAGTCATCAAGTTCAGTTTCAGGCAAACGTTGATCTGCTATTCAGTTCATAGCTGCTTTTTCACTCTCTTCTCTTCCCGTTTGTTTTAGAAATATATCGTTTAACGATAGCTTTACCTGCAAACGGCACATATTAATTAGTTATTTTATTTAGCTAAAACCTTAGAATATCGGATCAACGCTGGATATGAAGCTTTGTATTACACCTAGAACATTATAGTAGTTTTGAATTAATTACCGTTGAGTACCACTTTTCGCCCCGTTGGCGTTGCTATTATTCACACAAGTTCCGCCCGCCATCGCCATAACGAAATTCATACATTACTAGCTCGCGGAGATATTAATTTGCATTAGTTTCGAGGTGTATCCTAATGCAAGCTCTCGCTAGCTGTGTGCTTCATTATTATGTTGCCATTTATCCTGCCATCATGGAGACTCGTTTGAAAACCGAGGAAAATCACCACCGATAACCCAACCAACCGAGTAACAGAGGGTGTTGATTATTAACATCAATATGCATTACTATCGCGGAAACTGGAAATCAATTTTATCTCAATGGCAACGTCTTCTGTTGAGGATATACTTCGAACACACATCGCTCTCAATTACTCTAAATGAGCGACGGTAATTTAATCGGCTTCCGGCGCAATGCCGCGCTTTATTTGCTCGGAGGATTGATGGCCATTGAGTGTAGGAAACTCAGCAATTAAAGCCACACTGTGAATCAATTTTAAACGTCAGTTGTCAAAAGGGAATCGCTTAATGGCGTCGTTTTGAGTTGAGGACTTCCTTCGAGCATTCGAAATGAAAACAGACGGCAGCCAGGCCTCAAGTTGAGCTAAAGTCGCATATCAAAATATAAATTCCCTCGAATCAATCCTAAATGGGAGGCTTTGATAACCCCAAATCCTGTCTATAAAATATTTGCGATAAATATTTCAAACGCTTTTTCGTGTGTCTGTCACAAAATAACGAATAAAAAAATATGATTCCCCCATCTTATATTGACGTTACAGATGATGAGGACGACGCACGATGAGGACATGGGTATGAGGATGACAAGTCCTTGGAGAATAAATTTATAGGCAGGAGCCCTCATACGCATTTTTTAAATTTCATGCTAGATTAATCCGATTATCAGTGTCACATTTTCAATTCCCTTTGTGATCTGTCTGTGTGCTTTTTCGCAAACTTTATAAATAGCGTTTATAAAATATCTGTCCTAAACCCCAATAGTTTCGGAGGGTAAATCCTAACTAAGCTCCCTTAAATATAAAACTATACGCTGAAATCGAGTTGAACTCCGGACC
>CAKKXW010000003.1:46045510-46073049 GCA_920937365.1 Sphaerophoria rueppellii | reverse complement strand
GGTCGTTTTCTATCATTTTAGATTTCAGGAATCTTCGGGGTCACCAATTTAGCTATTTCGACGATGAAAAGAAAAGCTAATAAAATCGAGGTTAATTTCAATATTTATTTAACAAATTTTATTTCTTAAACTAAATTTTATAATATCGAAGACTTGCGTGGAAGAAAACGTTCTTTGTTCTTTTATCAGAAAGCAAGTGCAAGTGCTTTGAAGAGAAAAACTGATCTGATGATCATGATGATAAACGGGGCTTTCTTTATCTCCATGTATTTAATTCATCACGCTATTAGGCATACGGTATTATTTATATGATGCTGATGAGCTGTATATATTATTATTAAGTGTTGCCGATTAACGACATTTGTAGTGCTGCTACAATTGTAATTTTATGGGCCTATTTGTACCACGAACTGGTAGCACATTTGACTAACATACTTTTTTTTACTAAAGGTGGCGCTACAGTCAGTTGTGGACTTGGGCGTCAATCAACTGTCTCCGCCAGCCAGCTCGGTTCCTAGCTAACTGTCTCCACATTCGCACACTTTGGCTCTTCTGGTTATATTCGAGCTCGCTGTTGAATATTTTTCGCCATTCTTCATCAATGCACACAAGGCCATAACCCTTAGATAAGATAGAGTAAGAGATATTCTTCGTCTGATTAAAACGCTGCTGGCTGGTGTTATTGACCGTGTTAATAGCGGAGCGCCGGAGCCTATGTCTGTTAGACAAATTCCTCAATAACCTTGTAGTTATTTTCGTCAATTGTAACTTTCCGAACAGTCGATGTTGGGTGTCCTTCCTCGAAGAAAGCAATCGGTTGACATCACGCCATTATGCAATAGATACCATCAGCGTACAAGAGAAATCGAACAGACTTTTGGAATGTGGCACCTTGGCTATCTTCTCAAGCACGAAGTCAAACAAATCTTATGACAGCGTCGTGCCTTGTCTGAATCCTTTTTTGACAGCGAATGATTTCCAAAATTTATGAAGCAACTTGTGTTCTATATTCTCATTACCTTCAAGCGAACGAACTTGGCAGGGATACCAACACTAGACATATGAGCTTCATACAGTTTACACAGTAACAGTACAGTACATATGGAGTTCATGGAGTTTTTTCTAGGATCTGCCGCAAAGTAAAATTTGGTCGGTGTTTGACTTTTTTGGTCTTAAAAGCGACATTGATAAGTACCAATTATATTGTTGACGAACGATTTCAGAAGTTCACATATAAGGTCAGAGATGATCCTATAAGAGATAGAGGATGATTCCTCTGTACTTTGCACAGTTTTTAAGATCTCCCTTCTTCAGGATTGGACAAACAATGTTGAGATATTCATTCTACCGACTATATCTACAAATTATTTGGATCTAGATCGTTGCCTGCTGCTTTGAATAGCCCGGCAGCTAGGCTATCTGATCTACGAGTTTGTTGGATTTCAGCCTCGATTTTGCCGATTTCTTTTCATTGTGGAATTGTTGTCTATCCTCATGTCATGTTCAATGAAAGGCTACTCTGTCTGATAGTGGGACACTTTTCGCCATCACCATTATACAGTCTACAAAAGTGGTCTTTCGAAATTCTAAGCATCGACTGTGATTCAACTACATATATTGTTCCCTTCATCCCTTGCTCATCTCTGCTGGTCAGTACGATGACCATAGAGAATATATAATACCTAGAGTCACGACTTCGGGTGTTCGCTCTCTTTTTGCCTACAAGCTGCAATTTGGTCGTTTTGTACTAACCCAGTGAGAATGTGTTAGTTTTCCAATGCTTTTTAAATGAGAAACTGCACCCATACATTCGCACTGAGTTAGATACAATGCTCAGGTTGGAGTCGAGGTGGGTTTCATGGACTCAGATTTCGAAAAAAAACTGCATGTAATATGAAAAATAAATACGTTATATTGTTTCTTTGCACTTTTAACATGTAATTGCACTATAATTTACCAATATTTGTATCAAAAATCTTAATAAATCTTTAAAAAAAAAGTCGTGCGTTTAGTCTCGTATTTGCTGTGGTGGAAGTCTGTCACTTTGGGTTTGTGCATCAGGAAAAAAATTTGTCACGGCTGAGTGCTCACTTTCTTGTCATTTCTTACACAGGTTCACGGACACGAAAAAAAGAGAGGATTGTGAGAGTTCACCTCTTACACAGATTCACAGACACGAAAAAAAGAGAGGATTGTGAGAGTTCACCTCAGAAAAATGTTGAGGGTGTTGTCGGCAAGGGAGGAAAAGGTCGCGACTCACTCTAGCTCTAGGTATTATATATTCTCTATGACGATGACCCTGAGCCAGCTGTACAATTCATTGCTACTGTTGGCTCTCTCACTCTCTTGTTATGTCAACGGGACTGAACAAAAAAGCAAGAAGAAGTACTGTGAATCAGAGTCTATTTTTCGATATGTCCTCTACAGACACCGCAAGGTTATTGTGTTAATTTCGAAAAAAAAAATTATTATAAAAAAACGGAGCTCAGCTGAAAACTTTTTGATGTATTAAAGCGGAAATCACAAAGCTGCTTTTTTGTTAACGCTGAATCCGGATATATTTCGGATTATGCTTTGACTGACATTTTTCATTTTAATTAATTTATTAATACTTACTTCTTCGAACGAAATTGTGTCTCGAAAATTAATTCTCTTTTTGAGAAGAAAACCGAAAACTGAAACAAATTAAATCGAATTCCAATGAAATCTGCATACAAATAAATAAAAAAAAATTAGCGATGTGCTTATCCACCATATCAAAAAGTAGAAAACATATTTTACGTTAAGTTACGGGGTTCCCGGAATATGTCAAATTGAAGGTGAGTAAGAAAACTGATTTGGGTTAGGTTGTTACCAATTCGTATGTCTGCTATTACACGATAACACATGAGTCAGACTTTTTTCCGAACTACGTTGGTGTAAAAGGAATAGAAAATTCGAAAAGCTGAAAAGGAAAATAATTTGCCGAGTGAGTCGTTGGTCTGCTATTACACGATGACTCATGAGTCAGACTTTTTTTCGAACTACGTTGGTGTAAAAGGAATAGAAAATTCGAAAAGCTGAAAAGGAAAATAATTTTCCGGGTGAGTCGTTGGCAAATTTTCATACGACTCATTTTTTTTATTTTGTTTTATTCTCATTCTATATTTTTCTATTCTGTTTGCTTTAAATTCGTCTTGCTTCGAGTAATCATTATATTGGCTGATATTATTTTGAAATAGTTTTCAATTAAAAAAAGGTAAATTTTTGATTGAAAATGTAATATGCATCAATATAGAGAAAATATTATTGAATTTACAGGGCGATGTCACAAGAATTTATTTGGTCGCGCGATATAGTTACGGCGCTGATAACAGCGTACGAATCGCATCCTAATTTATACGTGACAACACACCCAAATTACATAAACAGGGTTCTTAAAACCGATTCTATGAACTCCATCAAAGAAGAGTTGATATTGTTTGCTCCAACAATTACTATTTAAGCAATTAAGCGCAAAATCCACACTTTGCTTAACCAATTCATTCGCGAGCTCCGTGAAATAGACAAATCCAAAAAAGCGGAGTTGGTGTTGATGACATTCGGGTGCCGACGTTGTGGTTTTTCAACCAATTATTTTTTTTTACCGATATAAAAGTTCGAGATTCAACATCAAACTTGGAAAAAGAGGTAAGCTGACGAAAGCTGCACTGCCGGTTTTGTTCTTATTACATTCTTACACATAAACCTTATGAAAATATGTATGTACATATGAACCCACATTTGCATTAATCAAATAAAAGGTAATGCTTTTTTTCAAAACCTTGTATTATTTTATTTTATTTTAAATAGAATTTAACACAAGAAGCTAGAGAATCTTGGATCATCTTTACAAAGATTGAGTAGCTCGGATGCAACCTCCTCATCTTCGCTGCTATCCATATCCAGAACATCGATTGCGGTTTCGGCAATCTAATCTAATAATTTCCCAAAAAATGCATTATCCATTTTGTATTTAATTAAAAAAAAAAAATAGTACGCATATTAACATATTAAACATTAAACTTTTTCGAATGATTAGCGGGTACCCGAGTATATGGGTAGGTATTAAAAACTGTAATACATACCTTTACGATTAGAATTATTGAATTTGATTTCTCAGTAGAAATATTTGATTTTTTGTTTTTTTGTTTGTGTTTTTTCTTGAATTTATGCGTTTGACTTCACAATTCACAAACAACGAAAATCGAATTAAAGAAGGTTGTCAAATTAATGTTATGACAAGAGAGTTGTCAAAATTTGAGTACTGGCTTAAAAGTCATGGTGTAATAAATAGTGCTCGACTCAGAGGATAAAATTTCAAAAGCAAATTCGAAGAAGAATCATGGAAACACGAGTCATCGTGTAATAGGAGACTATGCTTTAACTTTATATGTACGTCACTCGACACTAACAGCAAAGCAGCTTTGTGTTTTCCGTTTAATTATATTTCCTAAGTCCGGTATTACCAAAGCCGTCTTTGACTTATTGGAGGCCCTGGGCATATAACGATAATGGGGCCCTATGACTTTGACAGAACACTATTTTGTTAGATTAACCAAAGAAAGAAGATAACCATGTTTCTAGATTCATTTTTACTTCGCAGTCACATTAAAATCACCGAAGCACAGGGAATAGCAGATGTTTTAAAGCAGCACTTCGCACAGCTGCTGAATGCGCATAATGTCGAGCGAGCTAATGACGAAAGAGAAGCAAGATCAGTCAATAAAGACCCAGTCCCCAGTTCAGAAGAGGTAGAAAAAGCCATCCAAAAGCTAACAAAATAACAAGTCTGCCCGGTCGGATGGCATACTTGCGGAACTCTTTAAATATTGAGGAGGTGTTTTGATGAACCGCATGCACCAGGTTATCACCAAAGTGTGCGAGGAAGAATGCATGCCCACTGATTGGTCGATAAGCTCCATATGCCCCGTCTACAAAAAAGGCGATCCGATGTCATGCAGAAATTACCGTGGCGTAACCCTGCTTAATGTTGCATACAAAATCCTATCCAACGTTCTGTGTAAGCGTCTTAAACCTTTCTGCAACACAATAATCGGCACGTACCAGTGTGACATGACGCTTAACAATACGCAGTGCAGTGTGCAAATGGGTAAAAGGTCATCCGAGTTATTCCAAAAAAGCGCAGGGTTTAGGCAAAGAGATACGTTGTCATGTGACTTCTTCAACATAGTCCTGGAGCAGATAGTGCACAAGGCATCATGTGTGAGCACGGAAAACACTGTTCTCAACAAGTCCACCCAGCTCCTAGGCTATGCGGACGACATTGACATCATCGGTCGAGGTGCTTGAGGTCTTCACAGCGATTGAGGAACAGGTAAAACTCGTTCCTTTTGAAGTGAATGAGGACAAAACAAAGAACATGCTATCAACAAACAAAGCAACATCTGTCCACTGCCTAGGACAAAACGTCACTAACGGTAGCAGCAACTTCGAGGTAGTTAAGGAGTTCACCTACCTTGGAACAAACATCAATCCCACAAATGACACCTTAGTGGAGATCCGAAGAAGAATTACCCTAGCGAACCGCTGCTGTTTCGGTTTGGCCAAACAACTGGGTTCAAAACTTCTAACTCGAAAGACCAAGTGTCTGCTTTACAAAACTTTGATTTAACCAGTCCTACTCTATATTGAATTGATATTGGTCACATTCGAGAGAAAAATTCTTCGACGGATTTTCGGTCCCGTATGCGACGATGGCAAATAGAGAAGAAGGTTCAACCGAGAACTGTACTAGCTGTACCAAGATGTGGATGTAGTCTAGAAGGTCTAGAAAAGACGACTACATTGGCTCGGCCACATCGAGCGAATGGAAGACAGACGACAAGGAAGACCGTACCCACGGTATAAGGACCAAGTGCTTGCGGATGCCAGATCGCTTGGTTTTGGCGACTGGAGAGTGCATGCGAGGGACCGTTCACGGTGGAAGGTTGCAGTATCTCAGACTGAGTTCCTTCATTGATAGTGAGCCGGATAAGTAAATAAGTTCGTAATCTGGCAGGGACGAGGGGGCCCCTATCGATCACGGGGCCCTGGGCACTTGCCCGGAGTGCCCAGTGGGAAAGAGGGGCTTGGGTATTACACGGCGCATGACTTTAATGCGCAATCTTGTTTATTTTCTTTTGAGAAGAGATTCCGTAACTCGCAAGTTATTATACGAACACTTTTTCTCATTTCATTATTGAACATTTCATTTCAGTATTTGACAGTTCTTTTCATTTCATTTTCTTTCGCAAAAATGAAAGCCAAAAGTCTTAAAAATGTATTTATTTAACAGAATAGTCAGTATTTCATCATTTTAAATGAACGCAGAAGTTAATTCTTTGCTCCAATTGAATTCATCAGTCATTTTTAGCTCATTCATACAAAATCAACATTCTACGTACAAACATGAAATAAGGCAAATCAACAAAAAAAGAAAGAGTAGAAAGGGGGAACGTCAAAAACATGCTTGGAAATTTATACCCGTGCATGTTCAGAGAGATTCATTTCTGTTTCATCTTTTCGTTCTTCCTTTCTCTTTCTTACTTCATTAATGCGAGAACAAACATGCGCCGTGTAATACCGGACCAAGGACGTAAATTATAAATTACGGTAAACGACATAGTTATAAACGAATATAAAGCAGATTAAAGGAACCTAAATTAAATTTAACCGTTTAACTTCAATGAACTCAACAAAAACTCTTTCCCTTAACCTGAAAGAAAGCTATTCACAATAAGGATCATTACCGCCATAAGCCGAAATTTAAATATGAAAGATGAGACAGCCACTTAAAATTCTCCCCCAAGCGACAAAACCATCATCAAGGCTATAATCACTTTTGCATAAGTCTGAATAAAACTTATCAAAATATCAACAATGGTTCCTCATTATTGATAGGCCAGTGTGTCCTTAAACTCAAAAATTTAACTTCCATAAATGCCAAAAAAGCCTTTGTAGCCACATCTTAGGCGCACATTTATACCTATTGACTTAAGTTTCTCTTTTTGAAGTTGATAGAGATAAATTACCACTCTGTTACTTGCAACAGGTAAGGAGACTGGCCACACCAACCAGATAGCGCCAACTTTATTCCTGGTAAGCACCTTTGATATCTATAGGATATATTGTGACAAGGGCGAAGACGAGCATCGGGAAACAATTCAAAAGGACGATTTAATTTAAAATCATAAAACCCAAAAGTCAATCCTGGACCAGAAAAGCAGCACACCATTAGCATGGTTGGATCTACCTTTTGAATTATGTCTAATCCTGCTTCTCCTGTCATGTCCTCCAAAAGAATTATATTCAACAACTAAAACGGCCTTTCGTCTTGTACCTATACGCCATTATCAACACCCACTCCTTCCCTCTTACCTCGCTCTCTGGCTCTGCCTTCTAGTCTCTTCTATTAAATGAAAATTATTATAAATCGAAATAGCCACTGCTCATTTTTGAAGAAAGAAGAAATACAATGACAATATTTCTCCTTTTCCATCATGTCCTCCTCGTCGCGTCGTCATCTTTTTCAACTGACAAGAAAAAGGACAATAAAGCTGCAATCATAGGAAATGTCCTATATTCAAGTAGGTTCGTATAACAGGGATAATCCCTTCTTCACCCACTTTCACAAGAACCGTTTTGCCTACTTGAAAATACAATGCATGGCACGTCTTTTCTGTTCCTCTGGGAGAGGACACAATAGCATCTGCTCCAAGGACGCTCCGTCTACTATGATTATGGAAATGGAAACAACGAACAGGATCTCCTTGTCCACCTCTCGAAAGTTCTTTCCATTCTTGGTATCCACATAATTAGATGATATACTGCTAGGCACAAAATTTGCTGGTCGTGTTAAAAAGTGAACCAGACATGTTCGTCCTTATGCCTGAAAGAGGACGACACAGAAGATATAATCAACCGAGACTTTTGTAGTTGGGTATTCGTTGGTTGTAGGATCAGAGAGAACCACTTGTTGTTCGGATTGGGTATGATAAGGTTAAGGTAACTACTTGAAAAGCCATAGTTCCTGTGAACGTTAAAGTTCTCGTATAAGATATGCTTGAAAAAGGCATACATGATGTTATGAAACTGTTGGAAACAAATTTTAAGGTCTGAACTGAATTTTCAAAGGAATGCGGCTGTGAGAGTTCCTATACATTACAACCTCTGGATAAGATGAGTACTAGAATTTGAAATTTGTAACCACTAATAAAAGGTTCAAAGGAAAAGAAGCTTGTACCTTTTAAGCTATTAAAAAACAAAACGAGGTGAAGCCATTATAACCTGAAGTTTTTCTTTTTTCATGTATGACTTAACTTTGTTCAAAAGAGCTACTTTATCATTCATATTATATGGTCAGTCTAATAATTAATTCAGCTGGAAATTGTGAACGGTACCAATTACTAAACTTGAGTTTCATCAGTTAACGCTTAAGACCCGGTTTAATTTTATTGTTAACCTAACGAACATGTTCGCCTTTTCTGATTCACACTGCCTATTTGTGCCAGAATCACCAAGAAGAGATAAAAACTTCTACTGTGACTTTCTGTCCGAGCCGTCGGTGTTGGGTGTCCTTCCTCGAAGACAGCATATACTTCGTTTTTCCCTCATCTACCGCTAAACCCATTTTTGCCGCTTCTATCTCAATTCTCACAAAGGCGCCATTGACATCACGCTGTGTTCTTCCCATTATATCAATATCATCGGCGGCGTACGCGAGAAGTTGAAAAGATTTTTGGAAGATAGTGCCTTTGTTGTTGACGGTAGAGTTCTGCACTATCTTCTCAAGAACGATGTTAAAAAAATCGCACGACAGTGCATCGCCTCGTCTGAATCCTTTTTTGACGTCGAAAGATTCCGTAAGCTCGTTGCCAACCTTGATGGAGCAGCGGGAGCTCTACATCGTCATTTTGCACAAGCGAACGAGCTTGGCCGGGACGCCAAAACTAGACATAGCTTTGTACAGTTCGTGTCTGTAGATGCTGTCATACGCGGCCTTAAAATCGTGAAAAGGTGGTATGTTTCGATTTGGAGTTCATAGGTCTTTTCCAGGATCTGCCGCAACGTGAAAATTTGGTTGATGGTTGACTTTCCTGGCCTGAAGTCACATTGATAAGGACCAATCATTGTTGATTGCTGACGAAAGTTTTCAGACGTAGGCGATGTTAAGTAGACTTATTCCTCTGGAGTTGGCGCAATTAAGAGGATCTCCCTTTTTCAGGATCGGGCAAACAATGCTGAGGTTCCATTCATCGGGCATGCATTCCTCAGACCATATCTTACAGATGATTTGGTGCATGCTCCTATCTAGCTCGTCGCATGCTGCTTTGAAAAACTCAGCAGTTAGTCCATCTGCTCCAGCGGCTTTGTTGGATTTCAGGCGTGATATTGCGGTTTTCACTTCTTCTAGGTCGGGTTCACGGAATTGTTGGCTATCATCGTGTCCGATGAAAGGCTCCTGTCTGACGGCGGTATTTTGTTCGTCGTCGCCGTTATGCAATCTACAGAAGTGGTCTTTCCAAATACCCAGCATTGACTGCGATTCTACTTTGATGTTCCCTTGCTTATCTCTGCAGGCATCAGTTCTTGCTCGATGACCCTGGACAGCTGTTTAACCTTTCGATAAAACCGCCGAACTTTATTCCTGCTGTTGGCTCGCTCAACATTCTCGATCTGACGCTTCCCGTGCTTTCTCTTTTTTCTCCTGAGAAGCCGGCGTTCCACAGTGCGTCGATTGTATGGAGAAAGTGGACAAAATTCAATGATTTTAAATTTGAATTTTCATTAATGAAGTATATTAATCATTATATGAAATTATCACGTGTAGGTTACACCAATATGTTAGTATATAAGCTCTAGTTTGTTTAAGCTTTTAGTTAAAGTTGTTATATAATAAATCGTTTAGTCTAAGTTCAACCGCCGCTCTGCATTGTTTCATTTATTCATCTCGGACATATTAATTTGGCGACGAGAAAAAAGGCAAAATGCCTCTTGGAGACAACAAAAGTTCGCTTGGAAAATTGAATGTTTTGTGGTCGGAGTCGATGATTTCGAAACTTGTCTGGAGAGGATGGACCAATTTCTTTCACTTAACCAAATTGTCGGGGACAAAATGAAAGTGGCATTTTTTATAAGTTATGCAGGAGATATCTACAAACTCTTCAAATCAATTGTGCCACCTCAGGAAACCACAGAGTTTTCATACGAGGGAATGACGTCCAAGCTATTGGAAAATTTAAAACCTAGAAATATTAATATCGCAGAGCGCTACAAAATTTTGGAAGCGAGATCAAAAAGACTCGGAGACGATAGGGGAATTTGTAGTAGAACTACAATCTCTTGCCCAGGCATGTGATTTCAAAGCTTTTTTAAATGAAGCTTTACGCGATAAATTAACTTGCGGTTTGAATGACTTTCGTATACAACAACGTCCATTGGAGGAAGATCATACGTTTGAAGAAGCTGTAAATGTTGCTAAAACGTTAGAAATAACAAATAAAGAAATGCTTACAATTAACAAATCGGCAACAACAAACTGGGTTGGCAGGCCTAAGTACCGTAATCAAGATAGTCCACAACAACAGCATCGTGGTTCAATACCAACAACAGCAACTTGGAGAAATATCGACAAGGAAAGGTAGGTAAAGAATTATAATATCAAAATGGAAATTGATTCGGAAGCAGCTCAAACTGTGTTTTCTCATGTAGATTACCTTAAATATTTCTCTGGTGTTCCTCTGCTTAATGTTCATGATCAGCTTTAAGTCGTGACCGGTTCAAAAATAAAAGTTATTCTTGTTTTGCATGTACACTTTTCGCACGTTGATAGTATAAATAATGTCAGTTTTAAACTTAAAATTTTGGCTATCGAAACTAGTAAACAACTCACCCCCTTAATGGGAAGAAATTGGATTGATGTGTTATTCAATGAATGGCGATTAAGTTTTCCTATTAATAACATAAGTGACAAAAGTGGGCCTGTTGAGTTGTTATGCACGGGAAATATACAAAAAATATAGTTCCGTTTTCAATACAGATTATAAAAATCCAATAAAAAAATGCACGATAAATCCAATTAATACATTTCAAGTAATTATTTTTTTTTTAATTCAAGTTATATTACAACCCCTGCCACGCCTACTTTTGAATATCATTTATAACTTAACAAAACCGTGCACTATTTTGTTCATCTTATTTAATTTTCCAGCTAATTTACTTAAATATTGCATTTTGAAAATAACTTCAGAGACACATATGCACATAATTCAGAATTATAAACATACGTAAAAACCTAAAATTAACCATTTTAACATATACAAAATTAAAAATAACGAAATTCAATGTATTTATGTCTAATGTATGTATACATGTAAGGTAGCACAGTAACAACCACAAGTGGCAACACTGTCGAGCGTGACATTCAGATTTACATACAAAAAGAAGACACACAGTCGTTAAGCAGTAAAGCAGTTGTAAAGTCGAAGTCAAGCAGTCTCTCCCGCCGTTAAAATTATTTCTATTGAATATACCTAATAATTCTCTTTATATATTGTAACAATTCTCTTTATATCTACTTTATTCTTTATTCGTAAAAGCCTAAATTATTGAACTACATACATAATAAAACTATTTTACATACATATGTTTGTATTGATTTAAAAGAAAACAATATATAATTTTGTACGAAAAAATCTATTATTTATGAATCAGAATCCGAATGTTCATTATCTTCGAAAAGAAGAAGTAAACGAAGCCGAAGAAGTATCAATGGAATCGGTTGTTTGAAATTATTGACCGATTTCTTCTTGATCTTCCTTAGAGAATCTGAGCTCTTTTTTTCTAATACTCGAAATCAAAGGATCGGACCTGAGAAGCAGAACCGTCAAAATGTCTTAATGTCTTATTAATGCGAGATGACTTTCTTGTGTGACCAAGCCGATGTTTTCGAAACTCCTTATGGCTGCTTCAAGCGCTTCTTCAGACAGTAAGCCAATTGGAATTTCGAAAGATGAAACTATATCTGGCCCATTAATTAAAATTTTGTGTACACTTATTGGCATGTAGTACCAACTATAGAGCTCTAAATATAATTCCCTTAATTTGGCGAGTAATGTCGAGAGTTAGCTTATGTCAATGTTTAGCCTTGAAGCCCAGACTCTCAGGATGATGGAAATTTTGTTAACAAGCTGTTCGTCAAGACCTGTTATTTCTTATTTCCGCCGTTAATTTGCCATTCTTGAAAAATCTTCTTTCTGTGTTGCCATCATTTGTCGAACCAAACCAACGCTTAGGCTTGTCGATGTTAAGGCCTAATTGTGTTTTAAACATTCTTTGGATTTGTTTTTTTCTTTCGTCAAACACCTTTTTGTTTTCATTGTCTTTTCCTACCCGCCGTGATTTTAATGGGAGTCTGTAGGATATATGTAACAAACATTCGAAACATTTTATCCAAGAATGTAGAGTGGATAAACGAAATTTGGAGTTCGTTATTCTCTCCTCTTTCGCTCGTAGACCTCACGAGCAGCTCTTGTCCTTCTATGCAGCGCCGCTTTGTATGCATCCTGCATGGCTGAATGGGCCTTCCTGATGCATTCTTCGTCAAACCATGGGTTTCGTTTTGGTGGCTGTGTGAAACCCAGCGCATTAGAGGCGGCATCTCTAACTGCTTTCTGGCAATGTTGCCACTGGTCTTCGATACTTGATGTTGGCGCCATAGGACTCCTTAAGAGGTTACTTGACAGTCGATCAGAGAATCTCTCTTCCCTACGCGCTAGTAAAATTTCAACGTATCTTAATAACATTATGGTGTGCTTATAGGGTTATTGTTAATTTTAGTATTGTATAAAATTTGTATTCGCCGAGCTTTTATCTCTATAATCCTAGGAATGACCATAGACGCCCTGAGTTCTACCTCAGCTGGACAGTTCAAATCATCCCAAAAGAAAGCTTGGGTTTAAAGAGCCTTACTCATGTCATCAGTGTTTTTTCTCTTCCTGTATAAGTATTGTTAAGTACTGACTAAGCTTCCAAGGGTGTTGGATATGACATAAAGTTGCAGATCTTTTCATTTAATAAAACGCAATTAATGAATTGCCAAAGAGTGTTAGCCATTTAGGCCTTGGTTCTGCAAAGCTATATCTATTGAATACCAGAAATCAGTAGAAATCACCTTTCATTTGCAACTCAACGAAATAAAGTTCACAACCAGTTTGAATGGAAAATGTGAACAAGAGAGCTATAACTATCGATGGAAAAGTCTTGTTTTACAAGAGGTAACACTTCCATCCCTCACAAACTACGGAAATAGATCATTGGTTGAAACACTGATTAATCGCTATTGGAAGTCGAAGGAAACTCCGTAGATAAACCGGTTCAAAGACGTTGATACCCAAGGAAAACCGGAGGAAGCTTTGTTAATAAACAGGGGAAAGCTCTAATGGATGCACGCATACCTATGCCGAGCCAGAAATATACGGAGTCCGACCTTATCCCGTTTCATTTCATACCAGGGATTTGGCCTCCTTAGATATACTTTAATTGGCATTATCTCGTTCAATCGTATCAAACGCTTCCCGAGAATTCACGTTTGATTTGTATTTATAACTTGTGAATTTGATTTTCAAGTAATTTAACAAGTTTAACAACATTCCAATGAACTCCATAAAGCGTACGTGAAAAGAAATAAAAATGTTTTGAAAGCCATGCTACAGATTTCGCAGCAAACAAACATTTTATTCCAAGCATTTTTCCATTCAATTAAATTCGTCATTTTACTCGATTCATACACCATTTTTTGTACGAACTCTTAAAACACAACTGTTTCTCCTATCACGCTGTGGTATATAAAGGACGTCCTGTTTGAAATTTAAGGCACAGATTTCTTGATTAATAACTGTTCCTTAATAAGAAGAAAGAGCCTTTCGAAAAGAGGTCTAACACAAAACAAAAAGTAGACTTTTAATTTATAAAGCAATTTTTCAAACCAGCTTGCGCCTTAAAGTAAGCAACAGCACCTGAGCTCCGCGCAATTAGTAACTCAACGAAAGTGTAAGGAATTGCAGTTTGGAATTCGAAATGAAAAACTTTTCCACTAAATCAACCACAACGGTATATTTTATCAAGGAGACGAAAAAAAAACGAACATTTGGCGTTTCTTCTCAGCCTCGTCGTCATCGTTTTTCCGTCCTTACCTGATTTCTGATGGCGGCCCGGAGTTGCGGACGAAAATACACACATTGCGTTGGCAAAGCCCGGAAACTGAGGTAAGCACATTTTAAAACCATTTGCTTAAAACTAATTGAAAGTTTCCGGCCTTAGGCACCATCCATGGAAGATGGAGTACACAATGATTCTCCGGTCGGTATCGAGAGATGACGCTTGCAAGCAAAGGAACGGGGAGCTGTTTGGGTTTGCGCTCTTCTTAAAGGACAATTTTTTTCTCGGTAGCATCAAAGCCAAAAGAATTTTCGTTTTGAAAAACCATTTCGTATGCTTTTCTGTCTGTCTTGGATTAAACTCTGTGGGCGGGGGATGTTATCACTTAATTCATTTGCGTCAAGGGGCTGTCAGGCTGCCACTGCTGTGCCACCTTTACCTTTACTTTTCAATTTAAAATCCCATTTCCATGTTGCACAATTAATAAGCTTTCCCTGGGGTGTCTGTCGTGTGTAAGTCGGTTGGGTACCCTTCCCAATGTTTCAAAATTGAAAAAAAGGTCCTTTGAGAGAGAATATTCGACATTCTGTGTAGGAACGGTGGGTGGCCAATTTGAAAGGACAAACGACGGAGACGCACGGCCTGATCAACAAGGCCAACTGGACGACCGACCAGAAAGCAACACCAAAATGAGAAAGGATCAGATGTCGACAACTACACTCTGCAGGAATAACACCCAAACTCCTGAGTCCTGACGGGCGAGGTATGTGGCAATGTCAGGGTATAGTTTGAAAATTTATTTAGGTGTGCAAATTAACTGAATAGCCTCAGGTGAGTCAGTGAAACGTTTCTCTATTTGAAAAGTTTCTAATTGAAATTGAAGAGTTCTGTTTAAAGTTTATCAAAACATTTCGCATGATTGGTTGTTTGAAATTACATAAAAGGAGAATGTGTTTTCATTTTCACTCTACCAACAGTGAGGATGTTCTTTTTTTCTCGATTTTCGTGCACTCACTCTTTGTTTTCTAAATGGAAGGCTCAGCTGGGAATTTGTGGATAAATTCTAGCAATCAAGTGAATGTCAATTCGAAAGAAAGTTCTTTACTCTGTAAGGCTATTGCTGATGGACTTTCAAGAAACCATACATTCATTTGAATGAAAAGGAATTTAAGGAAATGGTTTTCCAACACTAAGGCAGGTGTCACTTGCTGGTATCTTTTGACTTTTAAACTTCTACACGACACATCCTTTAACGACGAATTGATACCGTTTTTTATTTTTCTATCAAAATAATGAACATGCCTCGTGCCAGAGATGGCAGAGTAGTTTACGTCAGGTCATTCTCTACGTTTACTACGCGTGGTTAATCGAATAAACTACACTTCTCATTTGTTTCATTTGCTACCTACATTTGTTACGTTTACTACTTACATACAAATCGTTATATTTCAAAAATATTTAAGAAAAGAAAAAGAAATTAAAAGTTAAAGAGTGTAAAAGAAAATGAAAAGTGAAAATGAAAACTGAAAAAAATTTAAGGACTTCTATGAAATAATGATTTACGTTTTAATTTGAGCAACGGTGACACTGCGCAACGATTTTAAAAATCATCATAGCAATCCATGATCATTTCGATTTGAATTTGAATTTCGTCTTGGCTTGCTTACTACATTATTTAACTACATTAACTACATTTAACTACGTTTATAACGTTTACTACCTCTTTCGTGTAGCAGACGTAACAAATGTAGTAAATCAAAAAATATTCAATATCTGCCATCTCTGCGTCGTCCCTCGTCATGAAACATCTTTTGACGTTCGCTAGAGATGAACTGAGGCTACTGTTGCTTTATTGCAGCCCACAGTATCGTAAAAAAAACTAAAATTTTACTTAGCACAATCCTCAAGCCAGTCGACTATATTGAATCCCACAAAAATTCATACAAGGTATTAATGACTAACCTGACTATAAAGACGACAAACTTTTTATTTTATACAAACTTTTCGCCTAAACGGCTTAGCCTTTGACTTGTTGTCCTTGTAGATCCCCTGTTCCTGAAATGGTTAAGATCCACACGTCCCAAATCCTTCTAGCCACTTTTGGTGAACCCCAAGGCAGTCATTTAGGCTCTCTACTTTTTATCCTTACAATTATCAACGTTGACATGGCCATCAAACATGGTTTAACTTAATGCTGACGATGACGAAATGAAATTTTTCAAAATCATTTGCACGTGAAGATATATTTCAATTCCAAGCAGTTCTCGACAATTTCTCAACATTTTTTTTTTATTTTTCTACCAAAAATATTTTATATCTCAACATTATCAAATACCAGAATTTTTGTCCGGACACTCCAAGAACAATTACAGAACCAATTTTCAATCTGTAGAAAGGCATTTACACATTGTAAGAGCTTTAGGACACATCAAAAACTCCATCAAGTCACAACATTCAAATAACATGGACATAATGTAATAATCCCTTTGAAGAGTTAGTATCCATAAATAAATAAATGATTGAAAATAATGGAGAAACAGCTAAAGAAGAAAAAAAAACAGATAGATATATCCGATAATAATGTCAATGCAAAATGAAGCAATGAAGTTAGCTATTTCCGTGATGTTTCTTTTCATCCGGAAGCGGAAATGAGATGTTCATTCATCCCAAACAACAACATAAATTCTTTGCTTATAAATTATTTCTACATGATGATAGATTTGAGATTACTTACATTTCTTTTTGACAATGTATATGTTTAAGAAAGATGAGGAGCAGGAATCACACGCACATCAAGACACAAAATCTATTGAACCAGAAAGGATTGCTTTTTCATCAATTTTCGATTTGTTATACTATGTCTACGTTTACGTGCGCGAAAGAAAAACAATATTCCTCCTTCTAGTTAATCTGGATGAATTGCCGGAAAGGCTTATTTCCAGATTTGTTCGATGAAATTATTATATGAAATTATTTTGTGAAAGTTAATGAAGATTTTGGATCATATAAATGATAAAATGGTATCCTTTTCGTTAGATTTTGACTTCCGAATTCCTGTGATTTTCCAATTCAGCCCTTGTTGTGGTTTATGCTGTCGCTTTCTGCCAATCCAGTTCTATTTTTATTTAAGACTTAAAAATCAAATTATCAATTTTATCAAGAGAGTCCGACATTGACATCTTTGGAGGAAACATACAAACTACAAAATTCTCATTTATCGAGATCAAGCAGGCGGCAAAAAACCTGGGGCTACATATAAATGAGGGAGAAACAAGTGCATGGTGGTCCTGTCTTCTGAAAACGTTGGCAATAGTAGAAGAAGAACTATTAAGGTGGAGGAGCACGAAATGAAGTTGTGCGTCAGTAGGAGCAGCCGAAAACAATATATGTAGAAGAAAAAATACGTGGAGGCTGCTCAAAGCCGACAGGTTGTAATTTGGTCTTTGAAGGCTCTTTAATCCAAAAACCCTACAATTACTTCGAAACTGCTGCTGTATAGGACGATAGTCTTACTAGTACTCACTTAGCCAAAGACAATCTGAACTCTAAGCCGCATTCGAGGAAGGACGATTCCGGAGACGATATAATCATGAGCTAGGTATATCAAATCTACCGCGAAGCAGACTTGATGATAAAAACCTTTGCTTGTTAGACTCGGGTGGGCTGTACACCTAGCACGTTTGAGCGATGAGAAAACGGCCCAGAAAGTTCTTTGCGGTGTACAATTCATGGTAGGAGACAGCCCAGCGGATCACCTAGACCAAAAGTAAGAATATCAGCCATGGTAATGGCGAGGTCTGTCCATGAAGAGGAGATAGAGGAGAAAAGAGCCATCCAAAAGCTATAAAATAACAAGTCCGATGGGACCTGATGTTGCATAAATAAACCTATCCAACGAACTGTGTGAGCGTTTTAAACCTGAGCGTCTGCTGAGTGTGTGGAATAAGGCCAGGCAGAACAACGATAGACCAAATATTTACACTGAGGGAAATTCTGGGAAAGGGAAACAAATTAAAAGTGGAAACCCAACATCTTTTCCTCGACCACAAAACTGCTTTTGAAAGCATTGACCGCAAAGGGCTTATAATGGTCCGAATTCAGGATCCTGAACAAACTGATCCAGCTGTGCCGTATGACGCTAAGCAAAACCCAATTCAGTGTACAAAATGGCAACAGCTCATCTGAGTTGTTCCAAACAGGAATTAAGACAAGGAGATGCTCTGTCATGTACCTTCTTCAACATGGTCCTGAAGCTGATTGTAATCAAGGATGGTGTGAGCTCAGAAAACATTATTTTCACCAAATCCACCAATCCCAGCCCAGCCCAGAGACATCACACCGATTGTAGAGCAGGCGAAGCTCATTAGCCTTGAAGTGAACGAGGACAGAACACAGTATACGTTACTCCGGTTTGGCCAAACAACTGGGTTCAGAACTCTCCACCCGAAAGACAAAGTGCCTAATATACAAGACTTTGATTACACCAGTTCTACTCTACGGCGGCACGGCGGCGGCGGCGCCCATTGTTGGACGAGAAGTAAAAAAGGAGAATTGATACTGGGCACTTTCGAAATTAAAATTCTTCGACGGATTTTCGGTCCAAGCAAAGACAACTGCATTTACTTGTCCACATCGAGCTCCACGCTCCACCCAAGAATGTTTTCTTCCGCAGCCCGCAGGTTCGAGATGACCTGGACGACCGAACCTTCGGTAAAAAGACCAAGTAATTGTGGATGCCAGGGCGCTGAGTTTTGACGACAGGAGAATGCATGCGAGAGACCGTCCCTTATGAGATAGCTGAGATCCATCCTACATGGATTTGGAACAAGTTAAATCGAAATCAAAAATTGTTCGGCGAACGATTTGACTGTATAACTCTTTTGAAATAAGTATGATAAATACAGCAGCGCTATGGCTATCCAATAACAGCCATTTTAATAAAAAATTCCTATTCCACTCTTATTCCACAGGTTAACTAATCCATAAAATAAAAGTTAGTCTCTGATGGGTAAACATTTTTCAATGATTAAAATAATTTGTTCCCAGAATAGCTAAGTGACGTTTACCAAAAATTGCCTTTAGGACCATTTTGTTGTTGGTATTTGACTACTGATTTGTTTTTATCTTTGTCATATGGCAATCGAATGTAGCGCCTTCTAACAAATTTTCAGAGGAGTAGTTTTTTTTTACATATTTTTAAGTCCTTCGCTTAACCACACTCCACGTTCGAATAAGTTAGTATACGTCAGTCAAGAGGGTTTTTTTATTGATAACATTTTCCAGTTAGTTCATAGAATAAGGGTTAATGGATGGCAACTATGTTCTTACTAAGAATTAAATGATGCATAAGGGTGTAGAAATCTCAGTCTCGTGATTTCAGTGACAAGAATGTTTTTTGTTCTGACATGATGATAACATTTTAATCAATATTTTATGAAAAATAATAAATATCACAATATTAAATTTCAAAATAAGGAAGTTTTCAAAAAAAAAAATATTTTTTTCATTGAACGCACTCAATTCAATGAAAAAGCCTTTGAATATTCAAAAATGAAATCAAACAAAAAAGTCGTTGGTGTTCAAAAAGATCAAGACCTGCCCTTTTCCTCTTGCCATCAAACAAAACAAAATGGAAGAATAATAAACGATGTCCTTGTTACGTGAACAAAAAAGCCTTGGGACGAGTGTTTTCCGTCTTTCGTTGATGAAAAAGAATCTGAAATCTGAAAGTATATTCCTACTTACCTTCATAATCCCTCGAGGACAAAAAGCAAAGAACGAGTATGAATGCAAAATAAACTTGAAACGCACCCTTCTAAAAAAATCATATTAAAAAAAAATCAAAATTGAAATTCTTTATTCTCTTGTTATCTTTTTTTTTTTTTTCTTTCAATTTATCTTAAAAAATATAGCGTGTGGAAGGAGGAAAAATAACGAATAATTTCGTCAACCACCCCGAACCCAAACCCATTCGCTCACCTCTACGCCATCTCCACCTCCAATTGCAACAACAACTACAGGATTTAATTTACTTTTCCTGCCATCGCACGATTATTGCATTCAAATTTCAAGTATTTCGTTATTGTGTTGGTTGTAATGTTGTAATAATAAAATAATTGAATTTCTCATTTTAAAAAAAAGTTACGAAAATCGGTGTTCCATTGTGGTGGCACTTTCCTTTAAAGCATAGGAACAAGAAAAATATAAATAAATTGGAAAACAAAATTCGTTTGCGAAATTGTATTTTCCTCCAATCGGTTTTGTTCATTTTAATGGAAATGCATGCCGCAAGGCATTTCACATGAATGTATGATGTGGCCATGTGGGAGAGGAAAGCGACAAAAACAGTTTTGAAAAAGAAGTTTCTGGTTCACTGAAGATTCATAATTATTATGCAAATTACATACTTAATTCCCTTATATTTTTCTTAAATTTAACGCGTTTACAAGACGTTTCGAAAAAGAACCACTCGTCTCACTTTTTTTTGTAATGATTCCTTAAAACAATCTTAAATGAGCTAAATTTAGTATTCTTCTTAAATCAAGTTATTCGTGCTTACACTTTCGTGGTTACTACTTTTCTGGTTATAGTGTAAGGCTGGTTTGTCAGGTTCACACTTCTCGGGTTATTGTGAAATGCTGTCCTGTTCGGCGGCGGTTTGTATAAATCAGGGAATGTAAACACAAGCGTCGTGAGAAAAACGTTACCTATTCGGGGGAAGGGGGAAGCTCAAATAAACCCGAAGGATGGGCGTGCCCCATGCTGCTGCGTAGAAAAAAAAAAGAGTGGCTCGACAGCTCTTGAAGAGCCAAGACCTAAGTGGCGTACTCACATCAACAATTCTCTAGATGCGTATGAAGAATTGAGGGGACCAACAGTTTAACGCCGATTCCAAACGGCAAAGTTGAGAAACACTTTTTCATGACAGATGATACTCTTGGAATTTTTGTCAGTTGTTCGCAAGAGGCAGTTCCCAATTAATTATTCATGTGTTTTATCGTTATTCTTGATTTATGATCATGATTGAACTTGAAATAGATTACTTACTTACTTAACCAACTCACAATCCATGAAGGACCTCAACCTGAGATACTGCAGCCTTCGATAGGGAACGGTCCCTTGCATGCACGCTCCAGGCCTAAGCCAGGTGTTCTGGCATCCGCAGTCACTTGGTCCTTGTACCGTAAGTACGGTCTTATTTCTCTTCCTGAACGTGCGAGCTGCGATGAGAACATTTTCCTAGCTGGGGCGTTGTCGTCCATTCGCTCAATGTATCCAAGCCAATGAAGTCGTCTTTTCTTGGCTTTCCGCATCTTCTCTTCCATTCGCCATTTTGTCGCATTCTTTTGAAAGTGCCTAGTATAAATTCTCCTTATTTACTTATCGTCCATCACTGGGTGCAGTGCAGTAGACAACGACTGGTAAAATCAAGGACTGGTGAGAAGTTTTGAACACAGTTGTTTGGCCAAACCGAAGTAGGTTCACTAGCATAATTCTTAGTCGGATCTGCACTAAGGTGTTAATTATGGGATGTTTGCTATAAGGTAGAAATTGCTAATACCAACAGTGACTTTTTATTCTAGGCGTTGGAGAGATGATATTTTGTTTTCTGAAAGGATGTACTTTCTGTTGTCCTCATTCACTTCAAGACCAACGAGTTTCGTCTAATCTTCAATCTCTGGGTAAAACTTCAAGCTTAGCATAGCCCTCTTGGATCGACCAATGATGTCAATGTCGACAGCGTAGCTTAAGAGCTGGGTGGATTTGTTGAAGATAATATTTTCCAAGCTCACACCAACATCAGCGTTGCGCACTATCGGCTCCGAAACCATGTTGAAGAAATCACATCTCTTTGTCAAAGCCCTGTGCACATGTTCGAAACAACTCGGATGAGCTGTTACCCATTTGCATACTGTACTAGGTATTATTAAGCGTCACGCGGCACAGCTGGATCAGTTAGTTCGGGAGCCTGAATTCAGAAATAGTCCTCATAAGGTCTTGGCGATGGATGATATTATCATAAGATGGTGGGTTTCGTCTTGAAATTCGTTAGTCTTTACCAGGATTTGCCTCAGTGTGAATATTTGGTCTATCGTTGTTCTGCCCGGCCTAAAGCCACATTGGTACGTGCCGATTATTGTGATGCAGAACGGTTTACACAGTAAGTTGGATAGCATTTTGTATGCAATATTAGGCAGGGATATGCAACGGTACTTTTTGCATGACATAGGATCGACTTTTTTGAAGATGGGGCACATGGAGCATGGGCATGCATTCTTCTTCCCACACTTTGTTGATGACCTGGTGCATGCGGTTCATCAAAACAGCTCCTCCATATTTAAAGAGTTTCGCAAGTATGCCATCCAACCCGGCGGACTTCTTATTATTTTAGCTTTTAGATGACTCTTTCTACCTCTTCTATTCTGGGGGCTGGGACCGGGTCTCCATTGACTGGTCTCGCTTCTCTCTCATTATTGGCTCGTTTGACAATGAGCAGTTGTTGAAAGTGCTGCTTCAAAACATCTACAATGCCCTTTGCCTCGGTGACTAGGTTTCCTTCACTGTTTCGAAGAGCCTATGTCCCGGTTCTGAAACCAGAAGGTAATCGCTAATTGACATTTTAAGGAAAAGTAGGGGATATATTATTCTTGGCCCCAGACTCTTCTAAATTTTTGAGCTGAGAAACTGCGGATGCTCTTTTCGTTCGGTACTTTTCTTTTGCTTCTCTCGTTTTTTGTTGACGCATCTGCAAACTTGCAGCAGTCAAAGACTTCAAGCAGTTAAAAGACTTCAAGCAGTTAAACGACTTCAAAGCAGTTAAAAGATTTCAAGCAGTCAAAAGACTTCAAAGCAGTTAAAAGACTTCAAGCAGTCAAAAGGCTGCAAAAGCAATCAAATCACTGCATTACATTGAATGCAACCAAAAGACTTAATGACTGCAAAGAATGTAAAAGACTTTTAAAAGGTTTCAAAGAATGCAGTAAAAAGTAATGCATTCTTTTGACTTCAAGTCTTTTAACTGTTATAAATGATTTTTATACAAAAGACTTCAAAATTAACTGTTAAGTTAAAAGTTAAGTCCTGACATGAAGTCAGAATACTTAAAAAAATGTGCCCGACTGGGTCGTACGAACTTGCTCCTGCATGCTTAAACTAAATATTTATGATTACTTTTATGTTCCAAAATTTGCAAAAAGTAGTGTTAAAATAAGAGATATACTTCAAGCAATTCTGATTATACTCTTACTTACAGCTTATACTTAACTCACAAAAAAAACTCAATACATATGTATATAAAAATAATTAGAATTTGTTAAAAAAAAAAATTAAAATTTGAAAATGTGCCTCGTAGATACATTTAATTCCAAAAAATTAAATGCCAAACGAATTCAAACCATATTCTTGATTTATAGAATTTTTTTTTGAAAATCGTCGGAAATTGCTAGGCCCGAAACCAATGACTTGAAGGTCAACATTCACCGAGTTATTGCCGATATATGACAACAAATTTTGTCATTTTAACGGCTCGAGGTCGTAATAAAGGCACGGTGTCTACCTTTACATTTTTAAAAGCAACGTTTGTCAAATCAACGAACGTGTATTTAATATACATGTACGTGTTCGGTATGTCGGTTGATTTCATGTTCCCATCCCATGATACATATGACTTCGACACCACACAGAACACACCCGACAGGCATGACTTTTGAAATTCGCACAAATTAACATCGTCCTCAATAATAATCCGGCAATCTTATCCTTATGGCCTAATTAAATTATGGAGAAAATCTGTCAGGACTCCCACAACAGTTAATTGCTGTGAACAAACTCAATGGGTGAACCGAATTTGCTAATTCGATTACCTTATTTGATTAAATTACAAATTTCGGTCTCGTCGTCATCGTTCGTCGTTGTCGTCCTCAATGTTCTCGTCTTGATAGTAGCCCTACACTACAAACTTTGATGTTCCTGAACTCAAGGATCTTACTTGTAATCAATTTTGTGTATAAACGACCATTGACCATTGGCCAAATATTGAAACGTTCGTATCCCATTATCGAAGATTCATTAACTGGATATGGAATAGTGGTTGGACACAAAACATTCCATAACAATTATTGACACAAATTAGAAGCGTTACGATGATTAAATGTCAAATTGTTTTATGGCCTTATATGATTTTGCTGATGGTTCTTTGATATGAAAATTGAGACACTCGGTAAATTTAAATGCCAATTCAAGTTCATTTGTCGAAATTGAAATTCGAACTCAAAATTGTTTCTAGTCTGAGACTTATCTATGAGGATTGCATAAATTGAGCGATTACAAATGATCTGTTTATGTGAATTCTAGACTTGTGCTCTTTGAAGGGTCCTTGTATTAGGGAAAAGCAGAGTAAGAGATGTTTATACTTGATAATATTATTGGTATTGCCACTCTCAAAAGTATCAGTAGGTTTATGTCACAAAATTGTTGAGGAATTTATTTTCAACAGGCTTTATGCTTTCGACACTTACTTTCTTACTTACTTACTTACTTACTTTTGCGGCTTACATACCATGAAGGATGTCAGTCTGTGATATTGCAACCTTCCATCGTGATCAGTCCCTTGCATATAGTTAGACTCGTAAAATCAGAGTTTTGTATATAGCAGACACTTTGTCTTTCGGGTGACGAGTTTTGAACCCAGTTGTTTTGCCAAACCGAAGCACCAGCGCAGCGGTTCGTTAGGATCTCCACTAAGGTGTCGTTTGTGGGATTGATGTTTGTCCCAAGTTAGGTGAACTCCTAACAACCGGGCGCTCTAAGGAATTCATGGTTTTCTTAAAATTAATGCCTTTCGGCCTATGAACTATTTTATTAAATTTTATTAATTGTTTCTTGTTAGAAAATTTAGAAAAACTAACATTATGTCATTTATTATTTTTTTTTCTTACATGCTACTTAAAATTAGGTCCTTAAAAATAAAACTTAAAATTAACTAAAACTACCTATTCTACCTAAAAACTACTTACGAACTAGAACAACCACAGCAGCAAATCTCTATCATTTTTATGTCATTTTTTTGTACATATTTTTTATTGTTTTTTTGTTTAATTTTTTTTTGTTTTTATTTTTGTTTTATTCTTTGTTTTTCCTGTTTTTCATATATTTGTTGTCCTTGTCAATGTATGTGCCACCATGCCTACTCTACTTAAACCCAAACCCAAAACCCTTAAACTAAAACAAGTATGTAAGCCGGCCAAGGCTCAAAACCCCACCCCGACTACTCACTGTCAAGTGCTGACTGAAGCCACCAGAACTGGTTCTCCTGCTTCACCCTATCAGATATTGCTTTGTTTGTTGATAGCATGTACTTTGTTTTGTCCTCATTCACTTCAAAAGACCAACGAGTTTCGCTTGTTCTTCAATCGCTGCGAAGGTTTCAAGTACAGCTCGTACAGTCGCCCGCATAGATTTGTTGAAGATAGTGTTTTTCGTGTTCACACCTGCCTTGCGCACTATCTGCTCGAGTACTATGTTGAAGAAGTCACATAGTATCGCATTTCCTTGACTAAACGCTGCGCATGTTTTTATTGTGTTGCAGAACGGTTTAAAACGCTCACACAGTACGTTGGATAGAATGCCGCGGTAGTTTTTGCATGACATATGATCGCCTTTTTTGTAGATGGTGCACATGGAGCTTATCGACCAGTCAGTGGGCATGCATTCTTCCTCCCACACTTTGTTGATGACCTGGTGTTCATCAAAACACCTCCTACATATTTAAAAAGTTCCGCAGGTATGCCATCCGACCTGTCGGACTTCAGCTTTTGGATGGCTGGGACTGGGTCTTCATTGACTGGTCTTGCTTCTCTTTCATTAGCTCGCTCGGTATTTTGCGCATTTAACAGCTGTAGGAAGTGCTGCTTGAAAACATTTTCAATTCCCTTTGCTTCGGTGACTAGGTTTTTCTTCACTGTTTCGAAGAGCCTGTGTCCCGGTTCTGAAACCAGAAGCTAATTGCTTCGACTTTTTCAGGAAACGTGGGTATATGTTTTTCTTAATTCGCAGGGTATTTTTCTCATTTTTCCTCTTTGTTCGGTTTTTCTTGCTGCTCTTGTTTTTCGTTATAGCATCTGCAAACGTGCATTTTCCGTCTCTCTTTTCAATAACGCGCAACATCATCATCATTCCACGGGTTCTTTTTCGGGGGTGGCTGGTAACCTATAGTGGTCTCGGCTTCATTTTTTATTATTTTGCGATATGGGTTCCGCAAGGTGTTGATATCTGTGGTATTTGGAAGGACGGCGGAGAATCGCTCACTCCGGCGCTCACTGTAGTCTCTGGAGTGCTAAGGCAACCGATGTTGGTTCGACCATCCGGAGATCGGAATCCGTCACTACACTTTTGGCAGTTTTTCGAGGTGGTGAATTATTCCCATGAGAAGAAATATAAGAAGAGAGTTCATTTCTTAGAGCGATAACATTTGATAAAAGTTCATTAAAAGACATTATAAAATTTGAGATTAAAATTGGAGCAAGATTTACATTTCCAAAATAAACTTTTTTCTGATATTACATCAAAATCACCATCACTGATCTCAACACAGTACTTGTGAAACAAACGACCACAGAAAGAATCACATTTCATAAATTTAACGTCTTTAACTTTAGATATTTTGGATAAATATTGAAAGTTAGTACGATGTTAACTGATACGAGTTAGTCGCAAGACTGATGTCGTACTCCGGACAGGCTCCGTAGACTCCTCAGTATCATCGGTAGATGCTTGTACACATATTATACTGGGGCCGACTTACGGCATCCATTATCGAGTGAGTGAGTCTCATCAGTGATCGATCGAACGAGTAAATATTTTGGGATGATGACATTCGTTAGGTCACGTATCGTTTGAGAATTCAAAACTGAAGTAGTTTTTACCGAGTCTCGATTATTTTGAAGGAATTTTGAGAGGTTTAACAAATAAATAAATAAAATTTGAGTGAAATAGTGAAGGCAGAAATAGTATTTTTTTTTTTTGAAAAAACACAGTTTGACTGTTAACTAAAGACGATATAAAAACTAGAATTGTGTTGGTGAAATCACTAATCATTCCTATTCTTACCTATGGTTGTGAGGTATATGGGAAATGCGATGCAATGTGCAGGAGAAAATTAAATGTTGCTTACAGTAATGCAATAAGATACGTTTTCGGACTCCAGCGATTTGATAGAGTATCTAGTTTCTCGAACAAATTTTCCACACTAACCTTCGATAAGCTTTTGAAATTTAAATCATTAACTATGCTATTTAACATTTTACAAACCCATCAACCTCCGAATCTGTTCAACAAAATAACTTTCTGTTCTTCTGCTAGAT
>CAKKXW010000003.1:45785136-46045010 GCA_920937365.1 Sphaerophoria rueppellii | reverse complement strand
TAACAAAGGAGAAAGTTAATTATCTAACCAGTTGCGTTCACTTAAACAATGGATATTTATATCCCACGAGATACAGACCAAAGAAGGTCACAACTCTAAAACGAAGACCCTTTACAGTAAAGATTATAACGATTGGAACTGCAAGGACCAAGGACGATGTTGAAGCATCGCGAAACCAAAGCAACAGTCTGCCAAGAAGCACCAAGAAGTAGTTATCTTTTTTACTCGGCTAAATTGTTTGCCTTAGATGAACACCAAGTAGACGCAAGAGAGCGCGCTGCTCCAAAGACCCTAGAGTTGAAAGAAAACAATTCCATTTTACCTTGCCCGCCAACCGCCCAGCCCAACCGTTACCAATCCCGCAGCAGAGCGAGCGCCTCGAGCTAAAGAGGTTAGCAAAATGTCCTTTTCTTATTATTTTATTATTAGTGTCGCTTTTTTAAGTTTTCTTCAACTGCGTGGCGGATGGGTTTGCTGCTCTGCAACTTGTTACTGTCGTCTTCTAATAAGAAACCATTTCAGAGATGATGATGATGACGGTGATGATAGTCTCACTCTACCGCTCATGCTGGCTTGGAGTAACCACAACTATGCCGGTAGCAATAGCCGAGCCGAGTTTTCCTTTTCATTCGAAGACGGAGATGCGAGAAGCCCATTCAATTTCTCACTCACTGTCAGCATAAATGCGGATGTACAACGGAGTCAGAGTGAAATGTTGGATGATGAAGAAGGATATTTAATTATTGCGCCGTACGGAGAACCGCTGCAATCTGGGATAACTCTTGTTCCCAAATGAGGCCATCTTCTCCACTGAATCTCGGGCTCCACTCCTTGAAAAAAGCTATAAGAAAGACGCTTCGGTTCATCGGTCGCTGGGGGTTGGTTGGTTGGCTGTAAGGGTTCTTGAGATGAAAAAGTAAACCTACAGAACCTGTTGTGATAGCGTTTTTTTGTTGGTATTGTTGCCCTTCTAACGGGAGTTGGTGCATTTTATTTTTCGTTCTGACAGCAAAAGCGAATGAGTAGGTTAAATTTTTAATTAAACTCGAATAACAAATCTTTGTTCTGGAAGAGTTTTCTGTAAGAAGCTGGGCGATAAGCAAAATGACGAACAATCGCTGGAGGTGGTTAATTCGAAGGTGTATTCTGAGGGTTGTAATTTATCAATATGAATTGTTTTGTTCATTGTTTCGAAGTTGGTTCGAGGTGATTCATTTTGTGCTTTGTCTTTCTTAGAGCTGGATGACGGCGCCTTGGGTTGATTTAAAAATATTTTATTTAATATTTTTCATTGTTTTAACTACACATTTAATTGTAATGTCAAGAAAATAATTATAGAAGTTTGTTTTTACATTTTGCTTTGCCTAGAAAATTATGTCATACAGAGGCAAGTCTGTTGAGCATACAAAAGTTTGTTGAAAAAGTTGTTTTGCAGTTAGAATTTGTGTTTTTGTTTTAGTCGCAGAAATTTATACAAAACTCGGGATTCAGCTCTAAACTTAAAGATCTCGAATGTTCTTAAATCTGCCTCATCATTTCACAAATTCTACAACAATACAGCTAACGAACTATTTCAAATATGTTTAGTAAGGTAGTGGGTGTTGAAAGATCTGGGGCATATGATGTATCTTTTCCTACACACCAAGTGCCTACTTGACTGACCTCCAAGTGGTAACCACCGGGTACTGGTTATATCAATAGATAAAAGTTGCGAAACTTGTTACCACGAGTGCAAAACAGAGAAACAAAAGCACTTGAGAAATAGCCCTTACAAATTTTGAGGTTAATGCAAGGGGCTAAAAACCTATCCACAGTAAGAACATGAACTTATGATAGAGATAGGCAGAGCCTCGGATAATGGCCCCTCTCTTCTGGTAATAAGACCCGGAATGACAACAGACTATGCTTAGAGAGTTTTGTACCTGGAATGCAAGAACACTTTAGACTTTACTACACTCTCTACACTCCAGGTGCAACTCAAAAACTTGAATCTGATGTCCTCACTACGATCTATAGGAAATACGATGGATAAGGGTCATCAAAGAATGCAAATATTTGGAGGCGGATTCGCCATGGGAAATCGGGTAGGTACGAAAGTAATGGATTTCAAGCCAATTAGTAATCGCTTGGCTTTAATCCACATCAAGGGCACACTACAAAACATCAGTGTGTACGCCCCTGCGGATGACGCTAAGGAGTTAGCTCGTAATACGGTGAAAAGTAGCACTAGGTTTCTAAGCCGAAAAATTTACACAGCAAGCTAGCGATCTCCGGATGGTCGGAGCTGCTGAATGCGCAAAATGTCGAGCGAGATAATGACGAAAGAAAAGCAAGACCCATCAATGAAGACCCTTCGTAGCGCCCAGCGCAGAAGAGATAGAAAGAGCCATCCAAAAGCTTAAAAATAACAAATCCGACAAGTTGGAGGGCATTCCTGCGGAACTCTTTTAATATGGAGGAGGTCAAGAATTTCAAGTCGAAACCCACCACCGATGCTAGTGATAGCATCCACCACCGACCGCCAAGAGCTTATGATGGCGATGTCTGAATTCGGGATCCCGAACAAACTGATCCAGCTGTGCCGCATGCAAGGGGTAACAGCCACATCCGAGATGTGCTGTCAAGTGATTTCTACAATATAGTCCTGAAGCAGATAGTGCGCAAGGTACATGTGAACATGAAAGTACTATCTTCAACAAATCCACCCAGCTACCAGGCTATGCGGGCGACATAGACATCATCGGTAGCGATTGAAGAACAGGCGAAACTCGTTGGTTTTGAAGTGAATGAGGACAAATGAAAGTACATGCTATTAATAAACAAAGCATTATCTGTCTACCGCCTTGGACAAAACGTCACTATTGGTATTAGCTATTTCGATATGGTTAAGGAGTTCACCTACCTTGCAACAAACATCAATCCCACAAACGACACCCTAGTGGAGATCCAACGAAGAACTACCCTAGCGAACCGTTGCTGCTTCGGCTTAGTCAAACAACTGAGTTCAAAACTCCTCACTCGAAAGACACGCAGACAACGCTTTACAAAACTTTGATTTTACCTGTCCCACCCTACCGCACTTAGTGTTGGACGATTAGAATAGAAGGGAAATGGATATTGGGCACTTTCGAAAGAAGAATTCTTCGACGGAGTTTCGGTCCCGTATGCGACGATGGCGAATTGAAAAGAAGGTTCAACTTCGAACTCTACGAGCTGTACCAAGATGTGGATGAAGTCCAGAAAGCCAAGAAAATACGACCACATTGGCTTGACATCGAGCAAATGGACGACAACGCCCCATCTTAGAAAGTCTTTTAATCGCAGCCCCCAGGTTCGATACGACAAGGAAGACCAAACCTATGGTAAAAGGACCAAGTTGCTGTAAAGGCCAGATCGTTTGGTTTCAGCGACTATAAAGTGGATTCATGGAACCGTTGAAGATGGAAGGCTGCAGTATCTCAGGCTAAGATCCCTCATGGATTGTGAGCCGGTTAAGTAAGTAAATAGTACAGGAATTATGCAATCCTCTTTTTCAATATATTTTGCAGACTTCTACACGCATTGTTCTATAACATTGGGATTGTTCTCTAAAATTCAAATGAATCAAAATTTCCAAATCAGATTTTCTACTCGTAATTGAACAAAATATTGATTTGAAACTGCTACACCACTTTTATAGCAACGCATACTTTGCTATTTGTTTGATCGGCTACTGAAAGCGAATTTAACAATGGTATTATTTCGATTAAAACCACAAAGAATCTGCAACCAAATGTGCATTATCAAATATTAATGCTCTGGACAAATTGAACCATAAAGCAAGTCAGCATCAACGCAATGAAGTAAACTATTACTATCGACCACCTGCGGAGGTATTTATACACTGGAAAAAATAATCTTACCTTGTAATGTAAGAGCACTTCCAATTTGGGGTTCTACTGAAAAACATGATTATTAAACAAGCGGTTTAAGGTGTAATTTGTGCCTCAATCTACCTCGATCTTGTGGAAATGCTGCTATATTTATCAGAGTTGTAGTAAGTGATTGAGTTCAATCCTTTAAAGGCTTAGCAGTTACGATAGCTGTAAGAAAACGTTGCATGCTTTAAACACGTTCACCAACGTTATTGCACATTCTTCCCTAAATATGTTAGAATTTACCTCTTTTTGGATGCACCTAGCGCCTAGTAGGCAAAAAGAAGACGCTACCGGAAGCAATGCTCAGTAACAATTGACAACATCAGCTGATAAGGTCGAAGCCGTTGCCAACCACTTTGAGCAAAGCTTCACACCTACTCATTCTTAATTCAGGAGATTCAACAACCAAATACTGATGCTTTTCAGTTTCATGATGCTTATCCAGCAGATGATCCAGAAGAACACAAGCGATTCTGCAAAAAAAAAAACGACTGGAATGGATGGTGCATCGAATTACACTCTGAAGAAACTCCAACAATTAAGTTGTAATGAAAATTCTAACGATTTATCATCACAGACGTGGAACATGACACAAATAGCGGCCATACCGAAAAAATGTAACCTAGTCTCCAACTACCGGCCTGTATCCTTACTGAATAACATCAGCAAAATTCTAGAAGAAATCATCAATAAGAGCTCAATCAGACGACACCTCTTTTCTAGATAGTCACCGTGTTACGGTAGGATGCTTTCTGGATTTCGAGAAAGCTTTCGACAGCGTTGGATAGAAGCTCCCACCCTGGAGCATGTGCAGGTATGCCTCACGCACTAAACAAAGTATTGTTTATTTTTTGTTTTTTGTTTTTCTTTTTCCAGCCGTTAATAAGGAACAGTACGGCGTGAGTAGCCAAGGATTATCGAAGTTTGTTCCTTTCCTCTATAGCTTAATGACAGTGGAACATCGCTTACCATCAGATTGAGAAAATCTACTTTTTACAGATGACTCACTCACATACGCCTCATCCAACTCACCCATCATAGCAATACGCATAAGGACTGCATAAGGATCAACACCGCCAAGTTGGAGCCATTGTAGATCGGCGGCTGCATGCAGAAACCTAATTCCGAAGTTCCAATATTCATCAGGCTAAATAGAATGCCAAAAACCTCGGAGTCAACAAGAGCAGTGTTAGCCAGCTATAACATAGCATTCCATCGCATTAATGTTGCCAACCATTCTAATCCACTGATGAGAAGGATGACCAATGAGGAACGACATACCGAAACAATGTACCTGGAGAAAATGACAATACGGACAACGCTGAAGCAAAAACCAACCCTGAGATGAACCACGCCAAGGATTACAATTTCTGACAAGTTGCATATTCATAAAGACGAGCTAGAACATTGCCAGTGCAAAGTGACAGTTTCGTGAAGTGATCATTATGTTGTAGAGCATTTTGTCTTAAAAAATAAATCAGTTCGGTCAGCATGTTATACGGCCATTGAGCAAGATGGGTATGTATGGCCTCACAGCTCATGTCATAATCGATCTTTAGAGCATCGAACTCAAAGATAATGCTATTAGGTATCCCGGCAGTACTTTGAACTTTTTTTGTGGGGCGTTTCAGCACTTAAGGCCAATGTCATCTAAGCAATTCCTGCGCTTCAGTCCGAAACTATCAAAATAGGAAAATTTAAGTGAAAGAATGCCACTTAAACAACATTCTATCTCGTACCCTGCCTTGTCATCTATTCTTACCAGAAAATACATATATTTCTTTCAGTGTACCTTGTATTCTTCCCAAAATAATGAAAATGCACGCAAGTTTCGTTGGAATTTCCTGTCCAGATATTTGTTTCAGCTTGCGGACCACAAAAATGATCCGCTACATGCTGGAGGGCAGTTAGGGACATCAAATATGTACATACATCTTTTTCTCCAATGTACCTTCAAACGAGTTTTGTTTATTCCACAGCCCTAACCGTCATTCAATGCGATTCGTAGTTTTGTGTGGTTTAAGGGATTCTACCCTTTCCTCAACTACAGGTACCTGCTGAAGTTCTGATTTCTAAATTTTGATTTACATTAGAAATCCTTGGGTAAAGGATTGATTTGCTTTACTTGATATTCATTGAATAACGGCACGAGCCAAGGCATGTCTTCAATTTAGCAGGATACGATAGAAGAGAAGAGTGTGACCGCAGACAAATTTTCAAGTTCTATGCGGATTTCTAACGCTTCCTTTTAACCCTTAATTTTGATTATCAAATTTTTCATTACGAAGAATGGTCACCCCAAAAATCCATACATTACTCGGATCATCTGGTTTACCCAGAGACGGAGCAAAATGTTGCTGAGTGAATGTGTTTATTTTTACCTTGTGCTTTATTGGTTACTTGTCTTGAGGGTGCATCTCAGTAACAACCATTCAACCAACCATCAATGCCTTCTACACAAAGCCCCGAAAACCTCACCTGGCGCTGGCTGGCGTAGAGAAGAAGCATTGCATTTGACTTGCATGTGAATTTTGAATTTTGTGTATTGATGGTTGCTGAGTGAAGTGCAACAATGAAGTCAGTCAGACCTTGGAATGGAAGATTCTAGATGTTGAAGTCCTGTTTCCTGTATTATGTCCTCGAGCTATGTGGTGCGGTTGAATGCACAAATCATGTGCGAGAGTTTCTAAGTTCTCAGAATCCTGCAAATTACTTATAAAATTGAGTTTACTCCTTCTCCTACTCTGTGTCTGTATCATCACTCGAAGTGCTGAAAAATTCAATAAGAGATGCAGATGGAACATTATCTTTTCCATCTATAAGATGTTTTTGTTTCGTTGCATTGAATATATCACAAAACATTAAATCTCAAGTACATAGTTTGTTTTGAAGATGCCAATGTTGACGATGATGGTAACATCTTCGTTAGAAGGATTCCACTCATCATCCAGTCAGCCAACGACATCGCGGATTCTCAAGGTAAGGAGTACTGCATCCAGAGTGTAGTTAATAATGCACACGGCTAAGGAGCAGGATCAATTGTTTTCCATCATCTCCAAGGACTTATAGTGCACTTTACCACTGAAGCGCAAAGTAAATACAAGTATGAGTCTCGGGACTTACCTACATATACATTCTGTTTGTATACCAAATAAACAGCAAAAAAAAGGAATATTGTTCCTGTTGCTGTGATGGTATCGAAATTTGTAAAATACATTAAATTACGTTCTCTTGGCAAATGCAACATTCCCCATTCAGCAGGCCAAATTGAAAGCATTATCATTATCATCAACAACACCACTCTCTCCTCCCATTATCGACTGAGTTTCTGCAACCGAGTCGAGTTTGTCGTCCTTCTTTCTTCTCTATATGGCACAAGAAAAGGTCTGCGAATTAAAAGACAATAAATTTAATTCATGTTATGGCTTATTTCTTTTGGTATCCTTTCACTTGGCATAAAAAAGGATACACAACAATAGCTCGATCAAAACTGACTAGCTTTAGACGTTGTGTAAAAAATTATTTGGCATTGAATGTCCTTGAATCTGTTGAATCTGAATTCTCGTCTTTTAAGACCTTTTGGATATACATATAATTGCAACTTGCAAGATTTACATTTAGGAACACTGTTTTTACTTTTACTAAATTTTGTTTTGGAAAATGTATGCATTTGAGCTAAATTTAATACCGTTGATGAAGATTGAGTTTGTGGGAGCAATAAAATCATGTTATAACTCCTTCAACAATATAAAAGGTGATTTTTTAAGAGGCTTAAAACTTAAAAAAAAAAAACACAAAAAATTAGAAAAAATTAATGAAATATTTATTTGAATCGATAGTTTGAACTTTGCAATTTAATGTTTAAATATAATTTCATGCAAATGTTGACCGCGTCGGCGTTGTAGTAGGTCGGCTGGCTTTAGTTCTTGCACCAGCTGTATCTTAAAAGGCTTTACGCCCAAATCCTTCCCCAAAATTTTCCACGTAGTGCTGTAACAAAGGCCTAACTGCTGGGAACGGCGCCGAATCGACATTTCGCGGTCTTCTGTCACACTAGCTGATACGGCCGCAATATTATCCTCACTACGCACAGTACATAAACGTGTTGGTGGTTTAATATCCAACAAAGTAAATTTGGTGCGAAATTTGGTCACAATCTTTCGAATAGACTGCTCAGAAGGTCGAGAATGCTGACCATAAAATGGAAGCAGCGCGCGATGAACATTTCGAACCGAGCACGAATTTTGATAGTAAAATTCAATAATTTGCAAGCGTTGTTCATTTGTAAGACGATCCATGGTTAAATTGCAAACCAAACTGAAGCTGTTTGACAGTGACACATGGTACTAAACACACGTCAGCTGTCAAAACAATTGTTGCCAAAACCAAACCAGCTAAAAAATCACCCGTTACTTGTTGACACCGTCTGCTTAGATAATATTTTTGTTTGGGACTATTGCGATCACGTCAGACTTGAGTTTCTAAATTAAGAATGAATAAGTCAATGGTAAAATGGCAACAACTAATGAACAGAATTCAAAATTCAATAATGAGATTCACTTGCACTGAAAACACTATCTACACAAATGGCCCCCTAACTTGTATTTGAAATTAACGTTCGACGGATAGACTAAAGATTCCAGGAAGGTATTATTTGAACGCATCCACTAACCTCAGAAGTAAGTCGCATCGAGTCAGCCAAGCAAGAGACATCTAGGAGACAACATCAGGTACTAGCCAGTAGTTAGACTAGCAAGTAATCCGTAAAACCAGCTGGCGAAAGCCGTAAAATCAGCCGAAGCAATCCGCAAGACCAGCCAGCGAAAGCCGTAAAAAGCCGGCGAAAGCCATTAAACATTCAAAGAAATGAAACACCAACTTTCCTTTCAATCCTGCGATGTGCAAATTGTAGCAGCAGAGCAAATTAATAGACGGGTGCACGATGGCACCCAAAAGTTTTTGGGAGATTAACGAATTACGAAACAACAAAGAACCGGTTTGTGGGTACAATCATTTTATTGGAAGGTGATTTCCGAAAAGTACCAGTAATTTGACGATCAATGCCAGCTGACGAAATAATGTAAATATGATTTTGCGAGGTCAATACCAGAATATAGCCATTCTGAAGAAATTTTGTACCTAAAATTTGATATTGGAAGGACAAAATAGCTGTTGGCTCATCATCTGGGTACATCATCATATTAATATACCAATTTTTATCACTTTACTGGAACTTAAACCAAACTCATCGAGAAGGTTTTCGCAAACATTGCTCAAAATTACAAAGATTGATTGAGTGAAAGAGTTATATTGGCTGCAAGAAAACGTTAATTTTCAGATTCTAAATCAGACAGATGGTCAAGATCATGTGGTCAACTATCAATTTCCATTGCAGTTAATGTTGAAATATAAATCTCAAGGGCAGTCGCTAGGTGTCTATGGCATCAATCTTGATAACTTATGTTTTTCATATGGCCACGTGACATGTCGCCCGGTGCCGGATACCAAAAACAAAAATCTAAGAATGCTGTAGATAATGTAAATCATAAAGCATTGAAATGAAATGAAATGAAATAGAGTGGCGTGACAGCTCTTGAAGAGCCAAGGCCTAAGTGGCTTACTCTCATCAACAATTCTCTAGGTGCGTGTGAAGATTTAACGCCGATTCCGAATGGCAAAGTTGAGAAGCACTTTTTCATGACAGATTGATACTCTTGGAAGTTATGTCAGTTCTAAAACTATGAGCACAAGTAGGACTCGAACCCACGACGTTCTGCTTAGCAGCCAACTCACCTAACCAAAAAGCTATACGGACACTACTATAGGGGGGTTTACATGGTCACTCATGGTGTGACAACATGGTACGAATATGACGATTTTTGATCATGTAAACGCGAAAACAACCGCGTGACACACCATTTTCGATGGTTTTCCATTTTATTGGAAAACCTAATGATGTGCCACAACATCCAACCTTTGTAAACAGATGTTGAACAAACCGAGCCTTTCCGTCGACTTTTAATTCATTGCGTTTTGAAATTTTGGTTGAAAATGTTGTTGATTTGCAATAACGTTTTTAATAGGGAGTTTTTTTGAAATTTACAAAAGTCATCCAGAATTATAATCTGAAGATGACGCTAGCTTCAGCTCTCCTAGCATGTGTGTATACGAATTGTTGGGTCTTTTTTAAGGCACTCCTCTACCCACAATCTTTTTTTGTAAGTTGTAATCCCTCTTCTATTCTCTTTTTCGTCATCATTTATTTCTTTGATATAATCATTGAAGCTTACATTTTACTAGCCATAGTATGTCCACGCTCTAGAAGAAAAATTAATAACTGATGTTCTACAACATCGTTTTTCTTGTAAACGCAATTGTCGCTGTGTCCAACCACGTTGTCACACCATGTGTGACTATGTAAACCCCCCTTATAAGGCATTAGAATAGTGAAATCTGTTATTTGATATATTTCGCTCTATACATATATGATAAATACCAAACCAATTCGAATTCAATACTCAAATTAAGAGAGGGCAATGTCAATGTCGGGTCAGCTAGATCAATACATTTTCTTTCTTCACTGGCTACGTTCTATCACGTAACCAAGAGGTATCGGATAGCTTTTTGTTTTTGTAAACCAAAGTAAATTTAGCAAATACATGAACCGTTTACTGTGAAAAAAAAAAATCCAGAGTTCTGATTTTTAACAATACTTGTTATAATTTAGATGACTCGGAAGAATTTTGCCAACGGATTCACGGCCATAAACAATTTCCTGTTTTCAAGCATTTGATTTGTTGTTTTTTTTTTTCGTAGACGTTTTGACAGTAATCTGGATACAGGTATCTGTATCGTCCAAAAAGATATCCCAGATACGGGAAGATATCTCAGATAGCCTATCCGATATATGATTGAACGTAGCCACTGACATCCATTTGCTACTGCTAAACAAGTTTTCAGATGAAAGTCTGACATTTACGAAAATTGTTCGTTTATCTATCGCACAATGCATACAAATTGTTAAAACCTATTACAAATATAGTGAGTCTGCCACAACCACATATATAAAAGGAGATTATGGTTTAAATAATCGTCCAACTACACAAGCAATTGGCAAAATTGTGAAGAAATTTGAAGAGACTGGATTGGTAACAGATGTTGTTAATTACAGTGTTGCCGAAGACTTGACTGCGTCGATTCCTCGTCGTTCTCGTTAGAAATAAGAACTTAATACAACTTATACTTTGAATATTTTCAGAGCCATTTTGTTCACTACAAGTTGAACTCAACTTGAGGATTTTTATTCTCAATTTGTGGTTTTCGTTTTCTTCAGACACATTTGACAGTTTCAACTTTCGATCCTCAACTCTCAAGTTAATCAACTCCCGATTTTTTCAACTCCGAAAAAAGTAGAAGTTGAGAGGCAAACTTGAAAGTTGTCTCTCAAATTCAAATTTTCATTAAGAGCGTGCTTTACACGATATGGATTTTCCATATGGACTGTCACTTCTTATTTCCAAATGTATTTTCATATGTATGTCAAATTGAGCTTTGTTTGTAAAATCAGATAAGCATTTAGACGATTTGGATTTTTCGTTTGAGTTTCAACACATTTTTTTGTTCCAAGAACCTTAATGTATGTCACATTTTTTTTAATGAAAAAAAAAAAACACAAGATAACATTATATCTCTTCTTTTTCGCGCTCCCATGTTTTAATATTAACTTTGTTTGTCGTTTAAAAAATTCGATTGCGTTTGAATGCAGATGAAATTTAGAAATAGTTCTAAATGAATTTCTGTAATTTCCATATAGATTTTTAATACTTTTACACGATGAGAGTATCCAACTTTTAAATTTCAACTCTCGAGTTGAGATTTAAAGTAGTGAAGAAAAAGAATTTTCAACTTGTCCCTCAACTCTCACGTTTTTCTCAACTGTAGAGTTGGCCAACTTGAGAATTTCCTACAAGTTGAGCAATAGTGAAGGAAACGGCTCTCACTTTACCAAATTCTTACATATCTTCATTTCTTTCCTAATTTTCAATTTTTTATTTTCTCAAACTAATCTGTATTAGGTATTCTTATTCAAATTCTTATACTGTTCAGTTCAAATAAACCATTATAATTTTACTTTACCTGGTTTCAATTGAAAATTTAACAGGTTATGGGCCCAGAATCCAAAATTTAAATAAGAATTTTCATAAAAGTACTAAGAGTATACATATGTATATACATTTCCAGCTCATGACATGATGAATGACGACGGTGAAAAATTCAAAATTCCACTTTTCGATGGAACTGGTTTTAATAATTGAAAATTCCGTATAGAAACATTATTAGACGAATTAGAGCTACTTGAATATACCAGGGAATCTTATCAAGAAAAACTTAAATTTCAAACCGAGGACACAGAAGCTATTCGCCTTCAAAAAGGAAAAGAATTAGCTGCTCATAAGAAGAAAGACCGCAAATGAAAATCTCAAATAAAGAAACAGCATTTCAATAAAGAAACAGCATTCGATGTATAGAATATATGTGATACATTTGAACGAAAAGGAATTTCCAGTCAACTGTTAATTAGAAAATCCCTACTCAGCATGAAATTTAATGCAAGAAATGATACTCTTGGAAACCATTTTGTTAGTTTTGACAAACTTATTCGCGAATTGAGATTAACAGGCAAAGGTAGAAGAACTCGATATTGTATGTCACCTGTTTCTATGCCATCGGAATTCAACAACGTACTTCCAGCAATTGCAATTCTCTCAGGTGAGTCTCTTACTATATCTTTTGTAAAGAACAGACTGCAAGATGAAGAATCGAAACAGCTTGACTCTCAAAAATTAAAAGGTGAAGAACCTATGTCTTCAACAGCCTTTGTTTCACAACAAAATAAGTTTATGAACGAAGCACAAGGTCATTTTCAATTCAAATGCAATTATTGTGGAAAAGTTGACCACAAAATTGCACATTTAGCCACAGAAAATATAAGTCAGACAAATGAAGACGGTTATTGCTTTTCGGCATCAATTGTAGATAATTTGGACCATCACGTACTTCGAAGAAAAAATCGCAGTTAATTTTGAAGTCTTTTGTATAAAAATCATTTAGAGCAGTTAAAAGACTTGATATCAAAAGAATGCATTACTTTTTTACTGCGTGCATTCTTTAAATCTTTTAAAAGTGTCTTACATTCTTTGCAGTCATTAAGTCTTTTGATTGCATTCAATGTAATGCAGTCATTTGACTGCTTTTGTAGCCTTTTAACTGCTTGAAGTCTTTTAACTGCTTTGAAGTCCTTTGACTGCTTCAAGTCTTTTAACTGCTTGTAGTCTTTTGACTGCTTTGAAGTCATTTAACTGCTTGAAGTCTTTTCTACTATTCTTTCTGCACTACACATTTAAATTAAGTACGACATCGAGGTGCTTTCAAAGTTAAAAATAAGCGCATTTATTGAATTCTCGTTAGACTTAGTTTTGTTTTTATTTAAAATTTCTTTTTCATCATCTTCCTACTCATTCGTTCGATTAATGCAAAAATAAGATCGAAAGCCTATTAGTTACTTCAAACCCTTTGAATTTTTCAAAGTAAGAAAGCCAAAAAAAATTCTGTCTCGCCGTTAATAATTAATATTCAAACCCCTAACCGAAAAATCTATTCCTATACTTTTTTACATGTTACTATCACCTACTAGATGGCCAGTTCTCCAATATATACAAAAAAAAAGTCCTAAGCTATTTCTCCCATTTATTTTACTCTCCATAGAAAATCCAAGTTCCAGCAACAGAATTTCCTATTAATGCAACAGTTTTTCACCATGACTCACAGCTACATTAACAAAAGAAAGAAAACATTCTCAAAGAGTCTCCTAGATAAGCATAATATGGAAATATGTGTAACCTTTCACCCACAATACAGCAGTAACATTCTTTCTCAAAAAAAAAATTAACAAGCACATATTAACATTCCATCCGGTCCTCTCAGAAGTTTCAACAGGGAAAAAACAAATCAAACCAAAAGAGAGAATTATTTTGACGTTACACACGTCATTTACGCCAAGGAGAGAGCAGGCTATTATTTGTTTGTTACCAGTCTATCGCAGGGGTATGGGAAAAAATTACGTATACGCCACAGTGTTATATCAAAATTCATGCATGAACATTGAAGAAAGCATATTTTCGAAATATCAAAATCATAAAGAAAATCACTAGCATCTTGATTAACATATGCGATTTGACAAAATGGAGCTTCTTCGCCTCCCTGAGAGAAGTGCTTATCTGGTTCTCTGGAGAGTATGCAGGTAGTCAGTGACACTCAATTACCGTTACCCTCACCAGTTATGAGAAAGTAGAAGAGGCAAGCTCATTTATGAGAGTGTATTTGAGCTTTTACTTCGAACTTGTAACCAACGGATTCACACTGTGTCAGCCCTTATTGCTTTCTCTCTCTCTCAATACAGTTATTTAATCTCTACACCACGGCGATATGAGAGTGTTGATAGTATTGGTATAAACCGCTGCTAGTGCTGCTGACTAGATGATACCAAAAACAATTTTTTTTTTTTTAACTTTCCTTCTCTTCTCCATAACTTCGTTTCGTTGTGCCTCTGGCTGGACTGTCAAAATTCTCGGCTTTGTTTTTGCTCCAAACCGTGTTAACTTCGTGCGCGTAAATTTACTCAGATTTTTAATCGTTAATCGGTTGATATCAATTGAAAAAGTCTTCAAAATCCTTCAACGAAGGACACTTGAGGTAATGACTTTTGAAAAAGTGAAAATTTTGCATGCTGTAAGATGCAAAACAGAAAAGAACTTTTATGTGCCTTTGTGTGTTTTTTTTTTCTTTCTACTCCTTGTGTGTCTTTTGCTGCGCCTCAGTCAGTATTGGAGTGTTATGAAGATTTTCTTTATGGTCGAATGATTCGTCCTGCAAAAACGAAGCATTCCCAATGTGTGTGTGTTTGTGTTTCTAAGAAGTGATTATTATTGACAAAGAGTATTGAAAGTTTAAGAATTTTTAGTACAAAACTTTGTTGTTGTTTTGTTTGAAGGACCATATTGTTGTTTTTGAGCAACATATTGTTCTCTCACTCATTATTACCATAATCAAATGCAATTGTGATTTTTCATCATCTGCTAAACTTGCTGTGTGTCCATTTCGCCAATTCATTTCCTTTCGTGGGTTTTCGTTCTTTCTTCATCCTGAAAATTATTCCTCCATTGTGTGATTGAGTGTATGCAAGTGTGTGTGAGTGTAAATATTAATTTCCAGTTGCCACCATTGAACCAATGAACAGACCAAACCGAACCCAAGCCAAATTCAAAGCAAACCAAACCAACAAAATAATACTTTACCTATCATCATCTGTAGCTGTAAAAAAGGCGACCACTTGTTAGAGAGAAAAACAACCAATACATGCGCACCAGCAGACGGCATCCAAATCCACATCGACAGCAACACGATGACGATGACGATGATGACGACGAAAGTTGTACGAGTGTAATTCCATCCTCGTGGTTTTCCTTTTCCACTGTAATTGCGCGCTTGGTCGTTGATAGCTTTTCCGTTGTTTGACGAAGGGGTTGGCTGGGCAGATTGACATTTCCACGTTTTGCATTTTTAGCCTGTTTTTTGTCAGCCGCTTTTGCCTTTTGAATGTTGATTTTTTGCTCGTGTGATATCCTTCAACACTATCTGCCACTGCCACATCGATGCGACATTGATGGCGAGTTTCCATGATGATGGTGTGGTGCTCAGTGACTGTGCATTTGCATTGACACCTTCTATGTCCTATATCAAACTCCATTGGATGTTCTTTTGTGAACGTTTTCGATTTTTTTTTTTCTTGTCTGTAATAATTTGTTTACTCTGATTTCTGATATCCTCGCACAATGGTGTGTGCATAATGAATTTTTGACACTCCTTGTTTTGTTTTGTGGGAGAAATGTCGTCAAAGGGGGCGTTAATTCTGTTTCAAGGATTTTCGAAACAATAACAAACCAGAAATTCAGTTGAAAAAGAAGAAGAACAAAGTTCGAGATGTCATGTCATCATGGATGTCATTTACGTCCTGTTGAATATGTCATTCCTCCCAACACTATCCCCCGCATTGTCAAATGAAATAAAGAAAACTACTTTTACTGCCACTCACACACTTACACAAGACGAAACCCCACTGCCACAGTTATTATTAAAACTGAAAGGGACGAAAAAAGGAAAATTGATTTCAATAAAATTGGTATATCCTTGGTGCTGAAGAAACTTGTGTGTGGTTTAATGATTTGATTTTGAAGCGGCAAACAGATAATGTGCTTCGTATGGGTCTGACGAACTTGCTGGACGTATGGTAGCGTTGCAATTTTACAATTATTCATGTATAGGAGCTTAGTTTTGCTTTATAAAGAGCCTGCTGTTTTAATTGTGCTTGGCAGATAGCTGATGTTTTTCTTCTTTTCACATTCATGTAGAGGATGTGAACTACAAGCCCACAAAGTGTAAACTATAATTTTGTCATAAGCTCTGTTTTTTTTTTGTAATAAACACACACTCAAGGAATTTTAGGGAAGAGGGAAGGAATTGGAAAGCAGGAGCCGGTGTGCATTGGTCTTAAATTCCTGAACACTGCAATGATTGGGAAAGACAGAGTGTGAAAGAGAGTTCCACTTCGTGTAGTACGGCTAAGGAACTATTCTCTATACTTTAGCGTAAGACCGAAATTGGGCTGCTCGAGGGTAAACTGATGGGCATTCCTGTTGCAAGCAAAACTTTCCAGAAAGGATATTTTTTTGTCGGATCTCCACTAAGGTGCCGTTTGTGGGATTGATGTTTGTTCCAAATTAGATGAACTGCTTAGCTACCTCGAAATTGCTGATATGTATCTGCAGTAACATTTTGTCCTAGTCGGTGGACAGATGTTCCTTGGTTTGTTGAAAGCATGTCCTTTGTTTTTTTATCACTTGCTTCAAAACCAACAAGCTTTGTCTGTTCTTCAATTGTTGTCAAGGTCTCGAGCACAGTTCTTTGGAAGTGACCGATGATATCTATGTCGTTCGCTGGATGGATTTCTTGAAGATAGTGTTTTCCGAGCTCACACCGGCCTTGCGCATTATCAACTCCGAGTGCATAGAAGAAATCGCAGGACAGCGCATCCTCTTGTCGAACCCCATATATGAAACAACTCATAAATGAGCTGTTTAGCATTTACTGCACTGCACTGTATATTGCTTAGCGACATGTGGTGCAACTACTGGATCAGTTTGTTCAGGATCTCAAAATCAGACATCGCTATCATAAGCAGCTTTGAAGTCGATGAAAAGATGGTGGATTTTGACTTGAAATTCAATGGTCTTTTTCAGGATCTGCCTCAGTGTGAATGTTTGGTTTATCATTGTTCTGGCTGGCCTAAAGTCACACTGGTACGTGCCGATTCTTGTGTTGCAGAACGGTTTAAGACGCTCATACAGTACATTGGATAGGATCTTGTATGAAACATTAACCAGGGAAATGTCTCGGTAGGTTTTGCATGTCATAGGATCGCCTTTTTTGTAGATGGGACCGGTACATCAAAAAACTTCCTCCATATTTAAAGAGCTACGCAAGTATGCCATCCGATCCGTCAGACTAGTTATTTTTTAGCTTTTGGATGGCTCTTTCTACTTTTCTGTGCTGGGCGCTGGGACTTCATGAATGGGTTGTCGTTTCTTTTTCATTATTGGCTCGCTCCATATTATGTGCATTCAGCAGCTACCGGAAGTGCAAATAGAGAATATATACAGCCCCCTATGCTTCTGTGACTAGTTTTTCAGTTTGAAGAGCCTATGTCGCGGTTCAGGAACCATAAGCTTATTGCTTCGATTTTTAAAGAAAAGTAATGTGTTGTTCTGGGGTTTCAGAGTATTGTTAAGTGTTGTACATTCACGTAGAACGCGAAATACGTAACTCGGTACTTCCTTCAAACGGAGTCAACAATTGGCCGTTTCTGACTCAGCTTTAAGGTCTCTAATTTGAGGACTGGTAAGAGTTAGTAAACAGGAGTAATGTGCAAGTAATATAATGTTCTAAAATTAAAAGACCCTTAAGTGACTATAACGGGATTTGTTCGTTAATTAAATATTAGTATTGCAGTACTTAAAAGTCTCTTCCCCCTCGATCATTATTATAGCTCTTCTGTACAAGTTACATTTGTGTAATACGCAAAAAATAGCACGTATACGCCACAGTATCCCACATTAAAAATTATCAAATTGAATAAGAATAGAAATATTTTTCTTGACTCAAAATGAACATTTTCTATCTCATTGCCCTGGTGAAACGATAGTGACAAAAAAATTCCTTTAGGAACAGAGTGGAAAGTTTTCACATTGCTCTGTCTGAAGTTCTGTAACTCGAAGTTTATATTTTTGCTAATCAGCTCACTTGCTAATTCGAATTCAAGCTCAAATTTTATTACGAATCCAAGACTTCCCGATAGCAACCTTATATTGCGAGTAAGATGAACCTTCTGTGACTGTCCTCAAAATGTCTCTTTAATCCCCGCCTTCGCTGGAGAAGGGAAGATAGTGAATGAAAAGTCCTTAACTGGTTCAAATACAGAGATCCGTCATCAAGTTGGTGTTTTTTTTTCTATTTCCAAGTATCTATATCAATATGTGTACGATGCTGTATATGAACGTGTTTGTGGGCATATGAGTCTTGATTCTGGGTCATATTTTCCGGTTTTTGCTTAGTCCTTTGGTGTTTTTATTTCTATTTGTTGCTGCTTTCCGTTTTCTGTTCTGGCTGGAAGCTGATGATGCTTGGACTCGACTTAATGTAAAATTCCTTTATTTCAATCTTGTGCCCTTTTCTTCCCGCCATCGGCCGTGCCCTGCTGCTTGTAGTGGTGGTGGCCGTTGGTGCGTCCGTCGTCGTCGGTCGTCTTCATAGGCCGTCATCGCCGACCGGGGCCAGCAGTATCGTCATCACAATGGTTGGGTGGAAAAAAAAGAATTTATTAAAAAAATGGGCAACTAGCCAAAACCCTATCTATGCCATAGATCCAAGAGTCCTTTTGGTCTTTTTTTTAATTTTGTTTACTTGGATTTTTCTTTTGTAGGTCGTTTTCGTATTTGATTCATGGAAAATAATTATTTTTCCTTAAATTTCTCTCTTTTCGTTTCAGTTCGCTTTCTACAACGGTTTACTGTAAAGTGCTGTCTGCCTGCATCCATTTCAAGCCAACGGTTTCAATAAAATAAAATAAAAATAAATATTCAACTCAAGGAACACATATCAGAATTTGTATAGGTACCGCGGTTATATGTTTATATTCGTGTCGATGTGATGATTTGATTTGTTTTGTCTGGCTCTGTCGCCTTTTGCGGGTTTTTTTTCTTTTGTATTTCGCGTGTTAAGTGTCCTTTTCCAAATAAGCAAAAAGTAATCGAGTAAAAAACAACACACACATACAAACTAACCCCAAAAGCCAACATTTGAAGGACTATCTGTTGACTATTATAATAATAACAAGCAAACTGTGGAATATCAACAAAACGTTAGGTTGGTTGTTCACTTTTTTTTTGTGAGTGTGTCGTCCCACGTTGTCGTCTAATATTTTCCTTTTTTTTGTTTTTTTCGTTTCGTTGATGAAATTTTTTGTGTGGAATATGTTTTTTATCGTTTAAACGTGTTGCGCTTTTGACAAAAAAAAAAGTTGTAAGCGGAGGGTGTCTTTATTACGGAACATTGGATTCGTGATAAATATTTTTCATTATTAAAAGTGACATTCCATAGTATTAAGTGGCAGGGAGATAAGTTTTGACAGCCCCGAACGTATTTGGAGTACTTTGTCGTCTGCTTGTGTAATGATAGGGTAAGTGTTTTATATTGAATTTTTATTTAAGTGGTAAAGAACTTGGGTGCCATTTTAATAATTTTTTATGTAAGATTAAACATTGGGACACTTGCAGAGAAGCTTTCATTACCAGCAGCTTTTAGTACAGTAATTATAAAAATTGATTTGTGTTCGATCGACCCGTGTCCACAAATCAAATGAGATAGGGGATGTGCCTTTAACTTTAAAACTTACACTACTTATACCGATGTGCTTATGGATGGTACAAGGCATGTCCTTGAAAAGCCATTGGAATCTTTAAAAGAATTTTTCTAAAATTCAAAACTTTTTCGATATCGCGAGGATGATACAGTCACTAGACTTATTGAGTTTTACGTCCGTATTGAGCTTTTCCTGGCGTAGATTTTGGAGGATTTTTTTTTATAATTTGCACCCACTCAAGAGATTTTGTATACCTTTTTATGCCAGAGACACAGTGAGTGCATTAGGAAGAAGGTTGGAAAAGAGGTGTCGGTGTACATTGGTCTTGAATTCTTGAACAATGTAATGATTGGGAAAGACAGAGTGTGACAGAGAGTTCCACATTTGCATAGTACCTACGGCTAAAAACTTATTCCCTTTACTTGAGAGTACGTCCGAAGTTGGGCTCAAGGGTAACCTAATGGACATTAATAGAAGCGCGAGTAGTACGAGCGAATTATTTGAGGGTTGGAAAGCAACTGGCTTTTTCACTAGAGCAATTACCGTAAAAGTAGCGATAGAACAGGGAGAGACTCGCTACGTTACGACGGAGGTCTAATGGGTTGAATGAGTCACCAATCATTCTTACAGCTCTTTTTGTATTCCGTCCAAGAGGCATTGTACTCAAGCTTTGGACGGATAGATAATAGCCAGATCAGACGTGGAGAAACATTTCTTGCATGGCCTTAAGAAACCTAACCATCTTGCGGCATTTTTGGCGACATCGCATTGCATATGTGCTCCTTCCACAAGACACCACGTCTTGATGCACATACCGAGAATCTCTAGATGTTCAGTATCATTGATGCAAGGTGCCACTCATGGATAGTGGAAAGTTAGGTATATCATGCTCTAACGATACATGTAGTTAAATCCCCATTGTACAATGCTGTTTAAGTTAGAGTTTAATCAGCTTATCATATTCTTCCGTTCCAATTCACATCCGAAGAGCAGGTTTCACCAGCGAAACAATCTATTAGATTAGAAGTAACAGACAAGAGAACATTATTAAAAATGAGGAAGAGGGTCGGAGACAAAACGGAGCCCTGGGGCACACCAGTATTTATATTGTAGGTTTCAGACTCGAAACCGTCCAATACAACTTGTATTGAACGGTTCGAAAGAAAGTTTTGAATCCAACGAAGAAGGGGTTCGTCGATACCGAAAGCACTCATCTTCTATATATATAAAAGAACAGCCTAATTTTTGTGTTCGTCCACTAACCGGGCACACTGGTTGACCGATTTTCCTAATTTTTTCTCTAAATGCAAGAGGTTTTAGGGTAGAAGGTTTAGCAAAAATAAAATGTATACTTTTCAAATCACAAATGGTTCAATTGTTAAAAAATGTTAAAAATTTTGTATTTTGCACTACAAAAAAAACTGATCACTATACGAACACTCAATTTAGTTTGAAAATGTTGTCAAATATTTTTTTTTTCAATAAAAAATTCAAAAAAAAATGTCAGTGAACCTAGAAAATTATATTTGAACTAGCTGACCCGGCAAACGTTGTTTTGATATATGAAATTTCTAGAGTATGAAAATATGTATGTATATCTTATTTATTTTTAGTGGGTACGTATTTGTTAATTATATTGTTATTTGTTATTTATAACGTTTTGAATGTTGATGGAATGTGTCATTAATAAAATTTAATCAACACTTACGAACTGGAGGTATTCCACGTATAATTATTTTGTCTGAATGAAAAACATGGTATGCTCAAATTTAAGCCACAAACAGACATCATTTAGCTTTGAGTCAATAGTCATTGCAAATGCCAATCTGATGGGGAATTGAATGATTTCAAATTGAAATGTGCCAGTTGCTTACGAAAAAACCGTTTTGCGAATAAGGCATTGCCACAATTGAATTGGTTGCTCGAAAACAATACTACGTTAAGGACAATAATAAAATTGCACTGGATTCAGAATATTTGCGCAAACTATTGAGCCGAAGTTAAACGATCAACAAAAGTACCAATGTGTATGAGACCATTAGATATGCAAGGTGTGATCAGTCTGAGTGATGGTATATATTTTTGTGATGCACCCGGTGGAATGGGGAAATCATTTTTGTTATCATTAATTTCAGCATCAATATGATCTGAAATTAAAAAATGACTTGGCTCTTTCTTCCTCTGGAGCTGTGAGCACATTATTAGACATAAAACTGACATTACAAAATATTTCAAAAAAGTTGGTAATGGCCGAATATTTATGTGGGATGAGAGCACAATGGCGAACAAAAATTTACTTGAAGCCTTTAACCGCAACTTGAAGAATTTGGAGCTCTGAATCTTTTTGTTGCTGAGGACAAACTTTGTCGATTATACCACGGTCAACTGCTGCAGACGAATGGAGTCGTTTAAAATCTTGTATTTCAGGAAACTAACATTGGCCAGTTATTGGACATTAAAGAGAGAGTGGCGCTAAAGATCTTGAAGAGCCAAGGCCTAAGTGCCTTACTCTCATCAATAATTCTCTGGGTGCGTGTGAAAAATTTAGGGGACCTACCATTTAACGCCAATTCCGAACGGCAAAGTTGAGGAGTTTATTGTAATGCAAATCCACGGAATGAGTTGATTCAAGATGTCTTTCCAAGCATTGAAGCATTGAGTTGAAGTGCAATAATGGCTGGTTGAGAATAAAGTCTTTCTAAGATCGATGGAATAATTTATTTTGAACTAGGCAAATAAATTCATAATTTTTTGCCCACAAGTCGTTTGATTTACAAATGAAAACGATGTAGTAAATTTTACAACGAGACGGAGTTTTTGAATTTTTTGCATTTATGCATTTATGTACTGAAGGCAATCCTGTGCCTTCACATTTTTTAACTCTGATGGTATGAGCACTACTATGTTTCGGGACATCAATCAACTTAAATTTTACAGTACTACAAGACTAGCCGTGAAGAAGTCAATGGCTTACGTCTTTATTTTCCTGTTCGACTTGAATTCCCCCAAAAATAAATAAGACTCAAGGTCAATCTTTAAAAATATGTGTTTTTGATTTAGAAATTTCTGTTTTTCCTCATGGTCAACTATACAGGGTATCCTGTAATTTGTCTGCCATATACTTTGGGATATGATTCTTGGTCATATTCTTAGAAAATAATCCTTCTAAAGCAAAGTTACTTTTTCATCACTTTTTGACGATTAAAAAAGGCTAACTTTGTATTTAAGTAGTGTTCAATTTTTCTTGCCCGAGCAAAGTGTTGACTTTAAGATATATATATATTTTTTTTTTTCAAATAATGAGTAAAAACATAAAGTTTTCTTATTTTTACCTTATGAACAAAAATATTAGCAAATAAAATCTCAAATATTTTTATTGTAGCACTTTATAAAATCCCAAAAATTGTAAGTTTTAAGAAAATTTATAGCATTGTGCAATCCTGAAGAGGGTTAAAAACATAATTACGCCTATAGCTGGCTTGCTGTCAAAATCCTAATTACCTTACCTATTCTCAGAGAGCTAAATTTGGGGAAGATAATTTTAATGGGTTAATTAACTAAAAAAAAATTATGTAAATGAATTGAAAAACGAATAGATTATTCATCAGATTAGCAAATACAGGCATGATTTTGCTAAGAATATTGTTCATTTCTGCCAATCCATCGATTACTGTATTCTTCATCCTGCCAATCTCTAATTTCCGAACCGTTGTGGGCCGAAGCCCTGCGAAGCGGGCAGGGGTTTTGCTTGTTTTCGATAAAAGAGCAAGATGAATTTATAAAATGCCTTTGAAATATCAAGTGCAACAATCATACTTTCTCCAAAACAATGTAAAGACTTGATCCACTGTTCGGTGAGATAAACTATCAGATCAACAGTGGACCTGTTGTAGAGAAAGCAGTACTGCTGGTCATTAAAGACCTTTCGGTCTTCTAGATATTTCTTAAGCTGATGGTTTATCAGCATTTCCATGACCTTAGAAAGAAGGGACGTAAGTGCAATCGGATGTTAATTGGTGGGAGAAGAAATTTCGCCTTTTTTGGGATTGGCTGGACAAATGTTATCCAACTGCTTGGACAAGCCCAGAAGAGTAGGATAGATGGATGTGTAAGAGTTTTGCCAGCGTGGAAGAACACCTCTTCTGAATAATAGCGGGGACAATATAGCGGCCAGCGGATTTGTGTATGTTAAAATCCTTTAGAACCCTCGCCACAGCACGAGTGCAGAACAAGATTTGTCCCGTGGAATCATATTTTTTTACAAATGACCAAAAATTCTTACTACCTTTGGGACATCGAATTTTGTTTGCCTTAATTTTTGGTCATGTAAAAATTTTATTCGACGAATATGGACATTGCAAGCCTTCCTGGCTTATTTAAACTTGTACCGGTTTTCCTCAGTTGGGTTGGCTATAAAACACAGGAACCTTACTTCTTTTTTCCTTGATCAAACATGACTTTTCTTCGGGTTTCGTAAGATAGAAAATAGGGAATGTAACAGGGCGACTTCAATAAGTCACCAAAATAATGTGATTTGACTTAAGATTTTATGCCAAGAGAGCTGCGCGAATAAAATTCGATCTCTTCAAATAAAATCCAATTTTGGTTAAGTGCAAAGTGTTGTATACTTCTGGCCGGTAGTGGTTAAAGATTTTTTTCTTAGCTTCTTGAGATGGTTGTTATCTTTGTTTTAACAGTTTTTGTTTTCAAAATATGTAGAGATTTAAATTCAGAAGGGTTTTGCTAGAACAAGGTTACGAATTTTGAAACAAATATAAACCGTTAGTATTTAACGAATACCTCTTCACTTCATCCTTTTCGATACAACATATTAGCCGTGTTTTTTTTTTCACTACTCAGTAGCAAGAGCAGCAAAATTTCCCTTAGCAAACAACAACAATTTGGATTGCAGTCGAAAAAAGGCCAGTAATAAAATGACAGTTGTGACGACGATAGAATTGACAATTATTGAAATGAAGACAATAGCGGAGCGCTGATGGCATTAAGAATTATTATTTTGCACTCGAATCTAATGATCTGAGCCATGAACTCTCGTAGGTTGAAGTATTTGCTAATTTGCTTTAATCCGAGACGCAACCCTCAGGTTCATTTTGCTACGTCTTATGCAACAATTGTCTTACAAACTGAATTAACAAAGTGACTTGGAGCGTTTTATTCGCTGGCTACTGAGAAGTGAAAAAAAAAACAGTTATTATATTTACATAACTAAGTGAACAGTATCATGCGCAATTATTTCTTTCAAAATGAGGAATGAGCTGATTTTTTCTTTCAAGACGACAATATTCCCAGAAGTAGTGTTGCTGCAATAAAAAAATTCAATGAAAATAATGTATGAGAATTCAATATTGATTGGTTGATGATATTTTATTTCTAGAACATATTCGTTAATCGGAAGTGGTGTCGTGCAGGCTGTGCTTTCCGTCTGTTCCCCCAAAAATATCCTCTTTTCCCAGGTTTTTGTTAAAATCGCCGAGGACAATTTTAATGTCATAGCTAGGACATTGCTCAAACGTTTTGTCAAGGAACTCGTAGAACTCATCTTTGGTGTCGTCCACTTTCTCTTGTGTTGGGGTATGCGCGCATATTAGGCCTGAGTCTGCTTCCCTTGACGAATCCGCATGCAAAGAGTGGCTGTTGGTCAGTAATAATCACCGTAGTAAATGTCGCAGTTTCCCATCCTCCCATTGCCCGGTCCATCCCATTACATTTCCTGGCTAGCGGTAATCTCTGCTTTGTCGCAGTTGAGGATCTCTGCTAATTGTTCGGCAGCACGCGTTCTATTGAGGGACCTAAAATTTCACATGCATATCCGAAATTCGTTGTCCTTTATACATTTCCTTCGTTGTGGGGTAATAAGATGTAACAGCCTTCTCCGATTCGTTCTGTCGACCATGGGAGGGCCTTCTGCTAAAACAAGTTTTGCGATCGCATAGCTCTAAGCTTCATAGTAGAAGCTACCGTAAGCCGCTCCGCCACGTCAAGACTTACCCCATGGAGGGGCCAGATTTAGTCCCCTTGGAGTTCCTAACTAAATAAATGGCTCAGTAGAAAGAGATTTTCCAACAATTATGGCTATTTAATGGAGCTCGACAGTTCTAACTACTAACACGGTTAAGAAGGTCTGAGCATCACTGGAAAAAGTGTATCGAACTAAATAGAGACTAAGTAAAGAAATAAATGTTTGTCGGGTACTTTTGGGCAACCCTTACAGAGGAATTAGCTTCCTCAACATCGCTTATGAGATTCTCTCTGCTGTAATACAAGTTTGTGAATGCCTGATAAAGCCTTTCGTCAACAATCTGTTTGGAACTTATCAATGTGGTTTCAGACCTTCGACTGAATGTTCACTTTGCGGCAGACTCTCGAAAAATCCTGTGATCTGCAAATCAACACCGATACTCTTCATCGATTTTAAAGACGAACAATAAGACGACAGTTTTGGTTTCTTTGCCAGGCTTATTCGCTTGTGTAAAATGACGATGGAAGACCACGCTCCTCCATCATGGTCTGCAAACAAGCTTACGTATACATTCGATGATTAAAATGGATTTAGACAAGGCAAATCACTGTCACATGATTTATTTAACATCGTGTTTGAGAAGATAGTGCAAAGATCCACCGTCGACACCAGAGGCTCTATCTTCCAAAAGTCTATTCAACTTTTCGCGTGCTGATGATATTGACATAATGGCAAGAACTCAGCGTTATGTTAATGTCAAATTTTTGAGAATCGATACAGAAGCGGCTAAAATATGTTAAGCGAAAAATGAAGAAAAAATAAAGAATATACTGCCTGCCTGGCAGAACGTCACAATAGACGCATATGACTTCGAGGTAGTAAAAGGGTCTATCTACCTAGGATCCACTATTAACACGGGCAATAACATCAGCGCCGAAATCTGTAGAAATATAACTCCTGCTAAACGCTGTTTCCTTGGGCCAAGAGAGCGCAGTGACTAGGCCCCTTCAAGATCCCAGTCCTGCTTTATGGTCAAGGTTCAGCGACTCAGATGGCTTGATAATATAGAGCGGATATGCACAAATGCTCTGACTCGTAAAGCCTTTGGAAAAATTTCACCACTCATGTGGAAAGGGTCGTCAATTCACTTGGTTTGCAAAACTAGAGACAGTCAGCTTGTAACCGAGCTGTCTGTCGGAGACTGTTATTTGTAAGTAAGAAAGCGCAATGCGCAAAGCTCCCTGTCGATAAAAAAAACCGCGTACCAATCGAGCGAAGGAGAATCAACTGGAAATCTAATAAAATGTATAAGAATTCTGAACGATTATCGGCTTGTCAGCTCAGAAGTGAAAAAGAAAATACTTTATGGAAATGAATTAATTTTCTTGTCTGACGACATTATTCATAAGAGCACGAGCAACGACCAATGAATGAACAAAAATTCGTCGATTTTGATGTTTCTTGGGTATACCACATAACTCTTTCTGCCGTAGCTGTAGGAACCAGGACGTAAAAGAAACGGTCCCACACTTTCTTTGCCATTGTCCGGCCTTGGTGAGGAAAAGGGCGCTCTACTTAAAAAAAAAAAAATAATCATCCATAACCCTTTTTTTAACCTATTTAGAATCTCACGAGGCATTGTATCAAAACGGCGCACTCAGCGCTTTTGATACTACACGTAAGAAGGACAGACATTTCTCTCACATGAGGGTTTTTAATTCGTCGCAAATGAACAACCAAAAACCAAGGCAAGAATGATTTTTGGGGTTATACGCGCGTGAACATTTTGTTCCTTGGGAGTGTGGATGATGTGGAACGCGAATAGCGTTTGGCAGTTCGTATCAACTACAGTTCTTTTCCCAACGAATAAATTTGTTTTTTGAGATTAAAAATTTTAATTATGTATCACAAAGCAAACATAAACTATACTTGTATCGTTTTGTTAAGAATTTGTTAAGAAATACGGCTTCAAACGTATCTAAAATCACTTCTCTTCATTCATTCGTCGTTCGTTGGTCGTGCTCATGTAAATAGTGCTTAAGCAAACAATATTCCTGCGATTTTATAAGTTCCTGAATCCTGATCCTGAGTTTTATTTTTCCATCTGGAAGTCAAGGCGATTGAACTTAATTTTATATTATTGATCGTTAGAAATTCTTAGCATGTATGAAGGTACTCGCATCCATTCAGCAAATAAGAAGTAGAGATTTTCGCCCAAGAAAATGTTTGGTTCTAATTAACATGTTAAAATAATATATTTTCGGGTTTGAAATACGATTAACAGGATTCTTGGAACTAAACGTATAGTTTATATACCTATACTAGAAATACCTCTAAATTCAAAAGACTTTTTCCCTTAAAATAAATCCAATAAAACGTTCCTTTGTATAATTGAAACTTATTCCTACACTGTACACAAATTTGTATGCAGCAATTTCTCTCACAAAAAATAATGCCAAATGCAATATTCATGCCATGTTTGTTAAGTTCAGAGAGCCAGCTAGTAGCTAGAAAAAAATCCTTTGATCTTTCATAGTAATTTAATTATTTTGCTTTTTTAACAAACAAGCAAAAATTAGCTCCTTGCTTAATTAGTCCTTTTTAATAACATCCCACCATAGCATCAAAGAACGACTGTTATGAACAGTTTCTTCATTCGCTTAGAGCAAAAATGACATTTACTGACTTGGAGAGAAATTAAAAATAATCCTGCAATTACTACGAGTTTTTTTCCGGGAAATTTACCTGTGGGTATTTCTTTGTTGCATTGTAATTAAAATCCTGGTCATTTGTAGAAGTGCTCAAAATTTAATTCTTGTTATAATTTGGTTAGGGAACAGTTTGACTCTATGTTTGAAAGGCAATTTTTGTTAGAACAGAAATAGAATGTTTTTTTTATTCAATAGAAAACAGGTATCCTCTCTCGATGTAGATGAATTTCCTATTCTGACAATCGATTCATGCAAACAAAAATCCAAGCAAGGCCACTGAATTCGTTTCTTTTTATGTTTCATCCCGTCATTGTACCAATGTCAGTGAGGCGCACTCCCAAGAACACCTTGAAGCTCGAAGCGCTAAAGCTTTATCAACAAATAAAACTCAACACCAATAGAGAAAACAAAACTAACTGAGAATAGTAAAATATTGATGAAGGCAAGGCACACAGGACGCTAGAGAGAGAGAGAGAGAGAGAGAGAGAGAGTGCGAAAAAGAGAGGAAAAGGTGAATGAATAGAACGAACGGGAATGTCCTTGAAGTCAAGTGGTTTTTCTAAAAGCGAACATTTCCGCTGTTCGATTTGTCGAAAATGCCACCCGGGGAAATGTGAAAGTTTATCGATAAGCGCGTAAGTGTATGTAAAGGAAACGTACTTATTGCAGTGTCTTTCTGTGATAAAATTATCAACACATTTGTAGGATATTTCACTTGGTTTGAGTTTTGTTGGGGAGTTTGTTCATCGGGCAAAAGGAGGAGTTTCTTTTGTTTTATTGGGAAATGATTCTGTGTATTGCATTTCTTGTGAAAACATCTAACAGCATTACCGTTATGGAAATTATAAAAGAAACAGTAATTTCTGGAACTGCCATCAAGCAGAAAACAAAATATTAAGGAGAAAACATTGATTGGTATTTATACCTTGAAATGAAGATTGTATTGTGGATTTTTCAGAGAAGGACCGGATTATCTGAGAATCATGCATCTCTCTCATAACTTGATGTTTTTTTTTTTTTTTTACTGTGGAGGGGCTGTCAGCCCCACGCACTAACCTCCCGATTTGTTGGGCCGTTGTTTAAGTGCTTCTGTTTCTCCGTTTTGTATTCGCGCTAACAAGTTTCGCAAGTCATATCTAGTGATATAGCCAGTGCCCGGTAGTTACCGCTTGAGGTTAAAGTAAGCATTTGGTGTGTAGGAAAAGATACAGCATATGCCCCTGCTGATCCTACGCCACCCAAATAACACTTGATTTATGAACATTAATAAAAAACCATTGAAATTAATCAGAAGAATAAAACTTGGCTTATATTAAAGTTACTGGTACTCTTTAACTAAACCCTGGCAAGACAGGCGAGCTTACTTCGGCTTCAGAACAATAGTACCTCACAGAATATAACCCCACTGCCATGCAGTACAGGTACAGGCCGTCACGTCGATACACACACCAACCTAGTTACTATTTTATCGTTGTTGTATCGAAGTCCTTGTGCTTTTTGTAGCACAATACAAAGGTTCCTAGCTTCTAGGTCACCTTCTCACGGGCCAATATTTTGTTTGTTTGCAATTTTTTCTCCTCGCATTGAAAAATTCTTAGAAAACAGAAAAATAAATAAATTGGTTCAAATAGCACCAACATCAATTTCTGTTACTGATTGATTGACTTGACTCTTGCTTGACAACAATCACTGACCAGCAAGAAATTGTGTCCTACTTTGAGTGGCTGGCCTCATTGGTTCGATAAAATTTTGCTCTTACAAATCCCTAGGACGACCTATATCACCACCAATTCGTTGTGTTGAAATTCTTCAAGTGTTTCCTCGTAGCCTTAATACCTCAGTCTCATAGTCACCCCCTAACATCATCATCCACAAATCTGTCCATGCTTCCCAATCAAGCATAAAGCTAGAAATAGGAAATCAATCTCACTTGTAGCGGATATCATTCTGTCTCACCATCCTTAAAACATCTTCGGTCATTGAGACGAGGAAACGACGTAACAACGACATTCGACTCCTTCTTCGGCGCTTGATTAAATCAAAGCGAAACCATTATTTTTGGTGGCATTGATTTGAAGTGACTTCGGATAAAGCCAGTCACTACCTCCCTTAGAGCACACACACACCTACACACATCGCCTGGTAAGCGTCAAGAAGAAATCCCTTACAAAATGTCGCTCTGTCTCTAGGTGACCTGTCGCACTCGGCCCATTGACATTCCCCCCAATGATGGATGCTGTCAAAAGCAGACTTTATAATTTAATTATATTCGGCTCATTAAATCGATGCTACTTGCGACCTGTAGTGGGTTCTTGTCGTGCCGTTAGAGCAAAGAAACACACTCAACTGTGAGTAGAGAAATGGCAAACATAAAAGAGTGAAATAGCGCCCGGGCAAAAGAACACATCGTAGTTTTATCATAGACACAGAATCGAAAGTTGTTAATTTCCGTGTGATTTGAGGTGTTATCGAGTTAATCGATGAATTTTATAGATCACTGATTGTCTGTGAACACAGCCTTAATAGAGAATTGTCGTTTGATCTTATCCCAACAATGAGAGTGTGCGGTTATCAACAATGGCGGTGTTGCAGGGCTATTTTAGTAACATAATGATACTATCAACTATCCACTATCACTAGCCGTTTGTTTTTGGAGGCGGCGCGGCGGTGGGTGTCACATGGTTTGACCAAATTAGCGCGAATCACTTTTGGTATCGGTGATTTCGATGGCGTTGGCAAATAGGCAACGGTAGAATGGTGTGGTGAATTGTAATTTCGCAACAATCGAGCCTCATTGTGTGTTGCAAGCGAGAGAGAGTGCACTAAACGCTTAATTAATCTACAAGCCAGCTCTTGTGCACTTCACTTGTCCATTGTTTCGAAGTGGGGTGACTAATTTGTGTGTTGGCTGTTAGAGATGAGCTAACAAGGCAACATTCTTTGGACGGGTTAGTTGCGAATGTTAATCGCTGGGCGGGTGCAGTGGTGCCGGTGCGGCGGCATCAATTAAACGATACATTCCGCATTTGAATGGGTATCGTTCAATGAATCACGTGCACACAACATAGTGTCCAACGCCTAAACTGTTAATTAGAATTGACTCTCTGGATACATTGTAAGACATGATGTGGAATTGAAACGTTTGATTATAGTTGGTCTTTGGTTGCACATATTGTAGTAGCAGTTTGGAAAAGTGGCATTTGCAAGAGGAAGAAGTTTATAGATGTTAAGTTTAAGCTGCACGGCACGCTTTAATGTGTTTTTAAAGAGGATGTTGTTAAATTTATCGATATTTATGAATTGATTATTATTCATGCCTACTTCTGTGTAGAGTGAACATTTCGCGTTCAATGACACGTACACTGCATACCTTATCATTTTTTTTTAATATGCCTCTCTTTTGCTTAACATCCATAGTTTACCCCTTCGGAAATGTGTGTCATTTGATACATCGCCTGCAACTAACAATATCTGATGAATGTTTTTTAGGTTATTTCTAAAGTTCTTCGGGTTATCTATGGCCCGGTCTGCATTTATGGAGAATAGAGAAGAAGATTCAACAGCGAGCTTTTCGGATTGTACAATGGCACTTACCTTGTCAAAAGATTCAAGGTCCAGCGGCTCATGTGGCCTGGTCATATAGAGCAGATGGACACCAGTGCTCCTGCTCGGAATACCTTCGACACCATTCCTAAGGAGGAAAAAGTAAAGAAAGACCTCGGCTCAGGTGGAGCACTAAATTGGAAAAGAACCTCAATCAACTTGGAGTGCAGAACTAGAGACTGTTAACAAGAGATCGAGCTGGCTGGCGGAGACTGTGCGTCGAGTCCCAAGTCGACAACGGACTGTAGTGCCACCTAAATTGAATTTTTACATCCCAGATTTATTGCAAAGCTCGGTCAAATCGAACTGGAAAAATATGCCTCCTTGAACTCGACTGCAACTTCATCTAATATTTACAGTTAGATATCCAAACAAAAACTCTGGTCGCATCAAGGGTAAGACTCCTTGTCCTCTAGCCGAACCTAACTGCATGAATGCACCTATCCACTTTATAATTGTTCAGTAAAATATTATGTTAACCAAACCAGCTCAAATTGTGCTTTCATATTACTGGGCCACGTTTTCATCTATTGATTGAGAAAGAAGAGGGTTGCTTTTTCCTGGAAGCAAACTTTCACAAATACGAATTTTTAATTTGAATTCAGGACAAAAATGAAAACAAAAACTTAGACACTGGCCAGTTACCGGAATCTTTTATTGTTTTTCAACCCTTTTTTGAGGACTTGTGTTTATACTTTCCCCATTCAATCCCTGTGCCAAAAACACGACGTAGACAGACATTTTCGCTCAATAGGCTATTTATTTTTATTTACCCTCCATTGTTTGGTGTTGATTAGAAAGAACTTTAAGAACCAAGAACAATTTAAATATTCACCTTCATTAATTTGTCTTCTCAGCAGCAGTGTCTAGAAAAAGGACGACCGACAACACGGTCGAAACAAGAAATCTCCGCACACCCCGGCAATTATTTATAATTCAGTTTAATTGTTGCACACAATTGAACCTTGATTTTGAATAAAGCTGAAAAAATAAAAAGTGCCAAGAACAGAAAATACCCTGCGAAGGCTTTTGAATATTTGAAATCTTAATCATTTTTTTTTTTTCAATTTTTGGCCACTTCAATAGGCAAAGGAAATATAAATCAAAATAGACGGATAGATGGAATGGATTTATCAAAATTGATGGCATTACTTATTCATCGGCAAAGCGAGTCATTCATCATGCAAAAAACCACGTTTGTCTCCTCCTGCACCGCCCTGAAAACAGGGTGCACGTTAACGGTGAACCTTCGGAAGCAAAAAGTAACACTTTCAGCTTCTTGCGGAATGAATTTTGTGTCCTTTTTAAACAATTTTTTTCCGGGTAAAAATTAAAAACGAACGATGTCATATTTTCCACCCGCAACCATAATCTTCCTAGACCTCAATATTTCAGTATGTCTCACTCTGGGTTGTGTGCTTTTCAAAATTAATTGGAATTTGGTATTCTGTGCGCGTATTATGAGGTGGCAAAAATCGATGGTCCATAGTGTGCCAGACAGAGCCTTTGAGGGTTGTACGACACGATGAGTTCGTATAGAGTGTAGAAATGAACCGAACACAAAATTAGTTTGGTCATTCATTTATATGGGATTGATTTTTTCCTCACACTTTTTTTGGACTTGCTTGAACACCTTCTCTAATATAAGGACGGCAGCAACAAAAAAAAACACACACTTTAAGGTAAAACTAAATTGACAAGAAAAAAGGATGAACTGAGAAAAAAAATTAGAAGAAATTTAACACGTGTCAGTCCAATAAAATCGAAGACATTACGTGCTGAAATTGTAAAAATGGTAATAATGCACAACACGACATTAGACCTTTTTTTTTGTTTGGGGTCTCTATTGGAAAAAATCAATTTTCATACACACTCATGATGAAAAAAAAAACACTTGGAAAGGACTATGTTAATAAGATTTTAGTTTTTTATTTGTCTTTAATTATTTCGAAGGGTTTCTTGTCCCTAAAATATGAAACAGTCAGTCAAATATGATTGTTGTAGGCGGGAAATTGATGTCCAAATGGGAGTTTCAGAAGTTTTTTTGTTGTTTGTTCTCTTCATCTTATCGGGGACCCCATATCTTGCAACGAAGCGTCACACTTCACGGCCTACTATCCCAACCAACGAGCCATCAAAAATAAGAAAATAGGAAAAAAATACAACTTTATGTACCCTGACTCTAAAAACAACAAGCAGCCGTACCGCCCAGACATTAAATCTGGTGACTTCAACGAGGACGACAATATAAATTCACACCTTTCTTAGCATTTGTTTGTCTTTTTATAATTCACTTGTTGTTCTTACAGAAAAGTTGCCAAATAGAAGTGAAATATTTCCCATTGTTACTAGTTGATTAACAACGAGTTATGGGCCATAGCTTAGGGCAATATAGATTATTCCTAATTTTGACCGAATATTACTTTCTTGCTTTTTTCTCTCCATCCGAGATTCCCCCTCAACTTGAAGCCAGGCGATAGGATTTTTATGGTGCAGGGAAATTACCCCATGGTAATCTGCTCCACATGGGAATTTGCTCCACTCAAAGTGGGAATTTATTCCACTTTAAAAAGTGTAGTTCATAGAATCCCCCTCATACCCTGAAGCTGTGGCAATAGGACAGTTTAGCTGCTTCCGAGAATCGCCTTCACTCTGAAACCTTGGCTGTAGCTGTAGGTTGTTTAACCTCCTTCTAAGAGTCCCTCTCACTTTTGGCACTATTGTATTTAGCTTATTATAGTATAGTAAAGTAGTTTATAAGAGTACTAGTAAAACTCCTGTCCGCTTCGCAGGGCTTCGGCCCACAACGGTTCGGAAATTAGAGATTGGCAGGATGAAAAATACAGTAATCGACGGATAGGCAGAAATTAACAATTTTCTTGGATAACTAATAATAGCTTGCAAAACTAAGATAATAAATTGAAGATTGTGTCCTCCTGGATTCCGGCTCCGCGGGGGTATTGGATTTTGACAAACCACATTGAAGATGAATATCCCAGCTCACAACTTCAACTTTGTACGCCTCCAGTGACGCCTCTTAGCGTTGTCGCGAATTGTATTTCCAGTACGAAGACGGACCTATTGGGGTACAGATCGGTTTTGTTTTAGCTTTTTAGCTAATTTTTGTTTAATTCGAAACGATTTATGGGCAGCCATTTGGTCCGCACTTGACAAAGATTCGAAAAGAAAGAAAAATCATGCCTGTATCTGCTAATCTGATGAATAATCTATTCGTTTTTTAATTCTTTTACATAATTTTTTTAGTTAATTTACCCATTAATTTGCCCCATAAGGCATAAGTATGCTTTTAACCCTCTTCAGGATTGCACAATCTTATACATTTTCTTAAAACTAACAATTATTGGGATTTTATAAAGTAATACAATAAAAATATTGACAACAAAAAACCCTAAATTCGATGTTCTAAGCTGTTTTAGATTTTCCCAAGTATTTTAAAATGTATGTGCTTTTGTTTATCAATGAGATTTTATTTGCTAATTTTTTTGTTCATAAGGTGAAAATAAGAAAACTTTATGTTTTTACTCATTATTTGAAAAAAAAAATATGTATGTATCTTAAAGTCAACACTTTGCTCGGGCAAGAAAAATTGAACACTACTTAAATACAAAGTTAGCCTTTTTAGCCTTTTTTTCGAAAGAAAAAACATTCGGCGGATTTTCACTTCTGCTACAGCCAAGAAAGTCTTCTCCAACTAACTGCAGATGCCAGAGCGTTTGGTTATGACGACTGAAGAATGAATGTTGCTGTGCAAAACTGCTGTGTTCCAGGCTGATATCCTACATGCATTGGGAGCCGGTTAAGCACGTAGGTAAAATAACAAACAATGACAATGGTGGTGGTATAACACAGACCCTATGTTGACAAAACATTGGTCGCTAGATGGAGCTTGCTATAAACTCTTTTGGACCGTCAAAAAGTGATGAAAAAGTAACTTTGTCTTAGAAGGATTATTTTCTATGAATATGACCAAGAATCACATCCCAAAGTATATGGCATCAGACAAATTACAGAATACCATGTATAGTTGACCATGAGGAAAAACCGAAATTTCTAAATTAAAAACACATATTTTTAAAGATTGACCTTGCGTCTTTTTTATTTTTCAGGGAATTCAAGTTGAACGGGAAACTAAAGACTTATGCCATTGACTTCTTCACGGCTAGTCTTGTAGTACTGTCAAGTTTAAGTTGATTGATGTCCCGAAACATAGTAATGCTCATACCATCAGAGTTAAAAAATGTGGAGGCAGTCCTGGTACATAAATGCATAAATGCAAAAAATTCAAAAACTCCGTCTCGTTGTAAAATTTACTACATCGGTTTCATATGTAATTGTGTCAAACCACTCAAACGACTTGTGGGCAAAAAATTATGCATTTATTTGTCTAGTTCAAAATAAATTGTTGCATCGATTTTAGAAAGACTTTAATCAGTACCAGCCATTATTGCACTTCAACTCAATGCTTCAATGTTTGGAAAGACATCTTGAATCAACTCATTCCGTGGATTTGCATTACAATAAAAATTGTTTGGAAGTGGAATTCGGCCTTCAGAATCAAGTGAAATTATTCCATTTCCAATGTCCAATAGTGTCCCTGGCTTAATGCGTTGGCTGCTGAGCAGAACGTCGTGGGTTCGAGGCCTACTCATGCCCAAACTTTTTTATTTCATCATTCTCAGGCATTGCCTTTTGCGAAGAACTGACAAAACTTCCAAGAGTATCAAGAGTATGAAAAAGTGCTTCTCAACTTTGACGTTCGGAATCGGCGTTAAATTGTAGGTGCCCTAAATTTTTCACACGCACCCAGAGAATTATTTATGAGAGTAAGCCACTTAGGCCTTGGCTCTTCAAGATCTGTCGCGCCACTCTCTCTTTAATGTCCAATAATTGGCCAATGTATTACTGAAATAGAAGTTTTTAAACAACTCCATTCGTCTGCAGCAGTTGACCGTGGTATAATCGACAAAATTTGTCCTCAGCAACAAAAAGATTCAGAGCTCCAAATTCTTCAAGTTGCGGTTAAAAGATTCAAGTAAATTTTTGTGCACCATTGTGATTTCATCCCACACAAATATTCGGCCATTACCAACTTTTTTGAAATATTGCAATGTCAGCTTTATGTCTAATAAAGCTAATAACAACTCTAGAAGAAGAAAGAGCCAACTCTTTTTTAATTTCAGACCATATTGATGCTAAAATTAATGATAGCAAAAATGATTTCCCCATTCCACCGGGTGCATCACAAAAATATATACCACCACTCAGACTGATCACACCTTGCATATCTAATGGTGTCATTCACATAGGTACTTTTGTTGATCGTTTAACTTCGGCTCAATAGTTTGCGCAAATATTCTGAATCCAATGCAATTTTATTATTGTCCTTAACGTAGTATTGTTGTCTAGCAATCAATTCAATTGTGGCAATGTTTTATTCGCAAAACGGGTTTTTCGTAAGCAACTACTGGCACATTTCAATTTGAAATCATTCAATTCCCCATCAGATTGGCATTCGCAATGACTATTGCCTCAAAGCTAAATAATTTCTGTTTGTGGCTTAAATTTGAGCACACCATGTTTTTCATTCAGACAATAATTATACGTGGAATACCTCCAGTTCGTTAGTGTTGATTAAATTTTATTACTGGCACATTTCATCAACATTCAAAACGTTATAAATAACAAATAACAATAGTTTTTAGTTTTTACAAATAAATAAAATATACATACATATTTTCATACTCTAGAAATTTCATATATCAAAACAACGTTTGCCGGGTCAGCTAGTTCAAATATAATTTCCTAGGTTCACTGACATTTTTTTGTCGAAGAAAAATTATATTTGTCAAATATTTTTTTTCTTCACTGAAATTTTTTTTGATTTTTTTATTGAAAAAAAAAAAAATATTTGACAAAATTTTCAAACTAAATTGAGTGTTCGTATATTGATCAGTTTTTTTTTTAGTGCGAAATACAAAATTTTTAACACTTTTTAACAATTGAACCATTTGTGATTTGAAAAGTATACATTTTATTTTTGCTAAACCTTCTACCCTAAAACCTCTTGCATTTAGAGAAAAAATTAGGAAAATCAGTCAACCAGTTTGCCCGGTTAGTGAACAAACACAAAAATTAGGCTGTTCTTTTATATATATAGAAGATGACAGCATTTATATGTCCTCTTAGATTTAAGGAATTGTTAATAAACAAAGGTTAAATCATCATCATCAGTGAAATCACTTATATGGTTTTGAAAAAAGTAAAACCGAGTTAATGCTTTTCCAAACCAAAACCAAAATACCACCCTTCACTCAACCTCAGTTAAACGGTCAATCTTTAACATTGTCATCCAGTGCTTAATATCTGGGCGTAATACTAGATACCAAATTAAACTTGAAGCTTAACATTGAAAAACGGGTGAGACAGGCATGCGTTGCCTTCGATGCACGCTTGCAAACAAAACCTTCGTTAAAAAGTGAGACCTCCAATTAAAAATGATCAAGTGGACGTACACAGCGGTTGTAAGACTTTCGTTTACGTAAGGATATCATGGTCAATTATGTCCTGTCCAACAGATGCACGATGTGCTGCAGTATCTTGAGACTCAAAGAAATAGACTGCTTTAAAGCCAAATACTACGGGTACTGCAATCAAACAAGCCTAATACCATCATACATCCTTTCTTCAACCACCGATTACTGCATCCCTACCTTAAACACTTCAAAGAAGTTAAGAGTCTTGCTCCCGTCAAGAATCGACTGGGAGGAAGGCGACGCACGTAGGCACTTGACGTGACAAAAGACCTCTACACAACTATCTTCACAGTTGGTTCGACTATGGAATACGTGCAGGTGTTTTCTGTGAATCGCTTAATATTTCAAAATCCTACAGACTTCCTGATTATGCCATTGTATTCCAGACAGAATTGTTACGGGTACAGAGAAAAATTTTTTCTACCTAAAACCAATAAGATTGCCATATTGAGATGTTTTACTTAGAATTCTCCATTGAATCATACGAATTATATGATATTTTCATAGAGAAATCCCATTATTTTGATGCTAGAAATCTAATTAAATGTAATTGAATGTTCTCTTATTTGTTTTAAAGAGAATATCAACTTATTTCAGATGTAAATAGGAATATCTATTTATTATTCAGTGCCATCACTGGTTTTAATGATCTAAGTTGTGTTCTTGTCGCGCTCCTTTTTGTTTTTGCAATTATTTAAGTTCATTATTTGTTTATATTTAAATTAATTGTAATTTTGTACTGGAGTGACGTATATAAGTTTTTTTTAACTTTTAATTTGGTGATCTGACTCGATTTGAGTTTTTAATCAAGTAAGTTTCGTCTTGTAATGCAAACGTTTATTTGTTCTTGTCAAGTGTTAGTTCATTAAAAAGCATCCAATTGCATTTCCCTCATCTCATTTTTTTTCAACATTCGCTGCTTCCCCTCTTTAAAATTAATTTCATAGCTTAAACTTTTTAAAGCTTTATTCAGCAAAGCTTTTTTCCAACCTTAAATTTTCAAACTCTTTGTGTCTTTCTTGTTTCTATTGTCAGGTAGAAAATTATATGAAGCGGTGGTTCTGATCGTCTAGGCGTCGGTGTTCGCTTCATTGTTAAATCAGACATACACGGTTCGAGTCCCAGCAAGGCCAACATTTTTTTTTTTTTTTTTGTTCATCCTTCTTTTTAAATTTTGTTTTCTTTTTTTTTTTTTCTATTGCCAGAAAAAGTTAATTTTGTTTTTTAATAAAAACTATTAAATACAATTACAATATGTCTTGCGCTAACTCTAACTGTAATGAAAGATCAAATAATTCTCCCCTTTTTGCGTGCCTAGGCCCCTGTGGTAATTTATTCCATGCGAAATGTGTCGGTACTACTAATGCTTTCTTAGACAAAATCATTGCATCCGATTTTGCTTATTGGTACTGTCCTAATTGTAGAAAAATTTCGGGTTTTGAAGTCCTTACAAGTAGTATTTTGCATATGGAATCTACTCTTGTTAGTGTTTCTGTGCTCCAATGCTAACTGACAATTCCTCCTCTACGGATGATCTTGTTAGTGTTCCTGTGCCTATAATGCTTACTGACAATTCCTCCTCTACGGATGATCTTGAAACTCTCAATATAAACCCTCACCCATTAAGTTCCCTAAATATTACCACTCCATCTAATTCCAAGAAAAGTAGAAAGAGAGGGAGGGATGCTGCCCCTTCATCCGCAATTGCAGGACCAGCGCCCAAAAATCAAATTTAAGAAATAATAATAAAATTGCTGAAGTACAGCCCAAAGCAACTGTCGATCTGCCTCCGTTATCGATGCCGCTATAGTAAATAATAATTTTTCTTCTAAGACTCCTCAATCTCAAAATGAGATTTTGCAAGCTGAAACTTCTAAAAAAAACCCTTTTATCAATACCCAAGCCTAAGTCAATATTTGTTTCTCGGTTACTTCCTGGGACTGAGTCTGGTGAATTAATAAACCATCTTCTTGAGCATAAGGCTATAACTAATACTTCACAAGCTAAATGCATTAAAGTAAGCAAGCCTGACAGCTTCGTTTCATCATTTAAGATTACAGTCTCAAGTGACCAATTCGATTCCATCATAAATTGTCCTTGGCCGCCTCATACCCTTGTTAAAGAATTCATCGCCTCTGGTAGGAAGAAATTGGTTCGCAACTCTATTGCTCCAAAAAACTTATCAGGTTCTCCTTCTATTACCAGAACGTAAGAGGACTTCGTAGTAAGACTACTACAGTTTTTAAAAATTCTCAATCATTTTCTTACGATCTTTTTGCATTTACCGAAACGTGGCTTAACGCCTCAATATTGGACGCTGAACTTTTTGACAAAAATTTCATAGTTTATCGAAAAGATCGTCATGAAAATGAATTGAATTCAGTTGGTGGTGGTGTCCTTATTGCTGTTCGTAATAGCTTATTCTCGTCCCAAGTTTTTATTCCTTTCGTTCCCAACTTAGAATTTGTATGCATTAAATTAAGTGTACAAACAAAGGATGTTTTTATTATTAACGTTTATATTCCACCTAAAAGTCCTATTTCTCTCTTTACTGAACTATCTTCAATTCTTGACTATATCATTAGCTGTTCAGGCATTGAGAGTGAGATAATCTTGTTGGGTGATTTTAATCTTCCTAACATTAACTGGGTTCCTTCTGAGGATGATTCCCATTTAGAAGCTTCCCCAAGTTCTTCTCAGATGGAACTCCAAATGTTAGATAATATAATCTCAGCGGATTTACAACAAGTAAGCTCTATTCTAAATTCATTAAATCGGTCACTTGACTTGGTTTTCTCATCTAATGCGGCCTGTACAGTGGTGGTTAAATCGGCTTCTGCAATATCTAATATTGATAGTTATCACCCTCCTTTAGATATTATTCTTGACTTGAGTGGTCACTTACTAGAAAATAGTAATTCCCATGACTGTTCATATAAATACGACTTTCGCAGAGCCAATTTTCAACAGCTTTTGGACAGTCTATTAAATTATGGTATTGAAAATTTACCATTTTCCAATGACATTGACGAAACTGTCTCTAGTTTCTATTCTGTGCTCATGAGATGTATAAACGAAACTGTACCTAACAAAAAAAATCAGTCAATCCAACACCTCTTGTCATCCTTGGTACACAAAAGAGTTAAAAAGCCTCCGTAATAAGAGAAATAGGGCGTGGAAAAATTATATTAGATCTATGTCCTTAGAGAACCAAGTGGTTTATATATCTCTTTTCGAAGAGTTTAAAAGATTGTCATATGATCTTTATAATGATTATATTGTTACTATGGGTGATTCCTTGAAACAAGACCCTAAGCTTTTTTGGAATTTCGTAAACTCTAAGAGAAAATGTGATGTTTACCCAGTCAATCTCACTTACAATGATCTAATTCTGAGCTCTCCTACTGAGATCTGCGATGCATTTGCTAATAATTTCAGTCAATCTTTCATAGATACTCCCGTTGATGTAGACATTGATTTTTTCAACTATTTGAAAAATAGCAAACAAGTCACGTTTAATGATGTCCCCATCGGGATTGATCAAGTCCTTAGATTTTTGTCCCTTCTGAAAGAAGACTATTCTTCTGGTCCTGACGGTATTCCCCCATATTATTGAAAAAATGCAATACCGTTCTAGCTAAACCTCTTAGTAATATATTCCAGCTATCTTTACGACTTGGTAAATTCCCTTGTGCCTGGAAGATTGCCTACATCACGCCTGTTTTTTAAAAAGGGAGATAAGTCGCATATTGTTAATTATAGGCCTATTTCTAAACTTTCTTGTATCCCTAAACTGTTTGAACAAATAGTGTGTGACAGTTTATCCTTTTACTGTAAAAACATCATATGCAGTGAGCAACATGGCTTTATGCAAAGGAGATCAACTGTCACAAACCTTCTTGCCTTTACGCATAATTGTCTGAACAGTTTAGAACATGGATTGGAAACTGATTGTGTATACACTGATTTTTCAAAAGCTTTTGATCAACTATCTCACTCAGTTATCAAGTTGAAACTACAGTTATTAGGCTTTCCCCTGGGCTGGTTTCATGGATTTCTTCTTACCTTGAGGATAGAACTTATCAAGTTAAATTCAGAGACATGTTTTCGAAGACTTTTACTGCTAAATCTGGTGTTCCACAGGGTAGTCATTTAGGACCTCTTCTCTTCATCTTATCAATAAATGATGCACCGTTATGTGTTCGTGACAGTGAAATTCTTATTTTTGCAGATGACATGAAGATCTTTAAGAAAATTACATCTAGCGATGATCGCATTCTTCTGCAAAATGATATAAATAGGTTTTCTGTGTGGTGTAATAAGAACAGTTTAAATCTAAACCCGTCAAAATGCCAGACAATGACATTCTCAAAAAAACGAGCGTCTTCGACTCATGAGTATTATATATCTCAGCAGATTCTTTCTCGTGTTTTTAAAGTAAGGGACCTAGGGGTTCTTTTTACACCGATCTTGATTTTACAGAGCACATTAACAACATTGTTAATAAAGCTAATTCTATGTTGGGGTTTGTTAAGCGTTGGTCAAAAGAATTTCTTGATCCTAACGTCACCCTTTCTCTTTATAATTGCCTTGTTCGTCCGCATCTGGAATATGCTTCACAGATTTGGAGTCCTTATTATGACGTTCATATTGACAGGTTAGAATCGGTACAACGTAATTTTACTCGTTTCGCATTAAAAGGTATTCAATGGCATGACCCTCAAAATATTCCTTCTTATGAGGATCGATTATCACTTCTTCGAATGCAAACGTTGTCTCAAAGAAGGACTAACAATGATTTAGTTTTCCTTCATCAACTCGTAACAGGCGTCACAGATGCACCAGACCTTCTTAGTGCTATATTTTTTTATTATCGGGGAGGAGGTTATTACCTTCGCAGTATCGATCTAATTAAAGTCCCAAGACATAGGACCAATTACGGAATGCATGAGCCCTTGACAAGGATGAGTAGGCTTTTGAATTATAATACGGATCTTATTGACTTTCATATTAATAAGAATAAATTAAAGACTATGCTTAAAACCAGTGTAGCACGCTCTTAATTGTTTTGATTGTTGTATAATAATGTATTGTTTTTTATTTGTTTGTATTTGTATAATTTTGTCATTTCTTGTGTAAGTGTTCGTTTGTTTTAGATTGCCTACTAACAACTAACACTGCACTAAGTGATGAGCCGGTCTGTTAACACAGTTTTCTGGGTTAAGGACTAATGGTCGTTAGATGTTGCTTGCTTTAAGCTCTCTTCGACTTTATCTGATAGTGTGTAAAAAAAAAATTTCAGTAAATAATGAGTATATCTTATAAACCTTAAACAAAAAATAAATTAAATTTTTCTTTTCATTTCTTTTAATAATAAGAATAACCTAATAAATGTTCAACTTTAATGTGTTTTACTTATTAAAAGAATTTTCTAGACCCTTTCATTAGGAAAACTTTTTAAAACAAAAAATCTTCCCTATCATTTTTTTTTGAAAAGTCGTTCTAAACTTATGTGCATGTTTATTCATGAATCATGGTTGTCCACGTTTAAAGAGAAAACCTCTTAAATCAAGAATCGCTTACATTTTAAAACAAACATAATTTCTTATATTTAAACACTTTAAGAAGATAATCTTCTTAAAACAATAAGATTTTCGTCTTAAAACTATATATTTCTTCCTTTACTGAATTTTGCAAACGGTACTTTATAAACTACAAACGCATTTTTGTTTCGTTTTCGCGTTTTCGTCGCGTGCGGTTGTGCATTTATAATGGAGAGTCAAGTAAATGAAAATGTCGATCAGTTTTCAAGTAATTTTAAGTGTGCCAATACGATATTTTAGTGGTGAAGACATGAAACAAACCAAAGAACTTTATAATTCCTGGAGTTTAACTCGGGCTACGATAAATTCCGTAGAAGTCTTAGAAAAAAAAGGAAGCCTAGGACGTGGAAAAACTTTTTTACGCCGTTGGCGTTTGGGGAACGGGAAAGGGTCACATTTTATCAGGTCTAAAATAGTGGAGAAAAGAAAGGGTAAGTACCTGCCTAAAAAAGTATAAAAAAAACTCAATCTTAGTTTTTTCTTGCCTGACCAAACAAAACTGTAATGTGTGTTTTTCATTTTTCAGAATATACCCTTACTGTGTGACCAATCTACACAGTTAAGTTACCACCGTCAAAACAAAAAGTCTAAGATTGGTTGGAAATAATATCGAACGAGATTAATTCCATCAATTCGTCTTGTTCACTAAGAGTCCAAAGGTTTGGAGGTAGCTGATCTCAGCAAACTTTTAAAGTCGAGTATAAAAGGGAACCTTCTTTTGACATACCACGAAATTTTTCCATACGAAAACAAGATAAGAAAGAATGTAGTAACCAATTCATGAACTATACAAAACATACTTAATGTTTTTTTTTTAACAGGAAACTTTCTATATGCCACTCAAAATTGGAAAAAATATCCAACAGGAAAGTGATATTCACGTTGGTGTTACGTCAAACGTCCCGCTAACGTCCAGCATAATAGAGGTGAATTTTTTGTATTTTTCACATTATAAATATACTTATATATGTACATGTACACATGCATGTAAAAGAGGAATAAAATATGTTTGTAAAATTAATATAGAAAAACTATTTTTATCTGTGAAAGAAAACTGAAGATCTAATTGAAAGTAAGTATAAAACCCAAAAAAAAAAATTATGTTAAGATCCATAGAAAAGACTATGAAAAAAAAAATGTGAAACACTGCTTGAAATAAGCGGAAACCATTTAAAATATTATGGATCTCTACTAAAAACAAATAAGAAGCATATTGGATTAAAAAGAAAAAGTCCTAGGAACAATAAGGGAATATTATTGAAACAATGTGGAAGTACCTTAGAAACAATAGGAAAACGCCATTGAAAGTATTCGGAAATCCATTTAATATCATATGGAATATTAATTATTTCAAAAAGTTTTCCATATTGTTTTAAGTAGTCCCCCAAATAATAACAATAAGATTCTCATATACATTCTTTTGCATATATAATAGACTATCATCTTAAATTAATGTGTAATCCTCTTGAATTACAATGAAAAGTCACAATTGGATTTTCTTGATTGTTTCAATCAGAATTTCTTCTTGGATGAAAACCATAGAGAAATCTGATTGTTTTTGTTCTATTTTATGTGGTCGAATTTTCTCTGTGTAGGGGAAACCTGTTTAGCCCTTAAATATATACAACACAACCAAAATGAAGCTATGCTAGCAGACAGTCAGGCAGCTATAGCTGCCCTATTAAAGCCATTGATTCAGCTTTATCATCCTCTAAATTGGACACTGCAGAGAGGCCCTCAAAGAACTAGACTTGAATTTTTTTCTACGCTGGATAACGGGACATTAGGGGCTATGAGGGAAATGAGAAGACAGACGAGCTAAGCTAGCTAGGCAAATATCAACTTAACCAGTAGCGTTATATCAAGGAAAATTTGGCCAACGTACAACAAACCCCAATCAATAGATTGTTGCACTGACGTATATATAAAACTTCCTGCCGTAACACTTTCTCTGCCATTATCCGGCCTTGGCTATGAAAAGAGCACTCCACTTAGGCAGAGAATTCTTCAACGAAATTGAGGAACTCTCAGAATTCACGATCAAAGCATGATCTCATACCTCAATAACAGAAAGTGGCTTTAACAGTCCCCTCATTTCTCTTAAACTGAATGGCACTATGAGATAAAAGGCCGTAGTGTATAGGAGAAAAAATACTACATTATGTATAGGATTACACGTGGGAAACATACATCCTTCCTATCTCATCCTTAAATCTTTATAGAATCTCATCAAAACAGAGCACTCAGTGCTAATTGTGTCATACACGGAAGATTAAACACGTGGGCTTGAAACGTCCTCGTGTCATATCTAAATGTTTTCGTTTCATTTTTCATACTTCTTGCGACGTACTAACAAAGCTACCATAAGTATCATTTAACAACGAAAAGTGTTGCTCAACTCAGCCGTTTGCAGTCCGCCTCAAACTCTTGGTCTTCCTTAACCTCACTCAATGAATTTTTAAAGAGTATAATCAACTTATGCCTTGGTTCCATGGAAATCATGTCTTACTTACTTACGAGCTCAGCCTCATAAGCGCCGTCATACACAGGTTAAGGCCGAAGTTAAAAGGTGATAGGTTTCGATTTGCAATTTCCTGATCGTTTATCATGTTTTCATCCGTCAGTTTCTTGCAGTAGAACTGGCGCAGACACTTAACCATATTCTTCTGCTGATTTCTCTTCGACAGCTAAGCCGTGAAGGGCGGGTGAGCGGAGTTATTGGTATTCGCCACTTTAAGCCAGTATCGCTTTTAACTAAAGAAATGTGTATCGCCTTCGCTGTTTAAGTTTGCAAAACTGTGTTTTTCCAGTTGTGGGTCTTAAGCCTCGTTGTAATATTGGAGACTATCAAATAAAAACGAAAGCTAAATAAGTTATCTGTTTCAACGTTATCAGCTAAGCTTACTTATCTTATAATGATCGCAATTAGATCTTGATACTGTCTGATTGAGAATTTAAAACAATCAGTCTTCGGTATCTTCATGCTTTCCTTCAGTAGGGATGAACGTACACTTAGACTATGTTGTCCAATTTAACATTGATGCTTCTCCTTCACAGAGCTGAGTAACGAATCATAAAGCGATCTGTTCACCGCCTAGAACAAAGCGTAACTGTTGGTAGCAGCAATTTTACCTCATAACAAACATCAATCCCACAAACAACATCTTAGTGGAGATCCGACGAAAAATTACCCTAGCGAACCGCTGTTACTTCGGTTTGACCAAACAACTAGATTCAAAACTACCCAGTTGAAAGACAAACTACCTACTTACCAGACTTTGGTTTACCAGCCCTACTCTAGGGGGGGCGCCGAGTGCTGGAAGACAAGTAAAAAACGGGAAATGAAACTGGGCACTTTCGAAAGAAAAAAAAAAATCGGCGGATTTCCACTTCTGCTACAGCCAAGAAAGTCTTCTCCAACTAACTGCAGATGCCAGAGCGCTTGGTTATGACGACTGAAGAATGAATGTTGCTGTGCAAAAATGCTGTGTCCCAGGCTGAGATCCTAGATGGATTGGGAGCCGGTTAAGCACGTAGGTAAAATAATAAACAATGACAATGGTGGTGGTATAACACAGACCCTATGTTGACAAAATATTGGTCGCTAGACAGAGCTTGCTATAAACTCTTTTGGACCAATTCAAAACAGATCCTGTGTTAAGGTTAATGTCGGTTAATGTCAGCGACTCGGTGTATATAAATGTCTGATAATATTTGAACTCATCCTGGATTATTTAGCCTAACCCAAATAACCGTAGAAGATTCAATCAATAAACAAAAAACCTAATTTTTCGCAACATCATCATTTCCGGAATGGGGCACCTGCAAGTATTTACAATCTTAAAACAAAGCCTTATTCTGCGCAACCTACCAACCCAAATTTAAAAAAACACGATTTACCACTATACTATCGATACAAGACCCCAAAAATGAAACAATGTTATTTTTGCTGTTCATTAACCATCAAAAACACATAACCTCCGCCTCTTAAAGGGTTCGAAATTCACATACGACTCGGGTTCACACACTGTCGATAATTTGAGGCTAGCAAACACAAAAGTCGCTCGTTCAAACAACACAATGGCCGACCGGTCCGTGCGTCCGTCGGACGGTCATCGGTAATCGGACAACAAGAAAGGATGAGCTTCGATCGGGTTTAATTGCTCAAATTCCGGCGACGAGTCCCAATTACATGGATTACAAAAGCTGAATTGACCATTATCGGCCCAACTAATGAGTTCATTATTTAAATACATTACTGCCACCACTTATTGACCCCAGTCGTTGTAAGAGGGCAGTTGAGTGAGTTTTGTATAATGAAAAACAACCCCAACGCCCTCGCACTTTCTGCTCTACCTTGTTATATGCGACCAAAGTATATTACCGCTGTATTAGGGCAATGTTACACCTTTTCCACGAACAGGCAAATTGGAAACATTTTGAATAGAAATTTGACACCACCCCTAACAACAGACCTGCTTATCGTAACCAACAGAAAAAATAAAACGGAGGCCTCATGCGCTGATGTAGAAAATATGCTTTGGCTGCTTAAAATTCAAATAGCTTCAATAGCCGGCTTTCTGCCTCTCATAAGGCTTCTCCGTTGCGCGCCCTAATCACCCGCCGCTCAGCCAACGGCCGTCGCTGTTTCTGTTATTGCTGTGCTCTTTCGTGTATCGATCAAATCGAATAAATCAATTTCGTTAATAAATTAACAGGCACATTGGCAGTAATTTCATAATTAATTATTCCATCCCCTTGCCGGTCGCCCTATGGCGTTTGTTGGTGGACGATGTGGTTTTTTTCATTGAAGGAATAGAGTTAAGGCCGTGTTTTTGTTGTTGTGGGAGGAAAAAGAAACATAAGCAAACTCGAAACCACACATTAGTAAGCAGTTTGGTTAAGTAAGAAAGAAAGGAATAGTGGGGAGGTTTGAGGAATCACCGAATTATTCAACGAAGAATAATTTTGTCCACTGGAATTAGAAACAAAACTCAATATCTACACCCTAAAATGAAATGCTATGCAATTTGGTAGAAGTCGTAGGATAGGGGATTATATTCGTCTGTTTATTTTTCTTTTGGAGCTTTGGAGAGTGTAATTTTACGTTGAGGGTTTTTTTTGGGTTATCATTTAATTATTATCATTTCCATTCGCTTTTCAGGGTTGGGAGGATATCGTTGATACTTGATAGAGATAGAGAACCAGAGAATTATCAGATTCGACAAATTGTCTAATTAGGTTTTCAATTGTGTACTATGTACCTATTAATTCTCTTTTTAGTTACGGACCATAAAGAATGTATGGCAAGTTTTGGAGTCGTTAAATTAAAAAAAAGTTAAGATTTTGATGAATTATGACATTACGATGAGAGAGAAGTCGAAAAAAGTTGGCCCGGCCATTCCATCCGTCTGTCTATCTGTCCGTCATCTACAGCATCTACAGCCTATACCTACAGCCTACAGGTTTGAGCGAATTCACATGGGTCGTTTTTCTTATCTATAACTAGTTGGTTTGACTCGTGCTAACTTTCCATTATTACAAAGCTAAACCTATTTAGGAAACCGGAATAAGTTTAAACAAGTCAGGAAGGCCTTCAATGCCCATATTCAACAACGTACCGAGTTGTTGCATGACCAAACATTAAGTCAACAAATTCTGCAATTGGGACATTGCAGGCAGTAAGATCTTTTGGTCATTTGTAAAAACTATGGAGGATTCTTGTCCTTCCTCATTCTTTACGCTCGTTGACAATGACACATACCTTTCCGTTAAACAGTTTGCCTCCGACTTTATGCTATAGCTGCAAGAGAGTGTCATGACTATACGCCAGTTCTGGAGCCACGTCAATGATTATATGGGAAAAATCTTCTTTCGCACTCGTACGGTCCGAAAATATCTCAGTATACATAAATACCCTGGTCGGGATGTTATACCCGCTATTTTTTTGAAGAGGTGTTCTTCTAGTTTTCACGCTAGCAAAAACCCTTGTGTAAGCTTTTCCATCTATCCTATTCTTCTAGGCTCATTTCGAGTAGTTGAAAAACAGAAATTGTCCATTCAATTCCAAAAAAAGGCAAATCATCTTCTCCGTCCAATTATCTTCCGATCACACTTATGTCCCTTCTTTTTAAGATCAGAGAAACGGTGATAAAATATCAACTCAAGAAATATCTCCAAGACCGAAAGCATCTTAATGACCGGCCTATTGCTTTCGTAGCATTCGTAGATCCAATGGTGATCTGATGGCTTATCTCACCGAATAGTAGAACAATTCTTTACATCATTTGGGAGAAAGTAAAGTTGTTCCATATGATATTTTAAAGGCATTTGATAAAGTTTGCAATCTTGCTCTTATATCGAAAATGTGTGCTTTCGGTATCGACGAGTCCCTACATCGTTATATTAAAACTATCTTTTTTAACAAGTTTAAAACCAGTTGTAAAACCCACAATAAATGCTGGTGTGCTTTTACGGTAAGTGCTCTGGTGAAGTAGTCAGTTGCATTCCTACCTTCCAATTTATCCGTCACACTCGCGCTTCTAAGACTGCTCATCATTTTACCGTCGAGCCCAACTTCTCAAGTATGGAGAGTCTAGGTCTGTTTAATGAATCAGTTCCGCACAGAAAAGTAAGTTAAATCTATATATATAAAAATGTTATGTTGGTTTGTGTACGCTCGAAAAACTCAACAACCGTTTGACCGATTTTCTTAATTTTTGTTTTAAACTAAAGAGGAATAAGGGTAGAAGGTTGTTAACAAACAAAATCTTAACTTTTCAATCACAAACGGTGCAGGTGTTAAAAAGAAATGCTTATTTCACTTAGCAAAATATATCAATATAGCTACGAATATTCGATTTCGTCAAATATTTTTATTTTCAGATTTTAGTCAAAAAAAAAAAAAATAAATAAATAAATAAATAAAATGTCAGTGAAGAAAAATTTTATTTGTCAAATATGGTTTTTCATCGACAATAAAAAAAACTATACACTTGACATTTTTAGTTGTCGATTTTTACTTTTTTTAGAATCTTTGCTGAGTTCGACTCACTACTTTTGTACCAGTGGAGCGTTTGTCGTCGTATTTTGAGGGAACGTTTGAGTAATGGCGCGAATGTGTTTTTAAGTATTTTGTGAAAAATCGACTAAGTCGTTAATGACATATGAGCAGGGTAGTTGAGTAGCGGGGTAGCAGAGTGACAGGAGTATGTAGAGGGCAAAGGGGTAGCAGTTAGCGTGTAGGGTAGGATAGCGAGTAACGAGGTACCGGGGTTGCGGTAAACGGATAGCAGTTTAGGTCTTTAATTTATAGCATTTGTAATCACAATCAATAAAGCTCAACGTCAATCCTTAGAATTTATATCTACGCAGACAGAAAAACAAAAAAAATATTGCAAAATTAAATTTGTATGAAATGTAATCTTTGTTTTGTTTCTCATTTCTCAACCAGGTACAGCTAGTCTATACATATAAAAGGACAGCCTAATTTTTGTTTTCGTTCGCTAACCGGACGCACTGGTTGACCGATTTTCCTAATTTTTTCTCTAAATGCAAGAGGTTTTAGGATAGAAGGTTTAGCAAAAATAAAATATATTACTTTTCAAATCACAAATGGTTCAATTATTGTTAAAAAATGTTAAAAATTTTGTATTTCGAACTACATAAAAAAAAATTACGAATAATCAATTTCGTCAAATATTTTTATTCGATCGAAAAAAAATGTCAGTGAAGATATGAAATTATATTTGAACTAGCTGACCCTGCAAACGTTGTTTTGATGTATGAAATTTCTTCTTTCTTTTTATTGTTTTTAATGAGTGCGTGTCTGGTATATGAGTATGTGAGAGATAGAGGCATATTTATAATGTTGTGAAAGTTGATGGAATAGTTTGATCAACACAAGCAAACTGGAGGTTTTCCACGTATAATTATTGTCCGCGTGAAAAACATGGTGTGCTCAAATCTAACCAACAAACAGACATTTTTTTGACCTTGAGTCAATAGTCATTGTCATTGCAAATGCCAATCTGATGGAGAACTGAATGCTTTCAAATTGAACTGGCACATCTCTGTAAACAAACGTTTTGCGCATTATTAGTCTTAAACCGACATAATAATATATAAAAAAAAGTCGGCAATGGCCGAATTATTGTGTTGGATGAGTGCACAATAGCACACAAAAATGTACTTTAAGTCTTTAATCAAATAACTTGAAGAATTTGGAGCCCTATATTATACCCGATTATACCACCGTCAACTGCTGCAGACGAATTGAGTTGTGTATAACCTTCTATTTTATGGCGATATTTCAGGAAACTTACTTACTTACTTAAGGTGGCGCTACAGTCCGTTGTGGACTTGGGCCTCAATCAACAGGCTCCGCCAGCTAGCTCGATCCTTAGCTAGTCGCCTCCAGTTTTGCACTCCAAGTTACAGGAAACTTACATTGGCCACAAATGTTCGTGTGCAGTTACTTAACGATGTATCTGCAGTGCAGCAGAATTTCCTAACCAATTATTGGTCATTCATTGGAAATGGAATAATTTTTTCACTTGATTCTAAAGGCCGAATTTCACTTCCAAACAACTTTTATTGTACTGCAAATCCAAAGAATGAGTTGATTCAAGATGTTTTTCCAAGTTTAAACAAAATTCCAAAAATCACGTTTAGTTGAGTTGAAGTGCAATATTAGCTGGTGTAGATAAAAGTCTTTCTGAAATCGATGCAACTATTTAAGTCGCAAGGTCAATTGTTAAAAATATGTGGTATTGATTTAGAAATTCCTGATTTTTCATGGTCATCTATATAGGGAACCCTGTAATTTGTCTGCCATCCTTTGGGATGTAATAATTGGTCATATTCTATAATAATCGTTCTAAAATAAAGTCGGATTTCTATTTTTTTCATCACTTTTTGATGAATTAAAAGTGGCTATCTTTGGTGTACCCTTCCTTGACTCATGTTAAGGTCAATTTTTAAATCGTAATTTTTCTTGGCCGAACAAAATTTTGACTTTAAGGTCTATTTTTTCAAATAATGCTTTATTTGTATGATCAAAAAAAAAAATTACAAAATAAATTGATAAGTGCATACAAAAACCCGTACTGTCCGTAGCTTAGTGGTTAGGTGCGTTACCTGATAAGCAGAAGGTTGTGGGTTCGAGTCCTACTCGTGCCCATAATTTTTATTTCATCGTTCACGGGCACTCCATCCTGCTAAGATCTGACAAAACTTCCAAGAGTATCAATCTGTCATGAAAAAGTGCTTCTCTACTTTGCCGTTCGGAATCGGCGTTAAATAGTAGGCCCCGCCACTTAGGCCTTGGCTCTTCAAGAGCTGTCGCGACACTTTTTATTTTTTATTTATACAAAAACCCATACATGTTATGATACTTGGGAAAATTTAAAACAGGTAAGAAAATAGAATTTGTATTTTAATATTTCAAGAGTTGATAGTTTTAAGAAAATTTATAACACTATGCAATCCTGAAGAGGGTTAAAAGTATACTTATGCCTACCTGGCTTACTGTCAAAACCCTAACTACCTAAAATCTTCTCAGATAGTTAAATTTGGGGTATGTTTAATGGGTACATGAACTAAAAAATTTATATAAAAGAATTGAAAAGCCAATAGATTATTATTCAGATTAGCAAGTACAGAGACGATATTTCTAGGAATAATGTTCCATTTCTGCAAATCCATCGAATACCGTATTCTTCATCTAGCCAACCCTACACGACCGTTGTTTGCCGAAGCCCTGCGAAGCGGGCAGGGATTTTGCTAGTCATTTATAAACCAATGCAAAGAGAAGTGGGCCCAAAAAAAATCCTTGAGAAACTTTAAGCTATGATTTTGAATGCGCATCGATTGCTTTCTACGATAATTAAACTAAATTCACCTGTAGCACTAACCATGAATCAGCAGACGCCGCTGTTCATAACGTTCCAATGTGGAAATGTTCGGACTACTCAAGATAGCTTTGACCATATTGATAAATACTTTATTATCAGTAGTAGTAGTAGTAAGATGGATATCAAGGCCAGCAGATTAAGATTAAATACTGCAGATAGCTGTGAGTTCTTAAAAACTGAAACGAATACGCGTAGATCTTAGGTAGCACCCTCTGATTTTATTGCAAATGCCAATCTTTGAGCCATTTTAACAATGTATATAGCCTTGTATTCATCCAGGTCAATTGCAAAGTTTTTTAGCCTTCCCATTCAAGACTCATACTCATTTATTCCTCAAGAAAAATAAACAAAAACCTCGCACCCATATTTCACATTCTGTTTTCCACATAATCACTGATTCCCCAACACTCCATAAATATTGAATTTCCTTCCCTATTTTCTATTATTTAAGTCCACACATTGTTTGAAAAGTTGATTTAGAATATTTGATATTTTTATTGACAGACTTAACTGCTAACTCAATAAAAACACAAGCAACAAAAAAAAAAAACTTACAACCATCAAAGCCATTATCCTAAAACGTCAGCTTTATAATTCCAAATTTATTGGAACACTGAAAGAACAAGCAAAAATAAAAAAAAAACAAGAATACAAAAATGCGCAACAACTACTTACGTTCAGTTCGCATGTTACGTGGCAATTCAAAACGTCACTATAAACTATTCGAACACCACCCTGAAATGGGGGTGATGTTATCCTAGAAAGCTCGCATTGTCCCTACTCGTATCTGGTGTCGGAATTTTCGTGCCTAAGAATTTGTCATCGTTTATTTATTTGGAAATTGTTTCTTCGTCTATGAGAATGTGGTCTTCATTTGATGGGGCTTGTGGAGTGGTTAGCAAATGTTGCGTGAGCTCAAATAGTAATGATGATGATGATATGTCCCCAATCTGAATTCAGGATAATCGTAGATTCAAGATATAAATAGTGTATGCGTTTGTGGGCAATTTTTCACTCGGATTGCTGCATAAATTGTTGTTGATTGCCATTTGGTAATGTCACTATTAGCACTATATTAGCATTGTTAACTGTTATGAGTGTTGGAAGCCTTGAGACATGTGTTTGTGATGTGACGTGAGTGCTTATCATTAAATATGCAGATAATTCAGCATTATCTATTCGGCTTTCTCGGTTTTGTTATTGGATTAGATTGTGCTTTCCTACTTCAGGGCGAGAAGTCTACGTGCGAAAGCAGTTAAATTGCATTAAATCTCTCTGACTCTCCATAGTGACAGATAGCTAGCTCTGTCCGTCTGCATGTCTTTCTTTCTTTGCATCTGATTTCTTTTTGTGTCGCAAAAGTCAAACGAGCAGTTCGATATGAACATGTTAAACCTCCTTTTTTACGATTAAACAAACTCCCATAACCATTTATAATCCTCGTTCGCTGAAACACCAAAAACTTTGACCATCAATTTTCCGTCTTCTCGGCAAATTAAAGCCTCAAAGTGTTCCTCAAACAGAATCACAACTTAAAATAACAACCAAACTGCCCTGAAATTTATGAATGATTTCATCAAGCTACTGCCTACCCTATTTCAAAAGCCCCCAGCTGGGTCCTAATCCTAAACTGATGCCATTTATTCTTTTTGATGAGTGCCAAAGTGTCTTTTCGTTGTTGTTGCGAGAATGTTTACCATTCCGACAGCTTCATAAGCAGCAGCTCGATGCATACACTCATATAGAAATAACCAACTTGGCATTTTGCCTATTTTATGGACTGGCCCAGTTTTACTATAGGCACTCGCTCACTCTCTGACTCGTTGAACGAAATGCTCATCCATTCTCGTTTAGTTCCAAGTCGAGGCAACAGGTTACACTCCTAGTGGAACTGAATGAAGGACTTTTATGATGCGGATGCGGACGCGGACACAGAGGCTACCGAATTGTCTGACTGAAATGTTTTTGTCGGAAATTTTACAGCTAAACGCTCTGTAGCTGTTGCTTCTATTCCTGTTGCTTGTTCCCTGCTAATGTAATAGGAATGGAATTCTGGTGTGCCTTTTCTTTTCCTTCCAGTTTTGTGTAAAATGTGTGCACAGCTTTTTGACGATAAATCTTTTAGCAAATCTTCTCTCACCCTAGTCTCGTTCTACCACTCCAGATGAATATCAGACAAACAGGGAATCCTACTTGAGGTCCTGAGTGGGCAGTCAGTTGAGCGGGTGGGGCTTGCGAATGTTATGTTGCAATTTTTTGTACTTTACCACTTTTAGTGCGCTCGTATATTTTGACAGGACGTGCATGAAGTTGAATACTAACACACAAATTCGAGAGCGTCATGTTTTCTTCTCTTCCCTAAATGATGGGGATAAATTTATCTCTTATTTTTTCCTCTTTATTTTGTGTTTCATTCAACTGCAGCTAGAAATAGAGAAGCTTGAGGCGTCGTTGCCGTCGTCGGTCGGTCGCATCGGTTGTTGTCGGAGCTTGTACGTGCAGCAAGTTAGCCAACAAATGAGACATCAGATGAAAAAATTTAACTTACCAGGAAAAAACGAAGAATTTCGATTTGCAGGCGTTTGATAGGCATTTACCTGCGGGAATAAGATTCTTAGCTCTTCGTCTTCTTCTTTTAAGAGTTAGGTTGAAGCCGATTTTATTGAAGTATCATAAATAAAGTATGTGCTTCAATTTGAGTGAACGACTTAAGCGGCTGTAAAAATTGGAAACATTCAGTTGGGATGAATTGATTTCGATGTGCGATGTCGATATTGGGAACTAGGATTAAGGTTCAAGCTGGTTCGTCAGACAGGATGTTTTACCCTTCACGTGATAAAGGAGATTCTGCTCTCTCACTTTTTAACCCGAACCAATGTATATGGATTTCGTGGCATATTTTATTTTTGTTGGCAATTACAATAAAGATTTTCATTTGATGTAAAAATTGACAAGAGGCAAATACAATAAAATTTTAACCAGGATATATAGTAGTATATTGATATTTGATTATTAGAGACGTACATTTTTGCGTGAAAAGCTCTTTAAACAAAAAAATGTTTCACAGTAAAGTGAATGGCGCAAAGTTATAGTCCGCTAATGAACATTTTTAGTGTGATACTAGCTAGTATCACACTAAATTCTCTTAAGATTATTCATTAGCAGACTATAATTTTGCGCCAACAATTTTAAGTAGGATGTCCATTTAAGGCTTTCATTTTAATGGACATTTTAGCCATTTTTTTGACTTAATTGGGAGGAGACCGAATAGTGGTCCTCATCAAGGATAAAATAAATAAAAATGTTTTTATTATTAAAGAGGTATTTTTTTTTTTCATTATCAAAAGAATATATTTGCTTTTAATTCTTCGCTTTCAGAAACTACTGAATCGATATTGTATAAAATGCGAGATAAACGTGGCGCAACGTTCTTATGGGATTTGAGATTGGATTCGAGGAATTTTCGACTTTTGTTCATTTGCTTTACACAGGCAAGTTGTTGGTCGGTAACCCTTCTGGTTTAATTGAGCAGCTAGCTGCGCTTACAACCCGATTCAGTTTTGCTTAACTTATGCAACTTCCAATCCATGTGGATCAAAACCTGAGAGCAATCTTCTATCGGGCAAGATCATCAACCATCAAAACCAAGCACTCTCCCAACTGAACTTGTTGGGTCTTAACGGTCGTCAAGAACCTTAGAGCTGGAAGACGAAGATGTGTTTGGCTGGATCGTTGCTGTCCATATGCTCAATGTAGCCGCCATCATTTTAAACTTCAGTAGATTAGCACTGTTCAAATCAGGGAACTTTGTCCTTTGAGTACCATATCGGTGCCCCTTGATAATTCTACGCTTGATTTCGACTGAGCTGTCTGTTGGGCTTATATTCATTTCGGGAAAAAGGAACTCCTAACCTACCTTGAAATTGCTTCTACCAAGACTAATTTCACAAGGAAATTGCGTTGTTTGTCTCTACAGTCTTTCTATCTTTGGTTGATACCTTGACCATAATTTTTGAACCTTATTCTTATTGTGGCGTTACATTAACTTAAGTCCTCCAAATTATTTTTAACACTTGTGGCAAAAGACTTGTTAGAAAATTAATGGGAAAATGCTCAAATTGAAGTTTAATTTTTGTGAGCAGCTTCGAGCGTTTTATTGTTGCTGCCTCGTAAAGAACGCTTATCCTGTATTCTACAAAACTGTCGTGGGGGGGGGTTGCTGACACAAGTTTATGAAGACTATCAGAAAATTACTCCGTTGTTGAAAGTTTGTCGACGTTATAGTTTCATACTCTTCGTATGGCGATTATGCCTGACGTGTACCAATTTATGCTCCGCTCATTATTCCACTGCGCGTTTCCTTAAAGAACCCAGTCATTCCAGACACAAGAAAGCATCCAAATTCAGAACCTCTGCCTGAGCTCCAAATAACTATAAAAATAAAGAGAGTGCGCGACAGCTCTTGAAGAGCCAAGGCCTGAGTGGCTTACTCTCATCAACAATGCGCTAGGTGCATGTGAAGAATTGAGGGGATCTACAGTTTAACGCCGATTCCGAACGGCAAAGTTGAAAAGCACTTTTTCGTGACAGAAGATACTCTTGGAAGTTTTGTCAGTTCTTTGCAAGACGCAGTGTCCGTGAAAGATGAAATAAAAACTATGGGCACGATTAGGACTCGAACCCACGACGTTCTGCTTAGCAGTTAACGCGCCTTACCCTATTCCACGGACACTACAAATCAATTGGAGAACCTGGATAACCAACGTACTTAGCAGCCAACGCGCCTAACCACTATTACACGGACACTACACTATATACCTCAATATTCCCCACTTATTACATTATATAGTTTATCCTGACCACTGGAACTGTTTACTCCAGAATTGATCCCATTATCGGAGTTATTCTTAAAATGCCATTCGGACCGACACTAATGACATCAAGAAGACAAATCAATTGGAGAACCTGGATAATCAACGATAGAATCAGGCGAGCAAACGGAAGTTGCCATGATAATAACTGGAGACATCCGCTAAATTAACAAGTGAAGGATTGTTTATCTTTATTTGAGAGCCCTATCAATAAAATCATGTGTGGAATAAATAACATTCTTCATATGGCCGTCAAGGCTTCGCTGGGTGGAGCGTATGTGAAAAGTCCAATTCTTGATAATTTCGGCGCATAAATCAAGCTGAATTTGACCGATGGCATCGGTTATGTTGTCTTTAAATGACGCTATGGTTTGCGGCTTATTTGCATAGACCTGCTACTTCCAAATGCCCCACAAGAAAGATGCTAAGGGGGTCGATTTACACATTCTTGGGGGGCCATTCACGTTTGCTTCAGTGGCGAGATAACCATACCATGAAACCGCTTCTGTAGTGTATCGATTGTATCTTGAGCTGTGTTAGCAGGTAGTGTTGAAACCATATCATCTGATTCAGGCTACAAGGAATTTTATTTTATTACTGACTGATGACGCCTCCAGTCCAGTAACTTTACTTGGATGCATTGTTACATCGTGAATCTGGGGTATGTTGTTGTAGTCCCAAATCCGGCAATTCTGCTATTCCCAGATACCTATTCATTCAAAAACGAAAATCTGCGCTAGAGATGATTTCGACCAAATTGGGATCAACTCGCCTAACTACTCGAAAACCCAATAAGCGAACACATGACGCGACGCGACGCTGCGAATGATCGTGTAGTTTCAGCTTCTGGGTCAGTATATATATATATATCATATAACGATGTTAAATTCGCCATGTTGTAGTTTTCGTTGACGTACGGGTGATGGTTGATTGCCCATTGAGCCGGTGGACCCGAATTTGACCGCACCAAACATTGAAGAGTCGACTTGGAGGGACTACCATGCACTCCACAAAATGGGTGCAGCGCATTCATCGTTGCTACTAAAAAACGCCCATTTTGATAATAAAGTTTCGACATTTAAAAGTATTGCTCTACGCTGTGTTTTGTGTTTTTTTTTTACCTTTAGTTATACTACGTTATACTACGAAGGAAACTCCTATTATTCTAAAAACAAGAATTCTAAAAGATATGAAGAATAAAGCTTTTTTTGTTTGCAAATGGATCCCAATAAACACAAAGAAAAAAATTTACATATTTTATTTAAATTTCAAGTATTCAATTTATTTCATAAAAATAAAAATCACCTTTAATAAAAACAAAAAACATACTTTTTTATAAGGCAAGACCACCTGTGTGGAACAGTTCATATGCCAGGCCAATATCGTTTCATTTATTAAGGAAATTGCCCGAAACAACAACCTGCTGCGATAGTTTCATCACAAAAACACTAAACAATCAACAGGATATTGATTTTTTTTTTTTGCGTTTATCTCCTTTTTTTGTTTTCTTATTTTTTTGTGCTGGTATGTGTATTTCTGCCATATCGTTCGTCCTCCGCTCAGTTTTATATCAAATTTTTTTTATCGCTCTGTAGCCAGGTTCAAAGCAAATCGATTCGTCGATTCCAATAAAGATAGAGCAAATGAACGTATTTATATACGTTCGAGCTAGTGTACACGTTGGTTGTGCTTTATTTTTTCTATGAAATGATTTTTTTTTTCAATTTTAATGGAATAGACGAGAGAAAAAAAACTGCAATTCTAAATAGAAAAACCAGTTAAGTAATTTATGTCCACAGAAATTAATAAAAATTAAATTTTTATCGCATGGAAGGAAGAATTTCCATTTAAGAATATGTATTTTTTTTCTCTTTCTTACTATACAATAAATTAATTAATAAACGTGACTACTCGAATCAAGTCGCTTTCCAGTGAAAAAGAAATTGTTTATTGGTTGTCTTTGTAGCCCCAAGAAAGCCAACAGTGAACGTTGTGTTGAGAAACTATCATTTACATTAAAAGCCAAGAACCTGTGAAATGAGCTCTGTAATATTATAATGATAATAATAATAATATAATAATAACAATATTATTAATAGTAAACATTGTTTAATGACTCCTTACAAATTCAATCCATATACCTACCAATTACCATACGCATATTTTTTTTATAAATAAATAAATAGAGTGGCGCAACAGCTCCTGAAGAGCCAAGGCCTAAGTGGCCTACTCTCATCAACAATTCGCTAGGTGCATGTGAAGAATTGAGGGGATCTACAGTTTAACGCCGATTCCGATTTCCGAACGGCAAAGTTGAAAAGCACTTTTTCATGACAGATGATATTCTTGGAAGTTTTGTCAGTTCTTCGCAAGAGGCAGTGCCCGTGAAAGATGAAATAAAAACTATGGGCACGAGTAGGACTGGAACCCACGACGTTCTGCTTAGCAGCCAACGCACCTTTTCACTAAGCTACTGACACTACAATATTAAATAATTAATAGAGTGAGGAGCTCAACAATTCACTGAGTGCGTTTGAATAATTAAGGGGACCTAATTCCGAACGGCAAAATTGAGAAGCACTATTTTAATGACAGGTGAAATTCTTGGAAGTGTTGTCGGTTCTTCGCAAAAAAGATGAAATAAAAACTTTATGAGCTTAGCAGCCAACGCACGTCTAACCACCAAGCCATGGACACCACACAATTTTTATATTTCTCAAAATATCAGTCACATAATTCGCCCATCGAGCTTCGACCGAAGTATAAACAAAAGACCCTTAAAATCACAATAATCATCAGTTGCCGACCGATCACCTTCAGGAACACATCAGTCACTGTCTTGTCACCGACTAGATCTGCCCTAGATGTGCACTATACATACATTATATACCAGTTACTTGCCAAGGCAAACCAGAAGCAAAACCAGTTCTTAGACAAACTCCTGCAAGCAAGGATCAGTTGCAAACCGACCGCCGCCGACCAGGTTACATCATGTTCCGCCTATAAGTAGCCCACAACGCCGAAACCAGCCTTGGAAAAACCAGTTGGTGCCAAGGCCAGCAGCGCAAACAGAGCACACGTTGCCTCGGAGCTCTATGTATAATAAACTAGTCGACCCTGCAAACTTCGTCTAGCCACCCTTCAGAGCAGCTCCAAAATAATTAAAATTACCACAAATATTGTTCAAATGCAAAGTGATTTGCTTGAATCCAAATAGAGAACTACATATGAATTTTTCCAAACTTTACAACTAACTTTCTACTTTCATTAAAGCATGTAGTAAAATGCAAATTTCATTGAAAAATTCAACAAATTCTCGTTCTTCCATACAGCTTTCGACTGTCCCCCTTATTTGATGACTTTTACGTTTTTAATCAGACTATATCTTCAGTGCAAATTTGATTTAAATGCATTGAGGATTGAGCGGATTAAGAGTCAGAACCGGACCTATAGACAAAACAATGCACCTTAAATTATATGCAAAAACTTGATTTAAGGTCTTGAAGTTCTTCGTGCTCTCACAGAGTTTTCCGAGTTCCTAATCAAAACATTTATATTTTTCCATTTGCAAATCAGTGCACTTGCAATTTCATGTAATTTTCCCTTTGAAAACCAATGACTTTTCCGAGTTTTTCATCAAGTTCTATTTTTCATTCGAAAACCAATTTTGAAATTTTCCAGTTTTCAACTTGAAAACCAATGCTTCTACTAACTTACATATACGGCTCACAATCCATGAAGGATCTCAGCCTGATATACTGCAGCATTCCATCGTGAACGGTCCCTGGCATGCACTCTCCAGTCGCCGAAACCAAGCGCTCTGGCATCCACAGTCACTTGGTTCTTGCACCATAGGTTCTCTCTTCCTTGTCGTCTCGCACCTGGCTGGAGCGTTGTTGTCCATTCAGTCGATGTGGCTGAGCCAATGTAGTCGTCTTTTCTTGGCTTTCTGGACTACATCCACATCTTGGTAGAGCTCATACAGTTCTCGTCACCTATTGGACCGAAAATCCGTCGAAGAAGTTTTCTTTCGAAAGAGCCCAGAATTACATGCAATTTTCGCTTTCAAAACCAATGAGTTCTCATAGTTTTTCATCAAGAAGCTTTTATTTTCCATATTTTCCATCATGCACATCATGCTAGTGTCCGTAGCTTAGTTGTTAGGTGCGTTGGCTGCTAAGCAGAACGTAGTGGGTTCGAGTCCTAATCGTGCCCATAGTTTTTATTTCATCTTTCACGGACACTGCCACTTGCGAAGAACTGGCATGAAAAATTGCTTCTCAACTTTGCCGTTCGGAATCGGCGTTAAATTGTAGGTCCCCTCAATTCTTCACACGCACCCAGAGAATTGTTGATGAGATTAAGCCACTTAGGCCTTGGCTCTTCAAGAGCTGTCGCGCCACTCTATTTTCAGCCTAATTTTTGTGTTCGTTCGCTAACCGGGCACACTGGTTGACCGATTTTCCTAATTTTTTCTCTAAATGCAAGAGGTTTTAGGGTAGAAGGTTTAGCAAAAATAAAATGTATACTTTTCAAATCACAAATGGTTCAATTGTTAAAAAATGTTAAAAATTTTGTATTTCGCACTACAAAAAAAACTGATCAATATACGAACACTCAATTTAGTTTGAAAATTTTGTCAAATATTTTTTTTTTTCAATAAAAAAATCAAAAAAAAATGTCAGTGAAGAAAAAAATATTTGACAAATATAATTTTTCTTCGACAAAAAAAAATGTCAGTGAACCTAGGAAATTATATTTGAACTAGCTGACCCGGCAAACGTTGTTTTGATATATGAAATTTCTAGAGTATGAAAATATGTATGTATATCTTATTTATTTTTAGTGGGTACGTATTTGTTAATTATATTGTTATTTGTTATTTATAACGTTTTGAATGTTGATGGAATGTGTCATTAATAAAATTTAATCAACACTAACGAACTGGAGGTATTCCACGTATAATTATTGTCTGAATGAAAAACATGGTGTGCTCAAATTTAAGCCACAAACAGACATTATTTAGCTTTGAGTCAATAGTCATTGCAAATGCCAATCTGATGGGGAATTGAATGCTTTCAAATTGAAATGTGCCAGTTGCTTACGAAAAAACCGTTTTGCGAATAAAGCATTGCCACAATTGAATTGGTTGCTCGACAACAATACTACGTTAAGGACAATAATAAAATTGCATTGGATTCAGAATATTTGCGCAAACTATTGAGCCGAAGTTAAACGATCAACAAAAGTACCTATGTGTATGACACCATTAGATATGCAAGGTGTGATCAGTCTGAGTGGTGGTATATATTTTTGTGATGCACCCGGTGGAATGGGGAAATCATTTTTGTTATCATTAATTTTAGCATCAATATGATCTGAAATTAAAAAAAGAGTTGGCTCTTTCTTCTTCTGGAGTTGTGAGCACATTATTAGACATAAAACTGACATTACAATATTTCAAAAAAGTTGGTAATGGCCGAATATTTGTGTGGGATGAGAGCACAATGGCGCACAAAAATTTACTTGAAGCCTTTAACCGCAACTTGAAGAATTTGGAGCTCTGAATCTTTTTGTTGCTGAGGACAAACTTTGTCGATTATACCACGGTCAACTGCTGCAGACGAATGGAGTCGTTTAAAAACTTCTATTTCAGGAAACTTACATTGGCCAATTATTGGACATTAAAGAGAGAGTGGCGCGACAGATCTTGAAGAGCCAAGGCCTAAGTGGCTTACTCTCATCAATAATTCTCTGGGTGCGTGTGAAGAATTTAGGGCACCTACAATTTAACGCCGATTCCGAACGGCAAAGTTGAGAAGCACTTTTTCATACTCTTGATACTCTTGGAAGTTTTGTCAGTTCTTCGCAAAAGGCAATGCCCGAGAAAGATGAAATAAAAAACTTTGGGCACGAGTAGGTCTCGAACCCACGACGTTCTGCTTAGCAGCCAACGCACCTAACCACTAAGCCACGGACACTATTGGACATTGGAAATGGAATAATTTCACTTGATTCTGAAGGCCGAATTTCACTTCCAAACAATTTTTATTGTAATGCAAATCCACGGAATGAGTTGATTCAAGATGTCTTTCCAAGCATTGAAGCATTGAGTTGAAGTGCAATAATGGCTGGTACAGATTAAAGTCTTTCTAAAATCGATGCAACAATTTATTTTGAACTAGACAAATAAATGCATAATTTTTTGCCCACAAGTCGTTTGAGTGGTTTGACACAATTACAAATGAAAACGATGTAGTAAATTTTACAACGAGACGGAGTTTTTGAATTTTTTGCATTTATGCATTTATGTACCAGGACTGCCTCCACATTTTTTAACTCTGATGGTATGAGCATTACTATGTTTCGGGACATCAATCAACTTAAACTTTACAGTACTACAAGACTAGCCGTGAAGAAGTCAATGGCATACGTCTTTAGTTTCCTGTTCGACTTGAATTCCCTGAAAAATAAATAAGACGCAAGGTCAATCTTTAAAAATATGTGGTTTTGATTTAGAAATTTCTGTTTTTCCTCATGGTCAACTATACAGGGTATCCTGTAATTTGTCTGCCATATACTTTGGGATGTGATTCTTGGTCATATTCTTAGAAAATAATCCTTCTAAGACAAAGTTACTTTTTCATCACTTTTTGACGATTAAAAAAAAGGCTAACTTTGTATTTAAGTGGTGTTCAATTTTCTTGCCCGAGCAAAGTGTTGACTTTAAGATATTTTTTTTTTTTTTCAAATAATGCGTAAAGAACATAAAGTTTTCTTATTTTTACCTTATGAACAAAAAAATTAGCAAATAAAATCTCATTGATAAACAAAAACCCATACATTTTATAATACTTGGGAAAATCTAAAACAGCTTAGAAATCGAATTTAGTTGCAGCACTTTAATATCCCAATAATTGTTAGTTTTAAGAAAATTTATAACATTGTGCAATCCTGAAGAGGGTTAAAAGCATACTATGCCTATACTGGCTTGCTGTCAAAATCCTAATTACCTTACCTCTTCTCAGGGAGCTAAATTTGGGGAAGATATGTTTAATGGGTAAATTAACTAAAAAAATTATGTAAAGAATTGAAAAACGAATAGATTATTCATCAGATTAGCAAATACAGGCATGATTTTTCTAAGAATATTGTTCATTTCTGCCTATCCATCGATTACCGTATTCTTCATCCTGCCAATCTCTAATTTCCGAACCGTTGTGGGCCGAAGCCCTTTTTTAACCATAAAATCGTGCTCAAAAGTTTGCGTGTAAGCATTGTCTTGGTCCAAAAGCTTAAGTTGGAGTTCAGCCTTAAATATAATACAAAAGGATGATTGGGAAATGAAATGAAAAATAGAGAGACATTTCAAAAAACTGATGTCGGCTGTCAGTTTACTGAATTAAAAACATAATTTTCGAGTAATTAAATTGTAATCACTGTTTTTTGCTATTTATAATTATTTTTTCTTTTGTTTTCAGAACCTCCTATTGCATAATCAGTGCATTTATACTAATATTATTGTATTTGTTGGACCGATATAAAAAAAAAAATTCTTTCACTGTTGGCAAGCTACACTATTCCCAAGTGACATAAGCTATGTTTCGTTTTAAAAAAAACAAGCAAAGCAACACTTTCCTTGCAGTCTGCACTCTTATATAACTTGGTTTTCCATTTTTCGGTTTCAAAAGTATATTGCTAGAATTCGACACCTGTCAAGCTTAATTGTTGAAGCATTTTTTTCAGTTGAAAGCCTGACATTTATGTAAATTGGTCGCTTAGCTATCGCGCAACGCATACAAATTGTTATAACCTACAACAAAAATGGTGATTCTGAAACAGTCACATATGGTGACTTAAGCGGAGATTATGGTTAACATATTCGGTCAACTACGCAAACAATTGGCAAATTTGTGAAGAAATTTGAAGAGACTGGATTGGTTCTGAATGTTGTAAGGTCTGATGTGCATCATCATTTGGCTCGTACCACTGAAAATATCGCTGACTTAGTGAAAGTGTTGCCGTTTGCCGAAGACTTGAGTGTGTCGATTCCTTGTAGTTCTCCGGAATTAGAACTGTCTTACGGCACATTTTATTTTGCATTCGAATCTACATAAAAATGCATATAAAGGCCAAAAACCATACACAACGTGCGTCGTAGATACATCGAATTGGTGCTTGAACAACAGGCGGTGGACGGCGATTTTTCGAATAACATTTTCTTCAGCTTCTCACTCGGTGGGTAATACCCATGTACTCATTGAAACAAAAAAATCTTATTTTATAAAAAAAAAATGCGGAAAAGCAAAAATTATTACTGAAACTAATTCATTCATAGCTTGACTTCTTCTTTCATACCTCAATTTTTGTTTTAACACTCTAAAAAAGAGCCAACATCCCACCCTAGAAAGGGATTACAATATATATTATCCAGAAAGTAGTACTCGTAGATAGCTTGGTAATAGGTAGAAGGTCAGATATGTCATACAAAGATTAGCAATATTTAAAATATCCTTACAAAACTGCATTCTCTACCAACCGGTAGCAGATATTCCCACGACATAATCTTCGTCAATCACTACTTTCTATTTAGGTACCTATACAAACATACCTAGCCTACATTTAATGTATGCATTCATTAATAAATCCTTTCTTTAATTAATGTGAAAAATAATGTTTCCAGTGCGGATTATTATATTTATGACTGCAAATCCGGCCACCTAACTCATTTATAAATATTTTTATTCATTAAATTATAACCCATACAAAGCCTACATCTTTCTTTTTTTTCTTCGTAGAGAAAAAAAAATTGAAACATCCAATCAATTTTACCCGAAAACTCGAACATGATTGAGTAAGTACAAGCAAACAAATTGCTTGTGAATCAATTTGACTTGAAATGATCGAAACCGAAAAATATTTACGAGTTTCCTCTGCTTGCTTGGTTTGACTTACAAGCCTTTTTACTTATGAATCAATTTATTCATAAATAAGGGTTGCAAACGAACGAGTATGAACAAGCACACAAGAAAAAGTTGGACGTGTTCGAACTGTTCAAACATACTCATTTTAATCTCTGGTGGGTATGTTAATAAACGAAATTGTAGTATTTGGGCTTTTAAGAATTATCAAGTACATAATTGAAGAGAGGCCATTACATCCACAAAAAAGTCACTGTTTGGTGCACTCTTTGGCCCGGAGGTGTGATTAGAAATTACTTCTTTGAAAATGACGACAGAACGACTGTCACCGTCAATTCGGAGCGTTACGGTCATTTGGTAACAGTCTTTTTTTTGCCTGCTATTAAAGATTACGACTCGGAGAACATGTGGTTTCAACAAGACGGTGCCACATTGCACACAACTGGAGTGAATATGGCTTTATTGCAAGATACATTTCCTGACCGCACAATTTCTCGTCGTGGCGATATCAACTGGCCACCAAGACCATGCGCTTGATAAACCTTTAACTCTTGAGCACTTAAAAACCAACATTCACCAAGTTATGGCTGAGATGCCGTCAAGTATGTGCAAAAAAGTGGTCGAAAGTTACCCCAAAAGAATAGATGCTTGCAACAGTTCGCGTGGTGGTTATTTAAATGATGTGGTTTTTTCACACATAATGCCAACGTTCAAACTTTTTAATGCAACAAGAAATATCATGAAAAAAAATATTTAATATGTGTTTTACTAACGTTTACTTTTGAAACCCCAAAATGAATTACTTTCTTGCGTACTTTTTGTAAGGGGTTTTAAATTTTTTGAGACAAATGATCGGATGTTTATTTCGTTATAAAGAGGAAGATATCCCGATACTAATGAAACACAACATCAGCTAAATGGCCACCACGACCACGCTTACAGGACCATGTCCTTCTCATGAAATTTTCCATGACCAAATCGCAAAGTGGCTGCCATATGCCATCGACAGCCTCACGAATTTCATCTTTGAGGTTTTGAATCGACGCACGCTGGGCTGTTGGCGTAGATCTTATCTTTCAGGCGACTTCTTCTTTGAATATCAAAATAACACCCTTTCTTTAATTGTTATTCTGTTATCAAGTACAGTACCGAACTTTATTTACGCAAGCCATGCTCAAATGGCAACTGATCTCTCTTAAATGCAAGCTCAACCAGTGCAAATCTCTTTACATGCATTTAATTATAGGTTTTTTTTTATCATAGACTTAGCGCAAGGGTACATTTCAACCATTAAACGCACTTACAAAACCTCTCAATTTATTGTTCTACAAAATATTTTTTTTTAATTAATTTCGAAGGTCAGAAGCCCCGAATTTGATTTCAGGACTTATGGCCCACCATAGAAGATCAGAAGTCCCGAAAACGATTTTTGGGACTTCTGACTTTGGGACCGTCTCTCAAAGCTTCGTCCTACAAGAATAATAATTTTTGTCAACCGATATAGTAACTTTTAATATTTTCTTTACCTAAAAAGTTATTTCAAAGGACCACAACACGGTGACCAGAGACAAGACCATGTACGAAGATATTGATTTCGATACGAGAAGTTCACACACAAGTATGATACACTCTCATTTTAATATATCTCTGAAAAAAAAATCTTGATTACAGAGTATACGAAAACAAAAATAAAATACAATGACAAACCTCCCTCTCCAAACAAGGCTTTTCAAAATGCTATTAAATTATTTGACTTCTCGTTAAAGATTAATTTCAGTTATCCATTGCCACCATCATCATCCACAACAAAAACCACCACTGCCATCGTCATCGCCACCTTTTAAAGCTAGACACTTTTTACAGTCTTTCTGATGGCTTATATAAGCAACGATACCTACTCAATTTTTATTCTAATTTTTTTTCCTTCTTTTTAATTTCAGTAATGTGGCCCTCTCCGTGTACTTAGAGTTGGTTTGTGTTTGAATTTTGAAATAAAAATAAAAAAAAAACATACATACAAGTAATAAAGGAAGAAAAGATAATTATCCTTAGGGTGCTATGACACAATATTTCCTTTTAGTAATATTAGATTTTCGTTAAGATAGATTTAAAGAAGGTGGCAGCGGGCGGCAGCGTTGTGTGTTGTAAAGTTAGTGACGAGACGAGATGGGACCCATCAAACCATCCCAAACGGTTTTTGGGTTAATGGATTTTTGAAGGTGTGTGGTGGGCCTTATCCTGTTTTAATTTTATGAAATCTGATCTGAGGAATCCTTTGATTTAAGGTAAACTTTTCAAATTTCACCTCGGGCCCTGATTTATTGCATTTCTAAATGGCTTTGTTATTATATGAGTTTGTAAGAAATTCATCGTAAGCTCCACACTTCGTATATAGAAATATCGAGGAGTCAATAATTTTATATATACATATTTACTCGAGGGGGTTTCTCTTTTGAATTTAATTCAAAATTAAATTTCTGGGAAAATATTGAATTCAGTTTATTGCATGGCTGCACAGTGGGACATACATCTTGTTTGTGCTTTGAATCTATTTTAATAAAGAAGACGAACAGAGACAAATATTTGAAAATTATTTAGTTTCACAGAATTCAAACGGTGGTGTGCAGAACTTAAAGGTAGACAAAGTTGAAGTTGTTGTCATTTCGATTGAATTAATCAAAGAAAAGGCTAACAACGTGTTATTAACATTACGTTTGTGCTCTGACAAGCCCTTTTGCACAGTAATCAAATGATCTTAAGTCGTTCTTTTGTTTGCTAAACGATCGATTGTATTAAATTCCAAACTCATGTTAACACGCTTGTAATGATAGCTAAGTTTGACTGTTGTCACATGTCATCGCACCCAACGATCTCACTTTAATTGATTGTATTTTTATTGACCTGGTTAAATTTCGTTGCGGTTTCTAACTGTATTGAATTCAGTTTCAGGAGTAGTTTTGTAAATCGATTAGAATGAGTTCGAGTAATTTCAGTTAAAGCGCTCAAGCATAGCAGAATCATTAAACAGACCAGCCAAGTTGAGCTTTACATTAATTGGAGGATTTTTTCCCTTTTAAGCAGTTCCTCTTAAAGCTTCAAACAATCCAAAAACTCTAATTACCTTTTAATCCCAAAGAGCATAAGAACACGAACACAAAAGGCATCGAATTCTGTGAATCGAATGCAACGAAATTCTTTTCTCCAAAAACACGATATCTCCGATTTGGCCATCATCGTCAAAGTTCTTATCCACATTCAACAAAGCATCCTTTTTCCGGAGGCCATTAAAGATGTTTAAAGGCGACTATGGAATACACTATTTAAGAACAACTGTTCTCTTTCGAAAGCAATAAATAAAGTGAACAACAAAATACGAATACAGCACACAGTCTAATATTCAATTTATACTGCTTTTATTTCCATTTTCTTTCTATTCGAACTAAGAAAAAGAAGAAAAGAAGAAGAAGAAGAAAAAAACGAAACAACAAAAGCAAATTTAATTCAAGGATCATAAACTTTAAGTAATTTGGACTCGTTTTTTGCTTTTTAAGGATGTTTCTGCCAGCTCAAGAGGATTCTCTTCTCCCTATTCGTTTTTGCACACATAATATGTATGTCTCTCTGAGTGTTGCAAAGCAATTGTTGCACTTGACTCGAATCATGCAATATAATGGAACAAACAAGAGTGTAAGGACATCACACACATTCTTTTTTTCTTGTTCCAATTGAGAACAAAATAAAACAGAAAAAGAAGGAAACGCTAACGAAGAAAACTACGAGATCCGACGTTTCTCTATCCATCTATGTGCGATGTATCCTTTTGTACATACTTTTTTCTAAATTTAAAAAGACAGCTATTGTTCTCGAACTCTAGCAAAAGGATAAATCACGAACGATAGCTAAAAGACTAAAATATTTAAAGAAACTCATTGTTGTTCTTTAAGGAAATTTGATTTTTGAAAGTTTTTAGAAAACAGAGTAAAGTATTTCTTTTCATCATATGCCTTGATATGGTATTGAGAAGACGTTAGCTTCATTTGGGATATGAAATAATTTTTGAAATTTTTTTGTTGACACTTCCTTTTCGCCTCTCACTCAAATGCATAAGGCTACAGCTCTCGATAAGCTGAAGCTGAACGATAACAGTCTGTTCCATTCCCTTCTATTGGCTGCCACCTGAAGTGCCTCGATAACTCAATGGTAGTTCTATGAAATTCCTTGGAGATTGGCAAGAAAAGAAAAGTTCGAATAACTTCGACTCTTTGAAGACAGAGTTGTTATATAAATGCGAATAACTTAAATCGAAACCAAATAATTAATGTAATCGGTTTCGTATAATACTTCTCGGTAGAATTAAATAGAATCTGCTCTCAGACTCTAGGGGATCAGCATGTTCAATGTCAGATACCAGAGCCCTCAAGTGGCAATTAAGACAGTATTGATCACATTTATTTTGTAATAACCTCGCACTAAAGAGCTTTTTTTCAATTTCCTTTACATGCCGAGAAAAAAGGAGAGGGTTTCAGTGTACATGGGTGTCGATGTACATTGGTTTTGATTGCCTGATCGTGGCAATGACTGTGAAAGAGGGTTCCAAATTTGCGTATTGCAGTTGAAAAACTATTCTTTGTACATGGCAGTACGTCTGAATTTGGGCTCGAGGTTAAACTGCACTAACCGTAGAAGTAACGATAAAACATAGAGCGAGAAAGACATGAAACGTTACGACGGCGACGGTGTTCCAACGAAGTGAATGAGTCAGTTTCTATCACCAATCATTTTTTATGCCCTTTTTGTATACCATCTAAGAGGATCAAGTATGTAACTTGAGCACCAGCCAAGAGATGGGAGTTGTATTCAAACTTAATAGGTAATCCCCAGATTAGACGCACATGTAGAACAATTTTTTGCACCCTTTTTAGGAAACCAAAAAATCTTATTTATATGACGAAATCTCATATATGCACGGTCAAAAAATAATAGTCAGCAGAGCAAGATGCCAAACTTTATCAAATGACTTTGAAATACCAAGTGGAACAATCTAACTTTCTCCAAAACGATGTAAAGACTTGTTCAACTATTCGGTGAGATAAACTATCAGTACTGCCGGTCAATAGAAAGCTTTCCGACGCTGAGATATTTCTTAAGCTGATAGTTTATCAGCATTTCCATGACCTTTGAAAGAAGGGACGTAAGTGAAATCGATCGAAAAATAATTGGAGGGAGAAGAAGATTCGACATCTTTTTGGAATTCACTGGACAAATGATGCCTTGCAACTACTCGGAATGAGCCCAAAGAATAGGAAAGATGGAAAAGCTTATACAACTGTTTTGCAGGCGTGGAAAAACACCTCTTTAGAATAGTAGGGGACGAGTGCGAAAAGAGATGGAATCATTGACGCAGTTAAGAACTGGGAAAGTAATGACACCTATAGAATGAATTTTAGGCAAATTGCTTTTCGCAAAGGTTAGAGAACGCCAATCCTTCAAGTTATCGTTTGATTAGTTTTCTACCAGGCATCAGCAAGATTTTTTGAATAGATAAATCATTTAGGCTCAAACTATGGGCATTACGGATAATTTTGACACCGTTTATGACTCAACCAATGTAGTTTGTGGCATTCACATGCAAGGATGTTGATTTCGTTGGTATAGTCTGAATCCAACGTTAATCAGGCTTGACAAAAATTAGCCTTTGTATTCTGCTAGGAGTAAACTTTCGAGAGATAATTGGCCCTCGATTAAAAGCAAAATGATGTGGAATTCTGTGGATTCTGTTTGATTGACACTAGAAGAAAAAAGGCTTTGGGATCGATACAACTGATGGACATATTTTTTTTTTTTTTATAACAACGCTGTCTGCTTCAGCTTGACGTGCATTGTTTGCAATTCGTTTGTTATTGTGCTTTATTCTTTTTCTGTCTGCAGATGTCAGGTGGTTTATTCGTTCGATTTGATTCTTCAGGGAACACTTCGACGCAACAACGGTAGGAATTTTCATTCTCTTTTTCCTTCCTCAATAAAAAGAAATATCATTGAAAACAATGACGAGTAGAACAATCGAACCTTCACAAACCGCTATAATATTTTTCTGTGAGTTCAGTCAGAGTGAAATGCAGCCCGATAATCGATTTTTTGATAGGAAGGAAGGATGATCCTTAGGTACTCTTGGCTCAACTCACTGTTCAATGGAAAACTATAAAATAAATTCATCTCTTCCTGATGCACATCTTCAATGGAGATGTATGTTTAGTCTTAGGTATCTTAGGTAGAGATTGATCCTGGTCCATGAGACAATAATTTTTTTCAATATTTATTGAGCAAATCGATATACTATTTCTAACTCCGTATTGTCGTTGTCTTGTCTTGGCGAGTATGCAACAGAAAATATAATATTCCCTGGATACAGCCTTCTGTTTTAAAATTTTAAAATTGATGTATCTAATTATAGACTGATTTTGTATAGTCTAGGGAATTGAAGATAATTTACATTTAAACTCAGAGACCCAGAAACAACCATTCTGGTGATCTATTTACAATGCGACTGGGATACAAAAATAGAGTGGCGCGACAGTTCTTGAAGAGCCAAGACCTAAGTGGCTTACTCTCATCAAAAATTTTCTGGGTGCGTGTGAAGAATTGAGGAGACCTACAATTTAACGCCGACTCCGAACGGCAAAGTTGTGAAGCACTTTTTCATGACAGATTAATATTCTTGGAAGTTCTGTCAGTACTTCGCAAGAGGCTGTGCCCGTGAAAGATGAAATAAAAACTATGGGCATGAGTAGGACTCGAACCCACGAAGTTCTGCTTAGCAGCCAACGCACTTAACCACTAAGCTACGGACACTACGACTGGGATACACCAGTGTGTTTAGTTACAATGTTGAATGGTGTTGTAAGGAATTAAAATATTGTGTGTCATTACAAGATAATGATGGAGGCGAGTCCGCCATATGCCAATCTGCTCAGTCAAGCCAGTAGCCTTTGCTATGCCTTGCGACTTACAATTTTGTTTATACAAATTTTAAATGAATAAATCTAATGCAAGCATTCACTGGCACCTAGACTATAATTTTCAATATTCAACAGAATAGTTAAAGAAAAACACAAAATAACTACTACAGTTTAGCCCTGAAAATACGAAGATGAAAAATTTAAGGAAGACAAGCCATAACTTGATGGTGAGTCAATTCGACTAAGAATTCAAAAATCCTTTTGCATGATATTCGCAGTGGGAGTTTAATTAAATACTCCCACTGAGCAAGTAGTGCCTCCAAATGAATTTACTTTTCTGCTTATTTTTCAAATTATATTGTAGGAAATGAAACGATTAGCACCTGGAAAATTATATCTTTCAATCTTATTACCTCTCCAGTTTTGAGAAATCATTTTAAATGATTTTGAAATTTAGTTCTTTTTTGTTGATTAGTTTATTTCTCAAATTAGAAGTTGATATTAATGACATTTGTGGATTGGAATCCAAGCCTAAGGATTCCATTTAATTAAGAAGCCAGGCACGACTCTTTTAAAATTCACAAATCAATTGCAAAATGAGAACTACAAGTACGATGAATGGGTACCTACGTAAATTAGCAAAATTGCCGGATTTGGGACGACACCAATCCATACAAGATTCACCACATCGCATTTAAATAATGTTACTGTTCGGTGTTGATTGTGGGCTGGAACCTGGAAACATTATCAAGCTCCTCTTTCATACTGGCAACTCGTGGCAAGTGCGCCAGCTGTGAGTCGATAGAGGCCCCCTCGTCCCCTGCCAGATTACTACTTAGTTACTGACTACATCCACATCTTTGTACACCCAAAGAAACATCTCGGATGAACATTCTTCCCATTTTGCCATCGTCGCATACGGACCGAAAATCCGTCGAAGACTTTTTCTCTCGAAATGACCAACTCATTCAATTATAGGAGACACTTTTTTCTTTGATTCGAGTGAGAATTGTGAACCCATTGTTTGCCCAAACCGAAGCAGCAGCGTTCGCTAGGGAAATTCTTCTTCGATCGTCCACTAAGTGTCGTTTGTGGACGATTTGTTCCAAGGTAGTAACGCCTTAACTACCTCGAAATTGCTTCTACCATTATGACGTTTTTCCTATGCGTGGACAGATGTGCTTTTGGTTGTTGATAGCATGTTCTTTGTTTTGTCCTCATTCACTCAAGACCAACGAAGTTTTGCCTTCCTCAATCACTGTGAAGGCCACAAGCCATCGACCGATAGTGTCAATGGCGTCCGCGATAGCGCCTAGGAGCTGGGTGGACTTGTTGAGAAATAGTGTTTCCTGAGTCTCACAACCTGAATTCCTTGCGCAACGATCTTGCTCCAGGACTATTTGAAGAAGTCACATAAACGAATGGGGCATAAGAGCTTATCGAACCAGTCAGTTGGCAATGCATTCTTTCCTCCCACAACGTTGGGTGATGACCTGGTGCATGCGGTTCATCAAAAAACCTCCTCATATTTAAAGAAGTTCTCGCAATAGCCATCCGACCGGCAGACTTCTATTTTTTTTTTAGCTTTTGGATGGCTCTTTCCTACCTCTCTAACTGGGCTGGACTGGCTTTATTGACTGATCTTGCGTCCTTTTCGCATTACTCGCTCGACATTATGCGCATTCAACACTGTTAGGGCGAGAGTGCTACTTAATAATCATCTACTATTTCCCTTGCTCTTGCCTTTAATGTGACTGAGAATAAAATAATCTAGAAAACATGGTTATCTCTCTTTCCTTCGTCCATAGAGGACTTATATATTCCTCTGCTTCGTCCCATATATCTATCAAGAAATTATGACTCTCCCTCCCCCCCCTTTCCCTAACTACGAGCCTATGACGCGACGACTCCACCACTGAAACTACCAGAAACAACAGAAAAAAACAAGAGAATGCACACTGAAAGCTACTAAGAGAACAAGAAATGGAAAAACACGAATTCTGTTCTTCGTTTCTAGTAAAATCACACTCAGCAAGCAAACCAGACCGAAAGCCAGTTTTTGATCCGCTTCAGTACTGTGCACATCGTGCATAAAGGAAACATTTCATTCGCATTATACAATACTTTTGATGGAAGGCATTATTTATAGTGCCATGTAATAGATATAAGTATTTCGACAAAATATATCTCCCACCAACCGAGACCAATCTCCTCTGGACACTTACAAATTCCGATAAGAGGCACTTTTAGGCTGTTTCGAGAGAAAAGTTTTCCGGGTAATCTATAGCCACCCGTTTGCTGTGTGCGGAGATTCAACGCTAGCTTAATGGTTGTAGAACGACTTGGACCTAGCCAGAAATGTGAAGGTCCAACGGCTCAGAAGGCTTGGTCATATAGAGCGGATGGAAACCAGCCCGGAAAGCCGTCAACACCATTCCCGAGGAATGAAGAAGTAGATGAAGATCCCGATCCGGGTGGCGCACCCAAGTGAAAGAGAAATTCAATCAACTGGAGACACCTAGATAGTGACCGAGCTGGCTGGCGGAGATTCTTGGTTGAGGCCGAATTCATGTCTAACCTTTTCTTTCAGTAAATCACAATACTTCGTGGGGTCTAAATGGATCAATATTGACCTAAGTGTGATGATAGCAAGACCAACTGTCAGCCCTTTCAACTAACAAAAATGACGAAAATTTTTCTATAGCTTGTCGAATTTCTTTCATAATACAAAAGTAAAATTCCTCCGAAAGGCATAAGCCACTTACTTGCTATTTTCAAAGCGACAGCTAAGTTGTACTACCGCAAATGTTGAGGGATTTTCAGTCTTTTAATTTACATTTTCGAAGCAAATAATTCTTCCAAGAGCCAACTCTGCTTTTTACCTTTCGAGAACTTTTCCTCGCTATCGTTTAGAACTTTTTTTCAACTTTGTCTACATCATCAGTTGGAGCCTGTTCTTACCCTACCCTTTACCCTACGGAAAATACACAAACAGGAGCGATAGCGCAAGATTTCGTTTCACATTCTTCGTTGTGAACAGGACACAGGAGTCTGATTTTGAACAGACTCAGTTCATTTTTCGATCTAATCGATCTTATTGTATAGAAGACAAGGCGAAAGCCAACGCTTATTCAGTGTAGTTGTGCCGCTGACAGAACTCGCGGCTAAACCGTTAATTATTGTATTACGAGGTGAGTCCCTATTATCCAGGTACTGAGCCGGAAACGTGGATGCAGTTTGTCGTTGCTTTTGGTATAATAAGTTCATTTAAATTGAATAAAAAGCTATAAGTCGAATAGAAAAGGTAAGTTAAAATATTTGGTACGAATAAGTGGCAAACCATCTCCATCAGCCTGATTTATGTACCAAAATAAAGGACAACTAGATGTTTCGAATGCGCGCAACCCAGCATAGCCGCAAAGCGGCCACTTCAACTATGTCTGTCATTGAAAGGGCTTCTTATTGATACTTATATTCAAATTGTTTTCTTCAATTTTAATATCAACCCAACCTTAATGGAAAACCGTTCCTTTTAATTCAATTACATCTCACAAAAACCATCAACATCTTATAGCACAAATATTATGAACTCCAATCACGTTTTTACCAAAAAAAAAGATTCATACTCTGAGCATTAATTGTAACAAATTGAATTGTCCCCTTTCCACGTTATTCATTCATAAATTGGCAAGGCTCCAACTATGACAACAATAATAAAAGGCAAAAAATCTCAGACCCAGTTCCTTACAACGAAATCCAATTTAATCAATTAAAGCAACACATCAACGTCATTCGGACTTAAAGCGTGCCATCGAAATGAAAGACATCGCATAAGTCATATTACAACTAGAAATCCCATTTCTAATCTTTGAAAAGACCACTTCAATTTCTGTCATTTATAAGGATGGTCCATAAAAAAATCAAAGAATTTTGTTTGAACAAAAATTCTTGATTCTTTGCTGAGCTGAATATTGCTGAATATTATGATCGAAATTGTAAAAGTGGTTTTCAAGATAATAAACTGATTCCACTGGTTTGAAAAATGTTTAAATTTAACTTGATTCATCCTTCCAAGATGTGTCCTTTTAGAACACGAAAAGATGCCAAATAAAATTAATTGCAAACTCTAGGACCACCCTAACAGATTTCGTCCAATTTCATTTGGCCTTAATCCAGCACACATGACCTCTTCCATAGAAAAGGAATCAACATTACATGCCAATTTAAATTGAGCTCTTGTTGGCAATCCGAATCCGTTCCAAATCCGAAGAAACATTCAGACATTTCCCAATTTTAATTGCCATTTAATTTCCCCTAAGCGTATGTTGAATTTACCTGAGCTAGTCCGTAAGCGATTATAATACGTTTTGGTGGATGTTGGAGATTTATTTTCTTTTTTTTTCCTTCACTTGAACACCAAAGGTCAATACTTCCAACGATTTTTGTATAGTTTCCTTTTTTAAGGATCCATCCATCTGATGGAAGTTAAAGATGACTTTCGTGTCTATCTCGCTGTCTCGTTACATATATTGGATCGGGGAAGAAGAGTTATACAAATAGTCAGTTTCGAAGCGAAATTCAAATATTTACCCATCATCTCCGCAAAAGGTTTCCAAGCGATGCCACAGTAATGAGACGCTCTCGATCAACCAACCTATCTTTCCAGTAGTAGTCGGCCAGACGATGACGAAAGGACACACATCGCTGATGTCTACCGCGTGTCCCGCTCTCGCACACACAGAACAGCACATAGCACATCACTCACTTATTAGGAGCAGGAAACTCGTCCATGGACTGACTGTACACGGATATCCCTTTGGCATCCACTTGGGAGGTGGTAAATTGACATGAATCTTTGTTGCCGCCACCACACCGTGCGTAGTCGTCGTCTCGTAATCCATATTCACCGTTATCACTCCCCACACTGTTTCACTGGTTTCTGTGTCTCTTTCTCCACAGGGATTTATATCTATGCAAGGATCCGTTCGGATTCGGACTCGACTTCAAGGAGTATAGAATCTCGAAGGGTATACTCAAAATTGAGCGGGCAGGGGGGGGAAGAGTGTAGATGGTTTGGGTATGGCTTTGGTAGCACAGAAAAGGGTCGTTTATCATTCGAAAGAAGATTCAAGGTAAAATCGTTTCAACGACCGAGGACGCACGGTGGATGGCGGCTCGGCGTGTACCTATAAGCAAATAGTACTTAATCCTATTCAAATATGGCGTATAATACTAATGGGATTTAAGATTCCACATACATACATGTGATGTATGTTATGTGTTGTGTCTACTTCCATCATCGTCCTTTCGACGACTTCCCTTTTTTCTTGTGATAGCGGATTTTTTTGTATATAGAGAGAGCAGAATCATTAAATGAAAGGCCTTGGGAGTTAAGTCCATTGAGGAACGACTTTTGACGTGATTGGATACACAAAAGCGACCCATGAGAAAATCCTTTAAAAAATACAGAATACTGTATTCAAGTTACCCTCATTAGAACAACAAACAGACATTCGAGGCGCTGACGAGTTGACTATATAAAGCTTTTTTGAGGTTGTTGACATATGTATAAGTTTTTCCAATAAGAGGTGTTATTTTGATATTCAAAGAAAAATGGCATTTTTTGAGATACATAGATATCGCCGATCGGATGTTTATTTCGTTATAAAGAGGAAGTATATGCCTCATATATGGAACAGAACATCAGCTAAATGGCCATTCCAGCAATGTAAAGATATATGGATCGCTGTTACTTCAATGAGAAATGGGGTACATGATTCACAATAGTACTATCAGCTTGCCAAATTCGTCAGTTGATTATTACTTAATTCATAATTACCCTGAAACTTTACTAAAAGTGTCATCTTTTAATCTGGAACTTTAAATGTTCTCCCTATGGAATTGAACTTACTTAAATAACCGACTCCCACTCCATGAAGAACCTCGCATGAAGCACGAAATCATCAACGGTGCTTTTGCATGCATTCTTCAATCATCAAAACTAACGCTCTGGAATCTGCAGTTACCTGGTCTTTGAACCGGAGGCGAAAGTTCGGCCTTTCTGGAGGTCCTGAACTTGTGGGATTTTTGGATTATATACACATCTTGGTGCAGCTAACACAGTTCCCGGTTGAACATGCTTATCTATTTGATCTCGTCGCATGGTCGACCATATATACGTCGAAGAATTTTTCCCAATACCTTTTTCCCTCTTTCGCTCAGACAAACACTGTAAAGAAAGGCCGCAAGCTCTGACGATGTCTATGTCGTCCACATAGGCCTTAGGAGCTAGGTTCATTTGTTTAGGGTATTGTTTTCCCTACTCACCTGCTCTTAAGCACTGTCTGCTCCAGGAATGGACAAAGTCACATGACAGCCCATTTCCTTGTCTAAACTAAGCCCTACGAATGTTTGAAACAACCTAGATGACATTACATAGCCATTTCCACACTGCCCTGCATATTAAGCATCATACGAACAGCTGGATGTTTGGTTTCGACTTGCAATTCTATGGTCTTTTCCAGGATTTACCTTAATGTGAATATTCAGTCTATCGTTGTTCTGTCCGGCTTAAGGCCACACTGGTACCGGGCCGATTATTGTGTTGCAGAACGGTTTAAGACTCTCACACAGTACGTTGGATAGAATTTTGTGTGCAAATTGTGTGCACTTTTTGCATGACATAGGATCGCCTTTTTTGTAAATTGTGCATATGGAGGTTATCGACCATTCAGTGGGCATGCATTCCTGCCACACTTTGTTGTTAACCTAGTGCATGCGGTATTTAAAGAGTTACGCAGGCATGCCATTGGACCCAGCGGACTTGTTATTTTTTAGCTTTTGGATGGCTCTTTCTACCTCTTCTGTGCTGGGGGCTTAGATTAGGTTAGGTTAGGTTATGAGGGGTGTGCACAACGTGAACTGTTGCATTGTGATCCACTATAAAAATAAATGTTAGCATCGATGCTGTTCAAAGTTGTCGATTAACGTAGACCGGCTCGTTAACAAACCAGCCTGTGCTATCTATAAATTTCTTCATGTTTGCCATTGAGACCAGTGCTAGATCATCCAGTTCCCCAACAAACCTGTTCCCGAAATAACGGAGTCTGTTAGTTTGGAGGTTCGGACAATAACAGAGCAGGTGTTTAATGGTTTCTATTTCCTCCTCATCCTGACAGCGCCTACAGAAATCGGATGTAAAAGACCCTATCTTGTTGGCCATTGTGCCAATGGTGCAATGACCCGTTACTACACCTATCAGGATTTTAATGTTCCTTTTACTCAGCGATAAAATATACCGAGATTCCTTTTCATTAATGTTAGGCCATATACTTCTAGAGATTACGCAATCGTCCCTGGATTTCCAGGAGTTATTGATTATCTCTTTTGATTTAAGGTCTATCTTCCTCTTGGGTACCCCAATCGAGACGAGTGGTCCCCTATCTGAATGGTCGCTCCTACTTGTATCTGCTTCTGACCCTTTCCTGGCTAGTTCATCTACTATTTCGTTTCCTTCTATATTGCTGTGTCCAGGAACCCAGTAGAGCTTAACCTGCTTAGTGTGGCAGATTCTATTTAATTCTTTTCCACAGTTTAAAACTGCCTTTGATCTTATGGTCTCACTGTCTAAGACTTTGCTCGGAGCCTGGCTGTCCACAAAAAAAGTAATCTCCGAGGAGCTTAGCTTTTCATGATGTGCCAATTCAGCTGCTTTTTCAATGGCATAAATCTCGGCCTGAAAGACACTACAGTCAGCTTGGATTTGATTGATTTTTCCACTGCTTTCCACCAAACAATAGAGCCATACGTGAGAATGGGTCTGACAATCGCTGTGTACATCCATTGGATGACTTGCTATCGCATACCCCAACGTACACCGAAGGGCCTTTTTCATGTGTAGAATGCATTTTCATTCCTTCCTCAGTATTACGGTTTCATGTAAGCTTGGAGTCAAGGATCACCCCTAGAAAGTGCTGGGGGCTTGGACTAGTCTGCTGGGGGCTTGGACTAGTCTCTCTTTCCTTTCGTCATTGGCTCGCTGGACATTATGCGCATTCAGCAGCTGCTGAAAGTGCTGCCTGAATACATCTACACTCTAAGAAATTTTTGTTGAAAATTACTCCAATTATTGTACGCAACTGGACCGTTACAATAATTGTAGTAATTTTCAACACGAATTTTCGTTGTTTTTTATTCAACATTTGGTCGAAAAAAGCAATTGTTTAATTTTCAACAAACTAAAAAGTAAGCATTTTCATAGATCGTATATCGTAGCTCGTAAATCCCAGATCGTCGGTTTTTAAGCAATATTTGCTAAATATTAAACATATTTATATAAAATTTACTCCGGATTTGTTGAAAAATCAACAAATAATGTCCAATTTTCTTCAAAAATAAGAAAAAATCGTACTTTTTCAACAAATAAGTTTAAAAATAAGCTTTTATTTTTAATATTCAACTCGTTTTGCTGATATTTCAACAAAAAAATCTGACTCTTCAACAACTTTGCTTAATTTTCAACATTATTGTTCACCAAATGCAGGAAGTATTGTTTGCTTTTAAGCATACTTGTTTAATTTTAATTGAAGTTTGCTGAAAACCAATTTTTAATTTATTAAAATTCAATATTATCTGTTGAATATTAAACAGAAATATTTAATACCAATCAAGAGTAAATCAGAAATTCAACATAAAATGATTAGAATTCAACATAATTGTTGAAAGATAAACATATTCTAAAATGTATTCCTAAAAGTTTGCTTAAATTTAATCAACCGTTGTTGATTTTTCAACAAATTAACCCTATTTTTCAGCAGAAATGCTTAAAATTACAATAAAAAAACTTGAATATTCAACATAAAAATGTGACTTTTCAACAACTTTACTTAATTTTCAACATTATTGCGCACCAAATGCAGGAAAAATTGTTGACATTTTCTGTTGAATATTAAACAGAAATGTTTAATACCAATCAAAATTAAATCAGAAATTCAACATAAAATGATTAGAATTCAACATAACTGTTGAAAGATAAACATATTCTAAAATTTGTTCCCAAGAGTTTGCTTAAATTTAATCAACAGTAGTTGATTTTTCAACAAATTAACCCTATTTTTCAGCACAAATGCTTAAAATTAAAATAAAAAACCTGAATATTCAACATAAAAAGCTGCTTTTTCAGCAAAAAAAAAATAAAAATTCAGGAAAATTAAACAAATTTATTCACTGCCACATTTAGTATTCAACATAAACGTTTAAAAAATGTGAAAAAAAAATTGAATTTCCGATTATTTGTTTGGGTATTAAACAAAATTTATTGAAAAAAAAACTGCATTTATTATAGTATTACTAAACTAAAATGCTGTTTTTTGAATAATATTTTATCAAAATCCAGCTAATTTTATTGGAAATTCACAATTTTCTTTACATATTTAAATGATTATTTTGAATAATAAATATGGCTATAAATTTGTTTTATTTTTCATAATTTCCAATATCTTTTTTTGTAAAAAAAAACAAGCTTATTTAGTTGGAATATTCATGTTTTCATATTTTTTGAGCATTTATATTTGAAAATAGAATTAATATTGAGGAATCTGTAGCTACAGTTAACTAAATATAAGCCTTTTTGGGAACATATTCTAATAATTGCTAGTATCTTTCAAAATATATGTTGAGTTCTTACCATTTTATACGGGTTGAGTTCTCATCAAAATCAGATTGTTGTCATACAAGCAAACTTCTTGATCCTTAGGTATATTGAAAAGAAAAAAGAACAAGTTAAAGCAATTGAATAACTTCTCTCCGTTGAATTTGAATACAAACCATTAGAAATCCTGGAAAATTAAACTTCATTCTTCGAAACAATCTTCCCACAAAATTGAATTTCATTCTTAAAAACTATCATAAAAAAAGAAAGATTAAATATGTATTTTAAAAAAATATATTTTTATTTATTTTTTTTTTCAATAGTTTCTTAAAATCTAAGAATACATAAACACTATTTTATTAACAAAAAAAAGGTAATTTAAGAAAAAAAAAATGATGAGCTTCTGTCTGTAAATAAAAGAAAAAAGAAAAGCATTGGTTTATGTCAATGAAAATTAAAATAAAATTTATATTAGGATAAGATACAAGGTTATTTAGTTAATGAAAATCTAAAGCCGATACTTATAAAAAAACAAACTTTGAGGAGGAGATCTAATACTTAACTGAATCCAAAGAAATATAAATGAGAGACCATGACCATCATCCAATTGCAATTTTCTCACTGTCACAAGAGAATGCATATATAAATTTTAAATAGAAATGTCAATTATTGTAGAAAATTAAAAATAACTTAGATTTATTAACAAGTAGTGTCCGTAGCTTAGTGGTTAGGTGCGTTGGCTGCTAAGCAGAACGTCGTGGGTTCGAATCCTACTCAGGCCCAAAGTTTTTATTTCATCTTTCACGGACACTGCCTCTTGCGAAGAGCTGACAAAACTTCCAAGAGTATCATCTGTCATGAAAAAGTGCTTCTCAACTTTGCCGTTCGGAATCGGCGTAAAATTGTAGGTCCCCTCAATTCTTCACACGCACCTAGAGAATTGTTGAATGAGAGTAAGCCACTTAGGCCTTGGCTCTTCAAGAGCTGTCGCGCCACTCTATTTTTTTAGATTTAGTTTAGTTTAGTTTAGTTTAGTTTATTTCGGGTAAGACTAACACCGTAAGATAGATCTTATAAGCTAGTGATAGTTTATAAATATACAATATTCTGATTGAATTTTCATTGATATTAATTCAAAAAATGTTACAAGAGAAAAAAAAAAAAATATATATAACAATTAAATACTAAGAAAAAAAAATGATGTAGATGTATAGTGAAAGCGGTAAAATTAACACAAGATAAAAGAGATATGAAAAAAGTTTTAAGGATAGAGAAAAAAGAAAAGAAAAACAAGAAAAATAGAAAAAAAAGGCTTCCTCGCCTAGTTGCTTTGACTGATAAAGAAAGATCTCAGATTATTCCGAATATCATGTGTTCTGCTCAAATCTTTTAAGGGCTGGGGGAGTGAAGTCCATAGACGGACTGCAGCGATGAAAAATTGTCTTTCAGATGTGAGACACGAGAAAATTGGAAGTATTAAACTACGGGATCTGGTTGATGCTGAAAATCTAAGTATTTCGTATAAATAAGATGGTTGCCTTGTTGTTATAATATTAAAAAGTAGACTTAAAGTTCTAAACTCGATATAGTTTTCAAAGGACATATTAAGGAGATTCAAAGATATTATTAACAATTTAGTTGATAATTCAACATAAAATTATGATTTTTTTCTAAAAAAGGTTGAATTTCCAACAGAAATGTTTAATTTCCAACAGAAATGTTTAATTTCCAACAGAAATGTTGAATTTCCAACAGAAATGTTGAATTTCTAACAGTAATGTTGAATTTCCAACAGAAATGTTTAATTTCCAACAGAAATGTTTAATTTTCAACAGTAATATTGAATTTCCAACAGAAATGTTGAATTTCACATATTTCCACGATAAAAACCACAATGGCTTGGTTTAATTCCGTATTGTTATTGTATTTATTGCAAAAGAAATTCCATGTTAAATACAACAACAATACAGAATTAAACCAAGCGGTTGTTGCATTTATCGTGGAAAAAGTGACACAAAAAACTAAATAAGATACCTAGTAATAGTAATATAATAATAATAATAATAATAATAATAATAATAATAATAATAATAATAATAATAATAATAATGATAATAATAATAATACAAATATTTCACTTACCTCACTATTTTCACTTTTTGTTTTATTTTTTTTTTTAATAATCACACAACTGCACTCTAAGAACACCAATTCACGACTGATAAATATTGTTTGTTGAAATGCACATTGAAAATTGAACATTATTACGAGATTATGAAAACGATCAAATTAAATTAAACCAAAACTGTTGAAAGAGAGAAAAACGATATCTGTAAAAATACGATCTGGGATGTTGAATTTTTCTATTCTCTTCTTTTTTCAGATATTTGATTAATATTGAACAAACTTTAACAATTTTTAAGCAAAAATGTTAAATTTTCAGAAAAATCTGTTGAATAAGAGAAAAAAATGATTTCTCGTAAGAAAATACGGTGTTGAAAATTCATCACCCTCTTAATTTTAAGCAATCTATTGATTTTTCAACAAAAAGATATGAATTTTCAACAGCGATGCTTAATTTTCATCGAAAAATGTTTAAATATGTTGAAAATTAAGCAAAAATTCTAAATTTGATTAATTTTCAACAAAAAAATGCTTATTTTTCAGCAAATGTTGAAAATTACTACGATTTCATTTCGATGCTACAATAATTGTAGCAAAATTCTACCGGTGTTGAAAAACTTTAAACACTTATTGTAGTAAAATTACTATTTTTTCTTAGAGTGTACAATACAATGTTTGGAAGAGCCTGTGTACCGGTTCTGAAACCAGAAGCTTATTATACTTCGACATTTTAAAGAATCAATTGATTCTTCTAGACCTTTGAACTGACAATCTGTGGATGCTCTTTTCTTCCATCGCAGAGTCTTTCCCTCATTACTTTTTTGTTCGGTACTCTTCTCTTGCTGGCCTCGTTTTCCGTTGCAGCATCTGCAAACGTGCATTTTTTGCCTCTCTTGTCAGTATCGCGTATTCTTCATCATAAAACGGGTTCTTTTTCAGGTTCTAGAGGGAGTTGACGTCTGTGGCATTAGAATTAACTGAGTGTCGTATCTCACTCAGACGCTCACTATAGTTTCTGGCATTATCCGGGTGCTAAGGAAACTGATGTTGAATTTCCTTCCCTGGGCAACACTTGTTGGCTTGTCGTTTGAAAGTCGAGCTCTAAACTTTACCACTATAGATTCCAGTAAGTGGTCAGGGTTGACATTTGCACCTTAATATGTCGTATGGATGTCTTGCAACGACTAGCACATTGTTAATTTTTTTTGGCGATTCGACCATCCAGAGATGCCAGGTTGTTGTTTAGATTTCCCGTCTTGAAAACCTAATGCTACTTATCATCGTACTACGAGCTGCAACAAAGACGATTAGCCGGAATCCCTAATCTATTGTAACTTTGTGGGGGCTATTTTTCCAACTTATCCGTCAAAGATGTTACATTTCCAGGAGGTTGTAAAAGTACTTCTTGATAAAATGAGTAATGAGAGGTAAATTTTCGTGATATTCAGATGTTGATTTGATTTGCAAAGTTCCTGCAAACAGTGAGAATATTTTAAAACCACACTGGATGCAAAATGTCCACTTCGTCCTTCTTAATCGATTTCAAGAATTTTTTAACACAGCCAACTATTATCAAACAAGATGTTAAAATTGTATGCATTGACACACCCTTTTTTGCAAACATCTATTTCAAACATTTGTAACTGATTACTTTCTCATGAGTGACACATTGTTTTAATTCCATTCCTATCCATCAGCCTTTGAACACTTCTACCAATTGAGTTCTTTATCTATTTACCTTTGTGTATCCCTTTTTTGTCACAAAGAGATTCCTTGAATATTTAATTCTTGGAATTTGTCTTGTAACACAAAAGTCGAAATGTATTTGCAAAGGCAAATTTCTTAACACCACCTAACCCCAAATCTGTTCAAAAATTAAATCACCACAAGTCCACAACACAGAGACGATCGATTTTTGTTGAAAGGCACACGTAAAGTTCAAATTTAAATGTGAAGTTTATGTGAAGTTAAATCATCGAGAGTCGAGATATTGAGATTCAGGTGAGACATTCGAATTACATATATTCCAAAGATGTACCTACTCGCAGTTAATTTATTTCCGATTCGTTGACGAGAATTTATCCACCCAATCACGCAGATGGAATTGACATCTTTGGAAGAAACCCATATGATGTACAAACCACATTTTTCGAGCAGGCCTCAAAAACCTGTGGATGGAGAAACTAAGTACATGCTGGTCCGTCTGCTGAAAACCTTGGCAATAGAAGAACAACAACTATTAAGGTGGAGGAGCACGAATTCGAAGTAGGTAGTGCGATCCTACCTTGCGATCAGTAGTAGCAGCCGATAACAAAGTGGAAGGGGAAATACGCGGGCGGCTGTTCAAAGCCTTTCAAGGCTCTTTTAAATCCACACATCTTAGCATTAATACGAAGCTGCTGTTATACAGGATGATAGTCTTACCAGTATTCACTTACTTACGTATTCAAGACCTGTGTTCTTAGCCAAAGCAACCTTTTCTTTTTCTTTCGGAGAACAGTTGGTCCCGTTTGTGAGGAAAGACGATTCTGGAAACGATATAACCACGAGAAATATTAGATCTACCGCGAAGCAGACTTATTGACAAACATTGAACGAAGAGGAACTGGTCAGGAAAGCCATTTTCGCTGGAAGGATGACGTTAGCAAGGACGTCCAGGGTCTTGTGGCTGGGATACACGGAAGAACTTACTGAAGGAGGCCTAGACGGGATCTCAGTTGTGGCACAGATGAAGGGAAAAAAGAGATGACCAGTCCAACGATGATGATAAAGACGATGATTTTATTCAAGCCTGAGTGGGATTCAAAATTTAGACAGAAATGTTTGAAGAACTTGACTCTTTATTTTGAAGTAAGGTTAAAATACTTTTTCAGTAATTAGCAGATCAAGACTCAAAAGACGGACCCATTCAGTCAACTGATTACTCCAAGAAATCTGCAAACGATTCTGGCAAAGCTTAAATCCAACAGATAAAGAAATGTCCTAGCCGATGACCACCTTGATGGGAGCATGCAAAAAATCGTCTGTAAGACATGGTCGGAAGAATGATTGCCCGAAGAATGGAATATCAGCAATGTTTTCCCGATCCTGAAGAAGGGATGTCTTCTACACTGCGCTAACTACAGACGAATCAGCCTCCTTAACACCGCTCATAAGCTCCTCTCTGCCATTATATCTGAACGTCTGAAGACTTTCTTCAACAATCTGGTTGGCCCTTATCAATATGATTTAGACTCGAATATGCAATTCAAATTGAAAACCACCTCTCCATCGATTTAAGGTCCGCTTATGACAGCATCGTCAGAGACAAACTGTTTGCAGCTTTATCTAGTATTGGCATCTCTGTCAAACTCGTTCATTTGTGCAAAATGACCATGGAGAACTCACGCTACTCATCCAGATTTGGAACGAGCTTCGGAATCACTCGAGAAGATAGTGCAAAGCTCCACCGTCAAAAACAGAGCCACTATCATCCAAAAGTCTGATCAACTTTTCACTTATGCCAATAATACAGATATAATGGTAAGAACACAACGTGAGGCCAATGGCGCCTTTAAGAGAATTGAGATAGAAGCGGAAAAAAGCATTTTGCGCTAAATGAGGGCTTTTTCTAGTGTCTTCGACTAAAGACACCCAACAGCGAACGGTTCGGACAGGACGTCACATATTACTTCGAGGTAGTAGAGGTTCGAGGGGACGCACTTCCGAACATATCCCAGTGCTGTCCTTTTCTCATATAATCAGTATGTTGCTCTGGGACGCTTCTCCGTGGTACAGTCCTGCTGCAATACCTATTTGCAGCATATTCTGTTTTTTCCGGCAAATGTTTATGTGGTTGGGCTTTGTTACGTCGTAAACGGTGGTAATTCTTCCTCTTTTTTGAACAGTATGAAGACTTCATCAGCTCGTTTCTCTGGTCTAGGTCTCTAGGTCTATAAATAAGTTTCTTTTAAACTTTGATAAATTACTAAATAAATACTTCAACTTTGATATTATTAACCTTAAAATATTTAATGATTCCACTTTTCTTTTCAGCCTGACCTCGTTATATCGATCTAAGGTGAGTTTAAACTGTCCTAAGCCACCATTAATTTTTTTTTTCCAAAATAAACTACAAACTCCTACACACATTTAAAAGTTCTTTGCATGTAGTCGTTTGTTCTGTCATCGCCATCAATTTTGCAAACATTCCTCTTTCCAATCATTTTCCTACAAACGACGCACGCTTACCATTTTCATGGAGACATATCTAATCTAAGGACTCTCCATTAGCAAATGAATAAATTTGGTGTTATCCTTCTGCACAAAAAGGATCCATAAACTAAAGTGTGTGTCTGAAATTTGTTCACTGTGCAAGAAACTGTTCATCAATTCCAAAACACTCGCATATCTGGCTATCAAAATCGAATGATCAATTGTTATGATTCCAGGAAAGTCCTTTTTACCTTACTTCTCTTGTAAGGAATCGGAAAATTCGAAATCAAAAAGAAAGGACGAGATTCATATCTTATGCATGCAACAAATGGAATTCCCTACAGGACCTGAAAATAGAACAGAAACAAAAACCAGCAGTGAATGTTCTATAAAAAGCAATACATTTAGGTATTTTGATTAAAATTTCCAACCAAGGAAGGTAAACAAAACAAAACACGAAAATTAGAAAGAAGTTCTGAAATGACCAGCACACTGGGTCTCCTGCTGAAGAAGGTGTTCCAATTGGCACAGCCTGACAATAAAGAAATTTAGAACGAGAAGGCATTGGGATTACATTTGAGATTTACCAGAAATAGATTCGGAACGAAGCTGCCTTACGCTTTTTGTGATAGATTCTCCAAATGCTAGAATTTGAATAGCAAATGTCAAGGGTTTAGACTTTTAAGGCGTTTCAAAAGTGAACAATGAGGGGAAATATTTCCTTTATGGGCTTTGTGAATTAGGCTCTGGGGCATTTGGCAGAAAAGAGGAAAATTGTTTTTGGTATCGATTTCTCGCTAAAACAAAAAGATAGCAAAGTTTTCAAGGTCCTTAATTTCGGTTATTCTTTTCGAAATATTGCAAGTGCTTGTTCGAAGTGAATGGATGATGATGCACTTCTTTGAATGGAAACTTAATTTACTGGCTTGATGTATTGGTACTGTAGGGCTTTAGGAGAATTAGAATCTTAAAAAGAAAATGAATGCAAGGGAAAGATCCTTGCGAAACTGCTGTTTGGGGTTGTTAAGAAGAATAGTTACTATCCGCCCTGGTAAAGAGCTCCTGCGGATTGTTCAATCCCTAGCTGCGTACAGCTTCGAACTTTTGTGTTGCACCACCGCAATTGTCTCGGTCATACTTCACTGTTTTTCGATTCTCCTTTCTAGCCTAAGATTTATATAAAAAAAAAATATATTTTTTTAAGAACTGATTGGTTTTGAGAAATACAAAAAATTTCTGTATTCATATATTTCCGAAATAATAAAAAAACATTGTGAAGGATAACCATTTTAATTTTAAGAATTGTGACATATTTTTCGCATTATATGTGTCACAATGTGGTGTACATTTTTCACAAATAGTTTGTGTAACTCCAGTGGAAACTTTTATCAGTGGCCTATTTGATCTTGTCTTACTGTAATATGTGGAACATGAAGCGCGGGATCTTTCCTTTTTTTTAGCTTGAATTTGGTCTTCAATTGATCTTCAACTCTTGATCTGAGGCCTTAGTCCAAATTTACATTAAGTTTCACTATTCTCAAGTAGAAAATCAGCCGATGACAATTGTTTTTCGGTGAGATTTCTATCCTTGCTTCCAGGTCCAATAGATGACGAAACATACGATCGTGTCATCTCTTACTTTTAATCATGATCTAAATTATGTTCCCGACAATATTGTTGATCAGATCCACGCCTTCCATGTGCCGATATAAGGGGTATCAATATTCATATCCTTTCTATTATAGCTTTATCGTAGCGTTTGCTCGGGTCTTAAGCAATTCACCGTAAAAGATGACACGAGAGTTACAACTTTGTGGTTCTTCCATATGACATTTGACACAACGACACCATCCATATTAACAACATACATATTCAACCGAAAATCTTCGATCTTTCTTCATCACTTACTAGCTAGTAGGTTATTTGTAGTCTGCAATTCTATGACGTCGAGCCAAATACTCCAGCAAAGGCAGAGAAGTGGAGTAATTGTCAAAATAAAGACGATAGTTCTGATGTCTTAGTATGTCTTGAGTCATTCTCCCCACCCACCACGTTCTAAGATGTTCCTAGATCTGGGGTATAATCGGTTAAGGCGATTGTTGACTATCACTTTGTTGGTAGTCGTTTTTGATTATCAATTTTATTTTGCTCTGGGTAAAGTGATCAATAAAACAATTTGAATTTTTTGCAGCACCTACATAAGCAATGTTGTTTTCCTCAACGTAAAGTGATTATCAAAACGCTTTTTTTTTTCATAAATTTGGAAGTGACAACTATTTCGATGTCGTTTTCATATAGTTTTTGTTTTTTTACTTTTGTAGGCTTAAACTCTTGGGGTGGATGATGTAAGTTGATTTTTGATAGTTGACAATCAAAGTCAAGAAAATTCGTCTGTGTAAGCTGATAGTCGAAAGTGACAGTCATCTTTTTTTAACTTTTTCAACTGACACCTATTTAGGTGTCAATTTGATACAACTGAACATTTTTGGTATATTTTTTCTTGGTGTTTTTTTATTTTTAAGGAAAAATGAATATTATTGGGCTGGTGCAAATGTTTTCGCAATTGCAAAACAACGAAAATCAAAACCCAGATGAAATTAAACTCACACCTTAATTTTTGTCACAAGAGAAATTATTTTTCAAAAACAACCCTCTAAAAAACATTAACTTCACATTACACTCATTCATTGCCCTTTTCAATATTCCCCCAAAAGACATAAATAAAGTTATTATTTTGTGTAATCAACTCTAACAAAATTTACATCGCTCCCAGTGAAAAAAAAAAAATTGATTGTACCATTGCGTTGTTATTTTTATTATTATGATATTTTCTATCACTATTTATCATTCATTTTAAAAATAACAGGTTGTTGAAATATTGAGAAATTTTAAGATAAGTTTTCGGAATGATGTGTTATTTTTGATTATGTCGTTATAGTTTATAAACTTCGATTTATTACAATTTTATCTGAAGTACATATTTCTGTTTTACTTTTTGAGTTAAATTTTGTAGTTTCCTCCGGCTCAAACATTTTTCCAAAGAAATTGAGACATTGAGAGATAATAAAAGACAACGTTTTCAAGAAAATAAAATTCATATTTTATTTCAATAATTTGTACTTATTTGAATAAAAATAAATAAATTTATGCTTCCACAGCTATAATAAAAAAATAAGAAATAAATAAAAGTAAAAATATAAATCACGTTTATGTTTATGTTACACATTAATAGGACTTCTTGTTTGTAGCAATTTTTTTTTAAAATAAGAGCCGTAATACGCTCTATAAATATTTTTTTTTGCTATGAGCTCGTTAACGTCTTTTTTTTATTTTCGTGAACCGGTATATTTTATTTTTGTAGTGTCCTTAGCTTAGTGGTTAGGTGCGTTGGCTGCTAAGCTGAACGTCGTGGGTTCGAGTCCTACTCGTGCCCATAGTTTTTATTTCATCTTTCACGGATACTGCCTCTTGCGAAGAACTGACAAAATTTCCAAGAGTATCAATCTATCATGAAAGAAGTGCTTCTCAACTTTGCCGTTCGGAATCGGCGTTAAATTGTAGGTCCGCTCAATTCTTCACACGCACCTTGAGAATTGTTGAAGAGAGTAAGCCACTTAGGCCTTGGCTCTTCAAGAGCTGTCGCCCCACTCTATTTATTTTTTTTTACTTGCCGCTTACGTTCTTACTTACTTTACTTAAGGTGGTGCTACAGTCCGTTGTGGACTTGGGCCTCAATCAACAGTCTCCGTCAGCTAGCTCGGTCCTTAGCTAGTCGTCTCCAGTTTTGCACTCGCGCCACCTGAGTCGCGGTCTTCCTCTCCTCCTACGTCCCTCGGGAATAGTGTCGAAGGCTTTCCGGGCCGGAGCATTGGTGTCCATTCGCTCTAAATGACCGAGCCATCTGAGTCTCCGGACCTTGACCCTTCTGGCTAGGTCCATGTCGTTGTACAACCCGTAAAGTTCGCTGTTGTATCTTCTTCGCCATTCCCCTTCAATGCACACGGGGCCAAAGATGACCCGAAGAACTTTCCTCTCGAAACAGCCTAAGGCACTTTCATCCGATTTTGTCAGGGTCCATGCTTCCGCACCATACAGCAGGACTGGGATGATGAGTGTGTTGTACAGTTTTACCTTAGTTGCTCAAGAGAAGGCTTTTCCACTCAATTGCTTTCTTAGCCCAAAGAAACAGCGATTAGCAAGAGTTATTCTTCTCCTCTACTACCTCGAAGTTATAAGTGTCTATTGTGACGTTCTGCCCGAGCCGTCGGTGTTGGGTGTCTTTCCTCGAAGACAGCTAAACCCATTTTTGCCGCTTCTGTCTCAATTCTCACAAAGGCACCATTGGCATCACGCTGTGTTCTTCCCAAACGCGCTGTGTTCCTGCAAACACTGATCAGCCTAAAAAGTCCTCACTTTTTTCGGAATCGTTGTCCGTGCGGACCAAAAATGATCATCTTGGGTGAATCGTGTCTCATATCCCCCGTTGTCGAGCACCAATCCAATCTACTAGAATTGAGAAACGCCTCGCGGGAGGCAAAGTGCTGTACCTAGTCTACGGCTTACAGTTTCTTAACCGGAACCTTTTTGGGAAACCCTTGTATTTTATTTTGCAAGGCGGCCGTAATCCACATTTTCCAAATGTTTTCCCGACCAGGCAAGGCTTCTCCTTGACCTTAATTTTTGATTGCCGGACCGATTCAGAATTCAGATAAATAACCGATTATCCTGTGGCTGCTCTTCTTAGCCCACTGCAGACAGATGCCTTTAGTCGGGTACTGTTCACTAATTTTTGATAGGGAAAGGAAGCAGAATTTAAAGCCTTTCTTGATTATTTCTTCGATCCACTTTTTCTAATCGGAAGACAGAGGACACTTTCTCCCGAACCCACCAGCGTTCGTCCTCTAGTTATTTGCTTGAGAACTTTACTTTTGCTAGAGAACTCTTACGTTTAACTCTGCCTGAGTAGATACAGTTAATGTCTATTGTCTCTATTATTAAACCTCTGAGTACAACGTTAATAGGTATACTAACTTCTACTTCTACTTTATTGGATGCAAGATGAGCTGCAACGCAATCTTCATTATAAACTGGTGACTTAGCAAACATCCCGGTTACTAAAATGTGATCGCGATGGCCTACCTAAGGAGTCTAAGCCACTTGTTCGTAGAGCTCGCATGTAGCTCGAGCTTGGGAAATGTGCTTATAAGTGTTTATATGTGGTGATAAGTGTTGTGCGCTATTTCGAAACGTATCAAATCGTAGCCACCCCGATCAGTCGAATCTTTTATCAGTTTTATCAGAGGTGGTGTAGTGGACGCTGTGCCATCAAGTAAGTCTTCAATCCCCAGTGTGTTTATAAGATCTCCAAGAATAATTTTGATATGATGAACAAGTATTGCTTGCAAACCGATACCAAGTTCTGGTTAAGGCCTCTTGCACCAAGCTTCTTTTTTACCTATTCATAAGGAACCTGACACTTGGATTTAAGCAGCTTTCCACGAAGCGAAACCCTCATTAGCAAAACAACTTTTCCGGAGGTAAAACCACTTCCCAGGCCTAAACACTTCAAATATCACATTTTACTTTTAACCACAAAACCACCCTTCCAGTCCATGAAGCGCTTTTCCGTCGTGCGTCGCCAAATTGAATATTGAAATTGATAAAGTTTGTGCTTATGGCCTACCAAAAATACCAGCTAATGTATGGCGTAACATTTCGATTTTTTCTTCTGGCAAAATCAAAGTCTAATGTGGCTCCTTCCGCAGCTGCCAAATCAGCTAGCATTTGCACATTGAATGGCTTCTGCAATTGATGAAAGAATTTGCTTCTTACCTGGTTCCGATTGTGCAAATTTGCTTGGCATACGAATTGCTAATTAATTAGCCTTCACAACAAAGAACAGTCATTTGCTTTTGGGGCATAACGGAGCGGCCGATTCTGGCAGTTGGTTTCAATAGTAGCGGTTCGCCTGGGTTGCTAGTTGTGGCAGGCGGGTGGTAGGTATAGAGAATAATTTCAATTGAAATGAAATCCCATTTCAAATTTCTATAATGCCATCGGACAGCTTTTGGGTTTAAGGATCGTTAAAATGTTCCATCTGCCACCAATATACACTCTCACAATTTCGAAGAGAGTCCTTTCAATTTGTATCCTGTTAATTTAGACTGCTTGATTAGAGTAACAGCGACCAATCTAGAGATATGGATCCGCAAGGGGTGTGTAGAAAGGAAGATGACAAAATCTCTGCCAAAGAAGGCCATTGGGTTACCGCAGTGGCATGGAGTTGTATGGCGATTCTGTTGTCAAGGGCGACCCATGCTCGAATGTAAAATTATTCCAAACAGTCATCTTTACTACGTCCTTTGCCATTACTAATGACAGGGTGATGTCCTCCTCCAACAAGGACATACATATTTCCATAGTTCGTTTTACTTGTAGTAGTAAGGCCGAGAACGAGATCAGCAACCATAACCACGAAGTATGTTCGTTGTGCCATCCCATCGCAACGTTTAGCAGACAAAGAAAGTAAATAGGATTACATTTTAAGCGATTAGAGAATACATATTTCGACTCTTCTTCGGTTCTGCTTTTCCACCACCAACCGCACCGCTCTAAAACACACAAAATGGGATTTTAATCTGAGGACATTACCCATTTTGCAGAGTTTCTTAGGAGGTACATTCAAAATTTGTTTGACATTCTTTGAAGGGTAATTGGGGTGAATTTCGTCAGTGCTTAACTAAATGGGGCAAAGGGTTGAGAATGGAATATAAATATGTTGGAAAACCTTTTGTGATTTTTTTCTTGAAAGGGAAGAACAAACAGTAGCATGACACGGATTGGGATGAAAATCAGATGCTGGACCTAAGACATGACATACCTGCTCAATACTCCTAACTAGTGCTTGTTGGCCGGCAAAAAAAAAATGTTAGTAAATGACGCTCCAGTCCATTGTGGACTTGAGCCTCAATCAAGTTTCTCTCCAGCAAGCTCGGTCCCTAGCGCACTGTCTTCAGTTTTGCACTTCTTATTTTCCGGCCGCTCTTTATGGTCAAGCCATGTGAGTCGCTGGACTTTGACCCTTCTTGCTAGGTCCGTGCCGTTGGAAAACCATTGAGCTCCCTGTTGAATCTTCTTCTCCATTCTCCGGCAATTCACACGGTGCCCTTGATAAGCCGAAAAACTTTCTTCTCGAATCAGCTATTGGCAAGAAAAACCGGGCTACGGGTCCAGTATGTGTGACAAGACCCCTTACCACTGGTGGTTGGAAGTCAATGTCCGTTTGCAGAAAATCACGAACGAATCCGGTCAATCACGGGACGAATTTTGGACAATCACGCAGGTTTCTGACAAATCACGGACGAATCCGGTAAGTTCCAGACGAATCCGGTAAATCACGGACGGATCCGGTCAATTAACAGAAAGGATTCTGGCTACTTGTGAGGAAAAATGTATGTTCGGTTAGTATGGCTTAGGTATACTTAACACTTCACTCCGGACACACTTCTGCTCACTTTGAGTTCCTCTGATTTTACTAGGGCTGAGGGCCGGTGGTAGGTTGGCAACTGCTTGATGTTGGCTGGAGTCTGGCAAGCAATCGTTTTGTTTCTATTTCGATTCGGTTAAAAACTGGTTTGGCAGTGGCTCGGTACGGCTATCAGATTGTATTCGTGTTTATGATGTGTAATGGTCGGTGACTCCACGCAGACTGATGTTTACGTGTCTGAGGTCTGTTGGCAACTGATGATTATTGCGATTTTGGGGGTCTATTAATATCACGAATAGAAGGCACATAGGTAGGTAGGTAGAAATGGCTGTCCTACTTCGCGCAGGACACAATTAGCGCTGAGTGCGCCGTTTTGGTACCATACCTCGTGGGATTCTAAATGGATTTGCAAGTGGGTTCTGGATTATGTATGTTCCGCACACACAGTCCTATATATGAATTGGTATTATTCTCCTACCCTACGGCCTATTATCTCATAGTGTCATTTAATGAGGGAGAAATAAAGAGGGGCGGGAGGCGCTAAAGCCACTTTGTATTATTGAGGTAAGAGATCAGATCTTTGATCTTGAAATCTGCGAGTTCCTCAATGCCGTTGAAGAATTCTTTACCTAAATGGAGTGCTCTTTTCCTAGCCAGGGCTGGACAATGGCATAGAAAGTGTGGGACCGTTTCTTTTTCTTCCTGGTTCTCACAGCTACGGCAGAAAGAGTTATGTGGTATACCCAATTTTGCCGCATGCTCCCCTACAGGCCAATGCCCTGTGCAGGTAGCGACAATCCTGGCTATGTCATGCCTTGGTTTGGAAATTAAATTGATTGATTTTGGCTTGTTATAGGCGGGCCAGATTTTCCTAGATATAACGCAGCTCGTTAAACTACTCCACCTATGATTTGCTTCTGATGTGTATTTGATCAGGATGTTGCCCTTCACAACTCCAAGAGGAGCATATACTCTCACTGCCAGTGAGTTGTGAAGGGCTGATCCTTGCCTGGCTAGCTCATCTGCTTTCTCATTTCCCTCATAGCCCCTATGGCCCGGTATCCAGATTAGAGTGACGCTCATATCAAGTTCCTTGAGGGCCTCTTTGCATTGCTTGACCAGTTTAGAGGATGATAAAGCAGAATCTATGGCTTTAATAGCTGCCTGACTGTCTGTTAGTATAGCTACATTTTGGTTCTGTCGTATGTTTCTAAGGGCTTTACAAGCTTCCCTTATCGCTAGCAATTCTGCCTGGAATACGCTGGCAAAATCGGGAAGTCTATAGGATTTTGAAATCTCAAGAGATTCACAGAAGACACCTGCACCAACACCGCATTCCATCTTTGAACCATCCGTGAAGATAGTTGTGTCGAAGTCTTTCGTCACATCACCTTCCTCCCAGTCGATTCTTGACGGGAGCAAGACTCTAAACTTCTTTGAGGTGTCTAGGGTAGGGATGCAGTAATCGGTGGTTGTGGATAGGATGTCTGATGGTATAAGGCTTGTTTGGTTGCAGTGCCCGTAGGATCTAGATTTCCAGCAGCCTATTTCTTTGAGTCTCAAGATACTGCAGGACACCTGATATTTAATAAAGAGGTCAATCGGAAGAAGGTCCAGGATGACGTTAAGTGCATCTGTTGGGCAGGACCTGATTGCCCCTGATATACCTACGCAAGCATTTCTCTGCACCTTTGTAAGGTTTTTTACTATGTAAGCTTTGCTGAGAGCGGGCCACCACACAATGGAACCATAAACAAGTATCGGTCTTACAACCGCCGTGTATGTCCATTTTATCATTTTTGACTGGAGGCCCCACTTTTTGCCGAATGTTTTGTTACAGGCGTAGAAGGCGACACACGCCTTCCTTACCCGTTCTTCAATGTTAAGCTTCCAGTTCAATTTGGTGTCTAGTATTACGCCCAGATATTTAGCACTGGAAGACAATGATAGTGTTTGTCCGTTTAACCGAGGTAGAGCGAAGGGTGGTACCTTGGTTTTGGTGGTGAAAAGCATCAACTCGGTTTTGTTACTGTTAACACCTAGTCCGCAGCTCGCAGCCCAAGTGCTTACTTTTTTCAAAGCCATATTAGTGATCTCACTGATCACGCTTGGAAATTTTCCTGAAACTAGAATGACCAAATCATCGGCGTACGCAACCGCTTTCACTCCACTACTCTCGAATTTCTAGAAGGCACATGATGTGACTTATATTTTATAAAGAATAAAAAATGTTAATGGCAGAAATTTGTTATGAGTTATTACATATTCGCTAAATCTGTATTTTCCGCTTCTATTTCCATTCTCAAGAAAGTTTTATACAGTTCATCTGTGTAGATGCTGTCGAACGCGGCCTTAAAATCGGTTAAAAGTTGAAAAGTTGTTGGGTGTCGCTTTGGAGTTCATAGGTTTTTTTCAGGGTCTACCACGAAGTGAAAATTTGGTCGATAGTTGACACTCCTGATCTGAAGCCACATTGCTTAAAGTCAATCAGATTGTTGACGAAAGGCTCCGGATGTTCGCATATTACGGCAGAGAAGATCTTATAAGCGATTTTAAAGGGGCTGATTCCTCTGCTGATTTTCCATTCATCGGGCATTTCTTCCGGCAATGTAATTTCAGATGATTTGATTCATTATCCTTTCTGGCTCACCACCTGCTGCTTTATTGGATTTCAGTCGTAGTATTTCCGATTTCACTTCGTCTATATATCGGGTTAACGGAATTGTTGGTTAGATGTCGTCGTGTCCAATGAACTGCTACAGTCTACGGAATTGGTCTTTCCAAGTACTCAGAATTGTCTTGGTCGGTGATCATGAGCCAGCTGTTTTAACTTAGGGTTTTGAATGCCTCCTGCATTACTGCATGGACTGCCTTTATTTTCCGTCAAACCAGGGGTTTCGCTTTGTTAAACCTAGCTCCATTTCTAACAGCTTTCTGTCAATGCTGCCACTGGTGCTCGATACTTGATGTTGTGCGGCATAGGACTATTTAAGATGTTTGAACTTTACGATTGTACCTGTCTGACATCGAATTTTCTCGCCGCTCCTGCTTTTTTTAATCGTTGTCGGGATGTTCGTTGCACTACTAAAAGAATTAAAATTGCCCCAGAAGTGTCAACAGAACAGCTTTGGTGAAATTCTCCAAACTCTATGCATTAAAATTGCAATCAAGTAACTATTCCAATGTAACAAAAGGCAAATAGGAGCAAGGACCTCCACTTTACTATTCCATTCTGCTCACATTAACTCATGAGACGTCCGGTCCGTCGTCCATGTCGTTTAGCTGTTTTCTTCTTTTTGAGTGACAGATGTAAATGATTGTCATCATTGATGTTGAAAATATTATGCTAAAATGGAATTTACATGTGGTCCAAATTCAAGTCCTCCGTCAGGTGGGAAACACGAAACACCTACAAAAATATAAAGTGTACCTACAACAACGATCGCCATGAATCTAGAAAATGTTTCGCTTTCGAGTGTCTCTTTTGGTTGAGGAATATTTAACAATAAAGTACAATAATTTCGCCATTATTCTTCCACTTCATTCCTCGCCCTGATGGCTGAGAAATGAAATAATGTCCTTTTATTATCCTTAATAGCGCGCGTCCATTTCGTTCAACTCACGACAGCATAGCAGAACGAAAAAACGAGCAGAAAGACCACAGGAGGATGATTACCAAAGTACTTAATAATATCGTTCTTCATGGGGAATTGAACGAGATTTATGAATGGTGGGGCGTTATCTCTGTGGCTGGGGAAGGAAGCTGTTAAAAAAATGTTCCTAAATGGTTTTTATTTTTATTTGCATCGATATGATGCGTTCAACATTCTGAGAAAGGTGTGGGATTTGGCATCAGAGACACGACCACGGCGACCGAAAACGAAGAAAGTCCTTTGGCAAGGTGGTGCGATGTTGGTGGAGTTGTTCAAGGGGTATCTAGATGATGGGGAGAACTTGCTCGTTGGAATGTTGGTTTGGTGAAAATTCAATTATCCAAAGCAGTTCAGCTTCAGATTAATTGAGCTCCGCGTTGGCGGTGTGCGCCGTATTTTGATGGGGAATCGAGTGCTTGGCGTTTTCCTCATTACCAGTGAGTTCTGTTTAATTTTAATTCATTGTTTTTGTTGGTGTTTTAAATTGCTACCTTCTGTGCTTTGCAGTGAGTTATTGAAAGTTGTTATACCCGAAAGGCAATTACAATGACCACTGGTCGCTGTTTTTCGAAAGTTACCCAAACAAATTATGTTGCGATGATATTGTTCGGGAAGAGTTTATTTTATGTCAAATTGATAGGGTCGTATTAGTTTGGGTAAAAGTCCATCCAAATGGGATCAAAATGGTGATTTTTACTGATGAAGCATTTGTTCTTCGAATTTGTTACCCACGGGCCGTGGTGATGGGGAAATGTATTTATCGCCTTTTGCTTCATTCCGCTAATTCGTCCTTATTGTAGCAGCAGTCATTTTTTAGTGGGAGATTTTTTTAAACTGCTTCGGTTTTATTTTTTGTTTGAAGAGGGCGAATTATAAATCGATAAGGTGCTTAGGTTTAATGACAATTTGAGGTATTTGCTTGGCGGTTTGTGTTTGCTTGTAACGATATTTCGATGTAATCAATTTTAGTAGGTAGACATTAATTAATTGAGTGCTGCATGGGAGATGGTATTAAAAAATTCTTTTTATTTTAATACCCACAAAGGAGATATTAGTTGGAAGGGAATCTTGAGAACCATGGCAATCAGTTTGGGTACTTATCTACAATTTACAAATCCATTAATAAAGTAATGCCTGAGGGGGAATTCAAGTGATATAATATTGAAAGTGGTATGCAACAATCGATAATATGTTGTTGATCTTAGGGTCAATCTTGTTTCATTAAGTTGCATAACGACGGAGTTCCCAGAACGAACTTAAATGGTAATGGTGCTAAAAAATGTGATAACATGTAAATTAATATTAAATGGAACATATGGTGCCGTTGCTTTATTAGCTTACAATTTCTCACTTGCAACATGGGAGTAGGTACCAGTGGTGGAATGGTGTCAATGGCATCGCTAATATTGTGTTTTAGGGCCGCGGTGGGTGGTTTGCGGCTTAATTGCAAAGACCCACAAGAAAAGGTCTAATCTGGTCAAATCACATGACCTTGGACCATAGCACCGTCATCTGGAAACCATATGTCTTCGGTGTCTACATCATCCAATTCAGGCCAGCATCATTTTCGAAGAGCCACTGACCAATGCATGACGCCTCCAGCATCCACTCCAAACAGTTACTTTATTTGCTTATTCACGTATCCATTCACCTACAAATGGACCTCAGCGCTAAAGATGATTTTTCGACCATAATTGGGATCAACGTCCGACTGCTCCAAAACTACGTCGCTACATATGGTCGTTTGGTTTCAGTTCCTGGGTCAGTTATATTTTGTATGAGACCATTCCAAATCAAGAAATTCACTATGTTGTGGTCTGCAACAGGCTTAGTTCTTGTGAGTGACGCGAATTTGATAAAACCAAACGTTGAATAGTGGACTTCGAACGACGATCATGTACCCTATAAAAGGGCACAACGCGCTCATCGTTGCGGAACACTCATTTTGATGATAAAGTTTTATGACAGAAGGTAAAAGAAACAACTACGAGCTGTCAAAATCAACTCGAACCGATTTGAAAAATCCTTCTGGTAATCTGGAGGAACTTACACTTGAAGACTGTTAATAGGACAAGTAGTACATATTCTCGATAGTATGTTTGTCTGCTGATTTACACCTTTGTCTGCAGCTCTTGCCAAGTTTACCGGCTCCGATCCAATGCGTAACTGTATTGCACTGTATTGTATTTATTTATTTAGCATTCATAATAAAAATAAAAATTAAGCTACTTTATAATCTATCTATCTATATATATAAAAGAACAGCCTAATTTTTGTGTTCGTTCGCTAACCGGGCACACTGATTGACCGATTTTCCTAATTTTTTCTCTAAATGCAAGAGGTTTTAGGGTAGAAGGTTTAGCAAAAATAAAATGTATACTTTTCAAATCACAAATGGTTCAAATGTTAAAAATGCCAAAAAATTTTATATTTCACACTCCAAAAAAAAAGATCAATATACGAATACTCAATTTCGTCTGAGAATTGTGACAAATATTTTTATTCGATCGAATAAAAAATGTCAATGAAGATTTGGAATTGTATTTGAACTAGCTGACCCGGCAAACGTTGTTTTGATGTATGAAATTTCTAGAGTATGAAAATACATAATGTATATCTTACTGTTTTTAGTGAGTGCGTTTCTGGTATATGAGTATGTGAGAGGTAGAGGCTTATTTATAATGTTGTGAACGTTGATGGAACATGTTATTACTATAGTTTGCTAACATGGTGTGCTCAATTCTAATCCACAAACAGACAGTTTTTTGACCTTGAGTCAATAGTCATTGTCATTACAAATGCCAATCTGATAGAGAACTGAATGCTTTAAAATGCATTTCTGTGTACAGAAACGTTTTGCGAAAAAAGCATTGCCCCAGTTGAATTGGTTGCTCGAAGTCGTGCAGCGTAAGATGTTCTTGATCAAGCACTTCTTCGTTAAAGACACTAATCAAATTGCATTGGATTACGAATATTTGCGCAAACTATTGAGATGAAGTGACATGATCAACAAAAGTATATATGTGTATTACACCATTATGCAAGGTGTGGTCAATCAAAGTATTGGTAAATATTTTTGAGATGAACCCAGTACTTTAAGCCTTTAATCCCACAACTTAAAGAATCTGGAGCCTTATATCTTTTGGCTGCTGATTACAAGCTTTGCCGATTATATCACGGTCAACTGCTGCAGACGAATTGAGTTGTTTAAAACCATCTATTTTATGGCGATATTTCAGGAAACTTACATTGGCCACAAATGTTCGTGTGCAGTTACTGAACGATGTATCTGCAGCAGAATTTCCCAAGCAATTATTGGACATTGGAAATGGAATAATTTAACTTGATTCTAAAGGCCGAATTTCACTTCCAAACATTTTTTATTGTAATGCAAATCCAAGGAGTGAGTTGATTCAAGAAGTCTTTCGAACCGTAAACAAAATGACAAAAATCACGTTTGGTTGAATTAAAGTGGAATATTAGCTGGTGCAAATAAAAGTATTTCTAAAATCGATGCAACAATTTATTTTGAATGAGATCAATGTTTTGGCCACAAACAGTTTGACGGAATTAAAAAAATTAAAACGATGTAGAAAATTTTACAATGAGACGGAGTTTTTGAATTTTTTGCATTCAAAATTCAGGACTACCACCACATTTTTTATCTCTGAAAGTATGAGCGTCAATTTCTATGTTTCGGAACATCAATCAACTTCAACTTTACAGTAGTACAAGACTAGCAAATGGGCTACCAGACATGTCATTTGATTCTAAATGTCGTCAGTTTCCTGTTTTACTTGCATTCCCTGTCAAAAATAAATAAGACACAAGGTGGTGTTGATTTAGAAATTCCAGTTTTTTCATGGTCAACTATACAGAGTATCCTGTAATTTGTCTGCCATCCTTTGGAATGTGACTCTTTGTCATATTCTATAATTATCGTTTTTAAATAAAGTCTGATTTCTTACTCTTTCATTACTTTGTGACGAATTAAAAAGGGGCTAACTTTGGTGTACCCTTTTCTCTGACTCATGTTAAGGTCAATTTTTAAATGGTATTCAATTTTTCTTGCCCGAACAAAATTTTGACTTTAATTCAATTTTTTTCAAATAATGTGTAAGGAACGCAAAGTTTTCTTATTTTTACCTAATGAAAAAAAAAAATTATTAAATAAAATCTCATTGATAAGCGTATTTAAAACCCATACACTTTATTATACTTGAAAAAATCTAAAACGGGAAAGAAAACCAAATTTAGGGTTTTTTTTTCAATATTTTTATTGTAGCACTTCCAAATTTCCCAAGAATTGATAGTTATAAGAAAATTTATAACACTGTACAATCTTCATCCAGCCAATCCCTAAATTTCACGACCGTTGTTTGCCGAAGCCCTGCGAAGCGGGCAGGGAATTTGCTATAATATATAAAAATGTAATGTTGGTTTGTGTACGCTCGAAACACTCAACAACCGTTTGACCGATTTTCTTAATTTTTGTTTTAAGCTAAAGAGGAATAAGGCAAGAAGGTCGTTAACAAACAAGATGTAAACTTTTCAATCACAAACGGTGCAGATGTTAAAAAATAATGCTTTTCTCACTTCAGCAAAATATATCAATATAGCTACGAATATTCGATTTCGTCAAATATTTTTATTTTCAGATTTCAGTCAAAAAAAAAAAAAAATAATAATAAATAAAATGTCAGTGAAGAAAAATATTATTTGTCAAATATTGTTTTTCAAAAAAACTATACACTTGACATTTTTAGTTGTCGATTTTTTTTCTTTTTTTAGATTTGTTGCTGAGTTCGACTCACTACTTTTGTACCAGTGGAGCGTTTGTCATCGTATTTTGAGGGAACGTTTGAGTAGTGGCGTAAATGAGTTTTAAGTATTTTATATAAAATCGACCAAGCCGTTTATGAGATATATCCAGGAAAGCTGGTAGTGGAGTAGCGAGGTAGTGGGGTGACGGGTAGTGGGTAGCAGGTAGTGGGGTGACGGGTAGAAGTAGCGGGTAACGGGATACCGAGTGGAAAGAAGCAGGTAGCTGGTAGCAGATAACAGGTAGAGGGTAGTAGGGCCCTGGATGGAGTTTAGCGGGTAGTGTTATAGCGGGGTGCAAAAGTTAAGGTCATATTTTTTATCAAACAAAGAAGTACGAAGTCTGCTAGGTCTGATTTTTTAGATTTGTTGCTTTTGATTTGTTGAACTGCTTGCAGCAAGGAATAGACTGGTTAATTTGTGATAATTCTCTGAAAATGTATATTAATACTGAATATTTAAGATCATCTCATATCGTGTCTCATTTAGATTTCAATTGTTCGTACTATAGAGTTTATTTCAAATTTTTACCGGATTAAGTGATGCACATGTATTTTTGATTTTTTCTGTGGTATTGAGTACGGCTCACTTATTTTGTACCAGTGGAGTGTTCTGCACCGAATTTTGACAGAATGTTCGGGTAGTGGCGTGAATGGTTTCTTAAGTATTTTGTGAAAAATCGACCAAGTCGTTAATGACATATGAGCAGGGTAGTGGAGTAGCGGGGTAGCGGAGTGACAGGAAGCGGGAGTATGTAGAGGGCAAAGGGGTAGCAGTTAGCGTGTATAGGGGAGGATAGCGAGGATAGGTACCGGGGTTGCGGTAAACGGATAGCAGTTTAGGTCTTCAATTTATAGCATTTTCAATCACAATCAATAAGGCTCAAGGTCAATCTTTAGAATTGTGTGGCTTAGATTTAGATGCGACGGATAGTCTTTTTATCTACGCAGACAGAAAAACAAAAAATATTGCAAAATTAAATTTATATCAAATGTTATCTTTCTTTTGTTTCTCATTTCTCAACCATCCAATCACATGCGCCACTGCGAAGCGTTGCAGGGTACAGCTAGTACAACTATATATTTTAAAAATTAGTTTTGACAAATTCATTTACATTGCCCCTATGTGTATTAAAAATTCGAAAGCCTTTATATATTACACTGAATTGTGTTATTGTGTTTTTTTCGTTAAGAATTCGCAAATTGCTTACATTTCTTAATTGACCACTTAACCACTCTTTTCGTTAACATATCCAAAATACTTGTAAAGCGATTGAAAATTTATATTATTCTCATTGATTTATTTTGAGATTTTTTCAGTCTATATGTGTTACTTTGTCTTAACAGATACAGATGAACAATATTAAAAATTAGGTTTTATTATAACATTATATAATTTAATAAATGCATTAAAATACATTTGATTCTTCGAAAAAAATGCACATTTTTAGATATTTTTTTAGCAATAGTCCACATGTTTATCAAACTTTTAATTGTGATCTAGTATCACGTCTAAGTATTTTATTTGATCTACTTGTTCTATGTTTTCATTGTCTATACTATTGCACTGCGTTTTAAGTATCATCACTTTCTTTTTTGGTAGTGTCCGTAGCTTAGTGGTTAGGTGCGTTAGCTGCTAAGCAGAACGTCGTGGGTTTTTATTTCATCTTTCACGGACACTGCCTCTCGCGAAGAGCTGACAAAACTTCCAAGAGTATCATCTGTCATGAGAAGGTGCTTCTCAACTTTGCCGTTCGGAATCGACGTTAAATTGTTGGTCCCCTCAATTCTTCACACGCATTGTTGATGAGAGTAGGCCACTTAGGCCTTGGCTTTTCAGGAGCTGTCGCGCCACTCTATTTATTTATTTTTAACTATTTCTTCCTCAGAGTAAAGATTTATTCATAATTTCTTTTACAAATGTTTCAAAAAACATCTTTAGACTCATAAAATTAATATTTTGTCTGTTTCATTGATGTCAAAACTTCAGATAAAACAGAATTGTTCACAGGACTGAATTAAAAGCGACATGGATATTCATCAATTTGATTGACATATTAAACGTTGAAGGCGCCATAGGCAAGCATCGCATCGGCCCCCTTATATTAAAAATATCTAGTAGTATAGTTTGGCCGAAACCGCTGCACCACGTTGAAATGGGGGCCAAGGAAAAAGAGTCTAAGTTTACGTGAGATTAATTAGTACTGTCCAAAAGATCTTACGGGTTCGGTTTGAAATATTTTAGTTTATGATGTGCCGACTAAATAAATAAAATAAATAGAGTGGCGTGACAGCTCTTGAAGAGCCAAGGCCTAAGTGGCTTATTCTCATCAACAATTCTCTAGGTACGTGTGAAGAATTGAGGGGACCTACAATTTTACGCCGATTCCGAACGGCAAAGTTGAGAAGCACTTTTTCATGACAGATGATACTCTTGGAAGTTTTGTCAGTTCTTCGCAAGAGGCAGTGTCCGTGAAAGATGAAAAAAAAACTTTGGGCTTAGCAGCCAACGCACCTAACCACTTAGCTACAGGCACTACAGATGTGCCGACTGCCGAACCGTTAATTTTGTAACCCAAGTTAACTCGAGTTAGTTGTTATGAAAACCGAGGTGCAACTCGGTTCACAAATCAAATTTCCCCGAAAATCAATCTAGAAAATATAAAGGTTTTCATCCGTCAAAATCTTTGCCATCCGCTGATGAGTTTCGACCATTAGGTTACTTGCCCCTATAATAAGTAAAAGCAATATTCAAAAACACTTTTTAAAATTAGAAGGAAGCTAAGTCAATTTCGGACTTGGCAAAGTAAATAGGTAAACCCAGTTGACTCTGGGTGGAGTTGGAGTGGCTATCTAGATGTTGTTGACTCACTTAGACCTCAAGGGTCCATTGTGATACCATAGGAGAGTAATGAACTTAAACAATCCATTTTGTACTTTTAATGAAGTTGCCAGTTCACTGGTATTATCGTAGAAGGGATTACCGAGATAGTTATTCCTTCTATTGAAGAGTGCCGGGCAAATACATAAAAGGCATTGGACTGTTTTCTCTTCCGCCTCGTTCATGTAGCTTCTACAGAAGTCGCCTGCGTAGACCCCTAGCCTCAAAGCATGTCTACCTATAGGGCAGCGTGCTTTTATGACTCCAACTGTGGAACTTATGCTTTGTCTGCTCAGGAAGATCAAACCTTTTGACCGTTTCAGGTCTTTGCTTGGCCATATCTGTTTGGTTGCTAGGCAGATGGCACCCTGTGAGCCTGTGACCATCTAGCATTTGTTGATTCTAGAGCATACTGTTTGAGAAGATATTTGCCTGTAGAATGTAGTAAGTGGAATATCTTGTGTTGAATTAAATGGGCTGTAGGTCAAGTTGAAAAATAAAACAAACAAGTTTCTTCAAGACGTTTCGCTCATGGCTATGAGCATCTTCAGGCTCAAGTTTTCTATTTGGCCAATAAAAAAATAACGTTAACAATTTTTATGCTAACATTTAAATTAAAACAATTTTCAAATCTTACATTTGTTACATTAAAAATAAAAACAAATTAAATATACACCAGCTAACTTTCTCAAATTGAGGAAGTGATCGATGAGGTGTGTTTCCGATAGTGCCACTAAATCAAATTTTTTCAAATGGTTTCAAATTCACAAAAGTTGTCGGTTTATCCTTGAATATTAAAGTAGGCACAATTCAAAAATGTTAGTTGCTAATAAGAAGCCCATTTTTTCTCAATTTCATTTTTTTTTTAATAAACTGTGCCCTACAATCGTGATTGCCATCATAATATGAAGCCATACTACTTATTTGACCTAACACAATTTATACACTTCACTTCTTCTGATTTGCATTCTTTGGTCTAGTGATTTTGACCACATTTCGCACATGCGACTTCATTTTTACACTTGCTTGCAATATGCTTAAGGCCCCATGCAATTATAACACTTTCTTATTGAAATGTATTCAAAAATTCAGCATCTAAACCAGTTTACGCACACTTTTCCTTCTTTAATCACTTTTGCATATTCTTCTGCTTTTTTCATTTAATTTTGTATTCACTTCTGTGTAAAATTTTTCACATGATTTTTCATCCGAACAAATGATCGATATCGATCTATCTTTCTTTTCACTAATCTTATTAAAATCTATATATATAAAAGACTAATTCGTTAAATTTATGTTATCTTTTCAAATTGACAAGCGGTTGACCGATTTTCTAAATTTTTCTTTTAAAGTAAAGAGGAATAAGGGTAGAAGGTTAATAACAAAAAAAATTTATATATTTCAAATCACGAATGATGCAAATGCTAAAAAATAATGCTTTTCTCACTTAAGTAAAATATATCAATATACCAACGAATACTCAATCGTTTGAAAATTTCGTCAAATATTTTTTTATTTTCGTCAACTAAAAATATAAAATGTCAGTGAAGAAAAAAAATATTCGTCAAAAATGTACATAATTTTTTCATTGACAATAAAAACGTACACTTGACATTTTTTGTCGTAGTTTTTTTTTTTTTTTTCTTTTTTGAGATTTGTTGCTTAGTTCGACTCAATACTTTTGTACCAGTGGAGTGTTTGGCATCGTATTTTGAGGGAACGATTGGGTAGTAGTTTAGTTTTAAGTATTTTTACAAAGTGATGTATGATATGGCCAGAGTAGCGGATAGCGGTGTAGTGGGTATAGAGAGTAGCGGGGTAACGGATGGCAAGGGGCGGCAGCGAGGTAACGGCGTAGTGGTTAGCGTGTAGAAGTAGCGGGTAACGGATAGTGGGTTAGTGAGGTAACAGTGGGGCAGAAAGATTTGTTATTATTTTTATTCGTAGGATTGGTAAAAGGACTTGAATACTTTCGAGGATGTGACGAAACTTTAGTTAAATTAATTAAATTAGACTTTTTTTATTGTTTTTTATGTAGATTTATGAAGGTAGCTGTTAGAACATATTGCAGACATACAATAAGCTTATGAAGCGCATAAGGAAATACTCACTATTTCCTACTGTAAAGGAAACAATCGACGGAATAGGTACATTCATAAATGGAGAGCCTCTAGGAATTGTATATTTTTTTGCTAAGGGCAAGGCAAAAGAAATAAATTTGTCAAATGCTATCCAATCCAATGACCCAATAAAATCCTCTTCGTAGAAAAGCGGTTTCCTGCTATAGGAAATGTAACTCCTGGTATTTCAGTGAAATTTAAAGAAAAATACGGGCTGATAAAGCGCATTTCAGATTTATCTATCACACTCTTTGCCATAGTTGGTTACCGGGTTATGATCCCGAAATTGTTTTTCTTCGATTTTGCCCTTCGATTTCTGCCTTATAAGAAGGGCTGAACCGATTTGACTCAAAATTTGGGGCGCTATTTAGAATCTGGAGTCGGATATAGGAATAGACGCATTTTATCTTTCTAAATGTCCAGTAAAAGTTGATGGTTTATTTGGGGATAGAAAAAAAGAAACGCTTACGATAAATTCATGGACAGTGTCATTAATTACAAAGGTATGATGCTTTTTTGGATGCTCCAAGATGGGAAAACATTCATTTGGGAAAATTGTACTTCCCGTCGTTTCTTTTAGAATTGGCAATTCTGGTTAAATGACGGGAATGCTACCACTTACAATTTATTCAGAGCGGGTACAACGTCCCGCGGGTTGGCTAGTATATATATATTAATTTTGACGTCATTTTTTTGTTTTGTTTATGTCTTGCTTCTTTTTTAGCTTCACGATAACACGCGGCTTCTGCATACGACATTTTTTTAGTATTTCAACAGAATCTTTAAATTCTTTCACAACAGGGGCGAACGGAGGGGTCGGAGGTTGGGTTGAATGCGACATAATTCCATAACAAGATTTGGAAGCATATTTACAGCAGCTAGGGAAATGGCTGATAAAATGGACTTACAATTGGCACGCATTATTGCCAAACAGACAAAAAGAGACAATTATGCGGGTGGTCCGGAAGAAAATGTTCGTTGGTCTGTCTATGTGCCTCTTTTGGACAATTTGTTGGTTCAGTTAAAAAATCGGCTCCGCGACCATCGTGAATTAATTTCCAAAATTCAAAATATTATGCCAGAAAAATTTTGCAAACTTGATGAAGAAGACATGAAAATGAATGGCCAGATGATATAAGAGGATGTTTGGTTGATTTTCTAACTGAGGTGCAAATGTGGCGCAGGCGCAGGTACAAATTTTATTCTTATCTATACTTATACAAAAAGTAAGACTATTGTTTGTTTGTCGGTTGTATGTTTGTAGTCGATAAACTAACAAACAAACAAAAGTCCTACTTTATAAAATGACTAGCAGTTGCCCGCGACTTCGTCCGCCTCCACCTCATCCACTCCACATGCCAGAAGTGCGTCTTCGACTTGTGCATCATGCCCGTATGGGAATTTTGTTACAAAGTTATTTTAATATTTGGACTCTCTCTAAATCGAAATTGTTCATAACTCGCCTTCATATAATTATGTATAATTTTCCCTGTTTTACCCACACTTTGTACTGATGCTTTGCTCTTATTATTCGTAATTTATTAGCATAACGTTGTAAAGATAAGACCATTCCTCGATAAATGAACTATTCAATGCAAAAAGAATTGTTCAATTTTATTTATCAGTTGCTAGGATAAGGGCGTTCCAACAAAAAATTAATATTTTGTTGGCGTTTTTTAAATATTTTCCACTGATTTCTATTGTTATATAGCCTAATTCCATAATTAGTAAACTATTCAACACAAAAAGTTATGTTCGATTTGATTTAGTAGTTTCTGAGATACGCACGTTCAAGCAGACAACAGAAGCCCTCAAAAATGAATATTTTTTGTCATGTTTTCCCCTCTCTTCGCTCCTATTGGTCGCAGCGTAATATTATATATGTAACGTAAAGCCTTGTTCGTTAAATGTCTCACAGAGTTTTCCGAGTTCCTAAACGAATTCAAATTCAAATTTAAAAAAAAATGATTTACTTATTTTCTTGCATATACAGATTTATAATTTTATGAATTAATAAGCTATGGCTTAGCCGTCAGCCTGATTGGAAAATTTTATACATAAATTACATGTTTTGTTAATTCACATTTTTCAATCTTGAATTGGTAAAAAAATCAAACATATTCGTCATTGTTAAGAATCTATATTTAAATATGGCTTTTAATAAGTTGCTTAAGGTCTTCCAATCACATTCGTTCAAAATTTGGTTTTTTTCTTTTATGGTTATGAAGTGATAACAATCCTCTTTTGATTTTAAATTGCATAACGTACAAAATTGATTGAAGCTACCGTTATAGGGTCTAGGATTTAAACTTATAAGTTCACACCTTGCTTTAAAAATGAAAGAAATGTCTTTTTAGCTAGGTCCATCGTGGGAGTAGTTTCGTTGGCTTAGGTTATAGTTGAGCTGAGAGTATACTACTCTACTATCTGATTTGCGAGCTTTATTAATAAAGGATTCTCGACCTATGTCATCATTCTTCTGTATAATCCTGTAAAGTTGCTCCTTTAAGTTGTTCTATATACAGTATCTTTCCACAAGTATTATCGATATCTTGCCAATTTTTTCATCCACCAGTATTTCGTCGGTATCCTGCAAAAACATCTCAAGTCACATTTTTGTGTTTCTGAGTTATTGAAGATTTAAAGTTTATGGCGGCTGGAAAAATCACTAAGCAGTTTCGATTTGAAAATTGTAATTAAAATCTGATAGTAAAAGTATTTATAAATAAGATGAAACCAAAAAATTTAACTCAATTCAATTTATTCAACTTTTTTTTATACAAAAATTAAATGAATCTTGGACATAGGTCTTTTTTGCATTAAAAAAAAGGTTTAAAGGGACATGGGTTTTTTATGAACATTTTTTTTGTTTTTTTTTTTATGTATTAATCTTGGTCTGATTCCGAATCCTCATTTATATCGGGCTCTGGGGCCTTATTTCTGGTGATTTTGCTTGTTTTTAAGTTTTTGTACCATTGGTGAAACGTAAATTCAAAGCAAAAGTATTTAGGAAATCCCCTAATAAAAAAATTCAAGTAGGCCATGAAATAGTTTTTTATTTGAATTTCAGTACTTGGGCTTTTTTTGCAGAGAAAATGAAAAAAAGGAAATAAAAGAGTTGTGCAAAAAGGACCCAAGTCCACTTGGGTCTTTCTTGCTCTACGCATTTGGATGTTTTGGACATAGAATGGATGGTTTTGATACAATAACTACATAAATACTTTAAATAGAGATGGGATTTTTTTTCACGACATGGATTATGACTTTTGGGACATTTTTGCATTATTAACTCTATTTCACAAAAAAGTGGACTTGGGACGTTTTTGCAGGATACCGACGATTTATTCCTCAGTTCGTACAAAATCATTTTTTTCGACAGTCTATTCTCCTGTTAAGTACAAGTTTTAATAATGTAATCAGCCTGCACCTTGAGTGTGCTCGTGTGAATTGACGGTTTATTCCGGTTTCTAAATACATTGCATAAATCGATGTATTTTCCGGTAGGTTAGAGTTTTCTCAGAGCAGAGAATTGATTTCACAGCGACATCAAATATTTTATATTTGGCTGAAAGGATTATTCTGTCGTTTGAAAAAAACATTTTTCCATGATAAATTCGACAGGCTTTAGCAGTCCTGCCTTTTTGTATAAGGTATTTGTAGAAATGTAGGGTTGAATTTAGCTTTACAACTAAATATTTAATTTCTTTGGATATTTCTAAAAGTTTTCCATTAAAATACCATCTATTTCCGCTAAGGATCCGTGAGAATCGTGAGAAGCGTGAGAAGATCATTCTTTTTGACTTGTCAGTATTAATAGATAATCCCCACCCATCACAGAGAATATTTTTGTTAAAACATTCAAGAACGATATACCTCGGTAATTTTCAGCGATGTCTAAGGGACCCTTTTTGTGTATTGGACAAATTACCATCTTCTTGAAAGAGGAGGTGATGTCAGCATTTAAAAAGATTTTGTTGAAGAGTTCCCTTATTTTATTAATGCATGTGTGAGGAGAATTTTTATAAAACTCATACGGAATCCCATCTTGACCTGGTGCCTTTCCATTTTTCGCTTTTTCCAGTACAGCTTTTATATCTTCTATTGTTATCTCACCATCTAACGTTTCATCAAGGACATAAGGTTCCGCATAGCAGTAATATTGGCTTGGGTTTTTGCCTAGAAGTCCTTTAAAGTGTGCAGCCAGACTTTCTGTAGATAACCCTGTGCCAATTTTATGAGTAATTCCGTTTATTTCTCTAGCTATCTTCCAGAATTTCTTCGAGTATTTGATTTGACCTAGTAAAAGTGCTTGCTTATTTTCATATTCGATTTTCTTTTTGTGACATGTATCTTTGTGAAGAGCATTCGCTTCATGGCACCATTTTGTCAAACTACAATTTCGTAACTTTCGTGCAATTTTTAATATTTGCGAACTGGCAATTAGGTACATTTCTAAATTCTACTACAATAAGCATATGATCTGAAAATATTTTGTATTGTACTTCATACTTTTTTATTCGATAAATCCATTCATTGTTTACGGCACAGTACTCGATGACAGATTTCCCCTGTCCTCTATTGTCTCTTGATTTACGATTGGAATGAGAGAACGACGAATTTGTTATATCTTGAACTGAGGTCATTTTTGAGTCAATGACCCTTGCATTCCAATCACCAATTAGTAAAATGCTAAGAGTTGCATTGCGTTGCTTAAATTTTCAAAATCCTGTGTCCATCTGTTACAATGCACATATTAGAATAGTTAAGGAGTTTTACTATGTGATTCCTTCAAGTTTATCAAACTCAAACGTATTTAATAATGTAGCTCTTATACCGAAAATATTTCCTCCACTAGCACGACCTTTAACAGAATTTTTAAATGCTTCTCCTAATATAAGCTTAAGGCCAGTAAAATAATTTTTGAATTTACTTATATATTATCTTCTGTGACATGTGTTTCGAATAGAAAGAATATTTCAAAGTTTTTAACATAACTAAAGAAATCTACAAATAAGAGTTTATTGTTTAGACCTGAAATATTGTAAGTTAAAATTTTATAAGATATAAATTAAATTTTGCTGACGGCATCTAAATTTCAATATTTCATAAATCTACTACAACTCGGGTTTTCATCCCTGTGTCATCCCTGGTGTATCTGCTTCATCTGATCTACTCCATCCACTTTGACGTTCCAAATCAAAACATTTAGATTTTTCCATTTGCATATCAGTGCAGTGCATTTACAATTTCATGTAATTTTCCCTATGAAACCAATTACTTTTCCGAGTTTTCATCAAAAACTTTCATTCGAAACACACATTTTGAAATTTTCCCATTTGAAAACTAAATGCACACACATATCGCGAATGACACATACCTAATTTTGAATGAGACCCAATATTCATAAAGCGAAATTTTCATGCACATTGGACATGTGTCCAAGGATTCGCCTGTAAACATTGTCTTGGGAGTTCAGCCTTAAATAAAATACAAAAGAATAAATAGGAACTAAAATAAAATGGAAAATAGAGAGCATTTAAAAAAAAAACTGATGTCGGCTGATGATCTTTTAAACACTCCACATATGAAATGGATTGCCTTTCATTTATCAAATCATGATCATATTGCTTCAATTTAAGACACCTGAAATAATAAAATCATCCGCAAGAGCCACTACACACTAGCCATTTATCTCCCGTGTTTATTGGTCGACTACAATCGACGCAGTCGAAACTCCTTTTCTTTTTCCGAGCAAGCGAACACTTTCAACGGAATAATTTCAATGTATTTATTGTCTATGCTTTCAATTTCACTATTGTTAAAGTTTTGTTTATTAATTTTAATAAATTCAAAATTTAAAATATATGATGCAGCGATGATGAACTTGACTTTTCGATTTCCCTTTCTCTCCTCTCTCAACCTCAATGCAGGGGATTGACAAATTGCTTAACGAGCATAGAGAGATATAGTTTGGACCTTTTTTTTAATAAACAGCAAGACAATCATCCGAGTTTTTTTTACACACTATCAGATAAAGTATAAGAGACTTAAAGCAAGCAACATTTTACGACCATTAGTCTTTAACCCAGAAAACTGTGTTAACAGACCGGCTCATCACTTAATGCAGTTAAAGTTGTTAGTAGTCAAAACAATTAAGAGCGTGCCACACTGGACTTAAATTTATTCTTATTAATATGGAAGTCAATAAGAACTGTATTATAATTCAAATGCCTACTCATCCTTGTCAAGGGCTGATGCATTCCGTAATTGGTCCTATGTCTTGGGACTTTAATTAGATCGATACAGCGAAGGTGATAACCTCCTCCCCGATGGTAAAAAAACACAAAGAAGGTCTGGTGCAACTCTTATGAGTTGATGAAGGAAAACTATTGTTGTGCAATCAGTCATTAGACTTTACTACTATTTTATCAGGTTTCTGGGCTTGACAAATCCCAGAAGCTTGACGTATGCTTATCATCATAATTCCACTTTAACCACTCAATTTCCACATAAATACAGGGTTCCACAAAAGTCATGGTACAGCATACATTTTTAGTCACAATCCTTAAAATTTCAAATTTTTCAACTTTAAAGCGCTTTATAAAACGAACAAGTTAACTTCTTGGGTTAAAACGTAAAACAAGATCTTGGTAACCCGAAATCCGATTAAGACAATAAAACACGATGGTGGAGGTATAATAGTATGGGGCTGTATGGCCGCATCTGGGGTCAGTAATATTGTTTTAATAGAAAATATCACGGACTGACATATTTATGTACGTAATATATTCTCGAAGAATAAATTATGAGGATAGTGCGAGAAAAAAAGGATCGATTCAGCGGCTATCGCAACAAAACACAGTAAGTCAGTGAAAAGCAGAATATTCCACTATCATACACTGAAAACTTAGTCAATTCAATGAAAAACAGACTGAATGTCATTATAATTAAAATTGAGAGCTTATCCAGCTAAATACTAAACTGGCAACTATTGAGACTTTTTGATAGGTGTACCAAGACTTTTATGGAAGAAAATTCATACGTTTGTCCCAAATATTCACCCCTATTGTGAGATTCACACGGAAAGTTATTCACCCGAAAAAAAATTGCTCGCCCGGAATTTGAAAACTTAATGCAGATTCCACCCGAAAAGAAATTGAATTGAATGAATTGAATCGAATTGAAATTGCAATTTCGAAAAAATAAAAGTGTTCAGCAACAAAATAAAATTTGAAATTTACTTACTCAAGAGTAAAGGTATAAAATAAATTTTCAATAAAATAGTTTGTGTGAAAGCAAAACATTGAATTGGATATTGTTGGAAATAAGATCAAGTTAATAAAAGGTAAAAGGTATGTATGCAATTCATTAGTTCTTCTATTGATGCATCTTCCTCATCAGAGAAGTGTCCATTTCCTCCAGGCTCCTCACTTTAATTTTTTTCGGGGGGGGAGACAAACCGAAGGTTGTTCCGAATCCTTCGACGGCCTTCTGTACTCCAATCAGTTGTATAATGGCTTCCTCAGTAGGTGAATACTTTACTGTTTTGTTTGGCCCTCCACCAGTTGCCCTCTGATTTGCCATATTTTGTGAGGTTTTCTTCCTCACATACCTTTTTTGATCGTTCCAAACCTGAAACAGAATTAGTTATTAATTTTGCCAATTTTACAATAGTATATTGGTGGCACTGGGACGTATACGCAACATCAAAAAATGATAAAATGATTTAGAATGGAAAGTTTCAAACTTATTAAAACTTATTAGAAAATGCTTTGAAAATCTAGAAAAATATATGATTGTATTTTTACTTAACACGTTGATATATTGGCCAACTTTCAACTCAATCGGTATAACAGTTTTGGAGCAAATAAATTGTAAAATTAAGTCAAAAATTAAAAAGTTACTCCAAATATTGAGTCATATCTGTGTTATATGTAACAGTACAGACTTCTTATTTGCTTTTTTGTAATCTACAGGTTGAGGCCTATTCTCAGTATCTTTTTCATAATTTTAGGCCCAGTAGTTTCGGAGATAAGGGGGAGAATGGTCATTTTTGTATTTTTTTTATCTTTTCTCTGTAATAACTTCGAAACTATTTATCTTAAAAACATGAAAACAACATTTTTAGATTACTACTAAATACTTAAATATGTGTACGAAATTTCATTGCAATCGGCTTAACAGATTCGAGGAAATCGCTTGTGAAAGACGAATGAACAGAAAACGAAGTGATGTTATAAGGGTTTCGTTTACACTCTGTGTACGGAACCTAAAAAAAAAAAGAAAAGACAAGCTTACCTTTTTCCACTCCGTCGTTGTTTTTATTGGAGGTCCAGCACTGTTAAGTTCCATCGTTATATTTTTCCAAAACTCGACAATTTTTTCTTTATTTTCTTTTGAGAAACCTCTGGCGATGTCGCTTTGTGTTTTATTAATGTTTTTGCTCCTATAATTTATAAAATACACACTTTATTTACTTATTTATTTATATTTCTAAGAAGAACTTACATTTTTCGCCAAATTTGTTTTATTCCGTCAGCAAATTTGTAGTGAAAGAAATAATTTAAAAATTCTTGACATTTCACCCGGAAAAAAACTTCACAATAAAGAAAAAATTTTCGAAGTGGAAAGTGTTTCGTCCGGAAATCACAATCAGGGGAATGTGGAATGTCTTTGTTTTCGGACGGAAATCTGTGAAAGCGAAACTCACAATAGGGGTGATTATTTATTTAATTTGTATTCTCCTTTTGTGGTAACTTCTTATGTTATAAAAATTACATGCGCATTAAAATGAGTTGTTATAAAATGAAAAAAATTTAAATTTTGGTCAGTTGTGAAATTTTTTCAGCATTATGTCTAAAAATGTATGCTGTACCGTGACTTTTGTGGAACACTGTATATCTTGTTAAGTAAATGCATGTTATGCATAAATGTGAACACCATCTTTCCATTAAATTAAAGTAGCGTCACAACAGCTGAACAAGGAGGGCGACCAAAACATCAAGTCGAGCATAGGTATGCAAACAGTCTATACATCGATAAAATCGATACATCAATAATTTAGTGAATATTTGCATATCGATGAGAACTTAACACGTGTTCTCAATCACGCCAAGAGGCGTTTAAATGCTAATTCTAGCTCAATGCATTCGCTCTTTCTGAAATAAATAATTCCAATTCAATAGAGACATTCACCCGCGCATTTATAGTGCTAACCTACCGATATCAGCAAACAACATAACAACAAATTTGTATAAACGACGACAGTCCTCTCCACGTTCGATATGGTTGACAAGAATTTATGTAGAGTTTGAGAAGATGTCGATTTTCATATACCCTCAATTCGGGAAGAAATTTATAAAAAATCTGAAAAATAGAATTCGGAATGAAACCAGGATATGACATGCACCGAGAGCGAGAGGTTCGAGCCAACCAATTCAGCTACTGAATACAAAATTTATTTGTATGAATTCATTTATTTTGATTCGATGGAATTTACATTCGAGGATCAACAATTTTTCGCAATCAGTTCTTTAGCCATCAAATAGCCACCTCAACCTCTTGATTGTTATCGTACGTAGAGTGAGAAATAACATCTTAAATGGCTTTGGGTTGATCTACAGCGATAGTTGTTTGACAGGGGATGCAAAGAAGAAGCAAGTGGGCCAAAATTATTCTATTTTTCAATTGATTCAATTTGCTTACAGCCAGATTTTGTTTGTATTTATTTATCGATGGTTAGTTATATCTAATTGTTATCATATTGACAGACATCATTGAAACGTCATTGATTGTTTGGTATAGTTCTCTTCTAGGACAGTTTGATTGGAATGATCCAGTCATCAAAATTGCCTGGCCTGGAGTCTGTCGCTATTCAGCTTTTTCGTCCGTTTTGATTGCCACCAGGGACTTCGGTATTTGCTGATCCAGGGTTAGTAAAGACCGTATGTATTAAATGCGTACAGGGCCTGCCTATCCGTGCTAACAGCGCGTTTTAATGGTCAATCTCTGCCACCAGAATCGTACCACTAAAGGCACTGAACCTGCTGATCCGTGCCACCAGGGCATTGTTCCTGCCGAGCTGTAATCATCCTAGAAACTGCTTACAGACAATCAAGTACTACAGTGACCACTGCGGACTCGATGCTGTTAATCAGATTCCGAACGAACGGAGTGGAGTTGGATAACGTTCCAACGAACCTTTACAATTATAGTAAGATGCGCTGGCCTCGTTTCACCCAAGTCCTAGCGAGAGAACTTCGTTCGTCAACAGAAACTTGACAAACACAGAAATCGATCAACGCCTTGAACAGATGGACGGTATAATAAAACAGACAATGGAACGAATAATACCGAAGTACAAGGAACGCGACCAAAACAACGTCTACAGTAACGCGACCTTATACGCACTGCACTGACAGAACTACTTACCAAGACTTAAAAACTTGTTCAGTCGATTTACAGACCACCTGAGTAGGCACTGAAGCGTCGATAAGAAGTCACACCTGATCAAGGAAAACTACTACAGGAATTTTCTGGTCCCCATACAAATTAAGATGTATGGGGACAAGAATATTCGGGCCGTGAATTCTATGTTCCTTCAAATTAATAAGATATTTAGGTCCAAGAATCAGAACGACCATCCATGTCTTAAGCTCCAGAGGACAGTAGAGAACAGAGACGTAATTCTGACAGCGCAAATTGATCCTGAGGAAGTCGTCTTGGACGATGACTTCTTTATTATCGAAGACCCGCAGGAGAAAGTGCAGGCAGTGGGAGCTGCTTTTCAGCAAGTGTATAAGGTGAAGCATTCACCCGAATCACGATCTGGAAAACCGAGCCTTACTTCATCACTTATACCTTCGGAACGACATTGTGCAGTGGCGATATGAGAACCGCGATTTCATGCGGTTCAATGACGACTTTTTGGCAAACGCCATAATCGCCGAGCAAACGGAAGCAAGTCATCTGTTAGTTACGAAGGTAGAACTCCACCTAATCTTCGATTCAATAAGAAGGGTCGAACATTGTACTAAGACACTTACCGATTGAGGCAATAGACATCTACAGCAGAGTGTAGACATCTATTATCCAGAGTGTTGGAAGACAGCTGCACAAGTAGCACAAAATTACTTAAAGAAGATCTTAAAAAGTACTATAAGCTCTTATCCCGCTTCTTTAAGACTTCTTTAAGTACCTATTAAGTACATAAAAGGCGAAAGTGGGCAGTCCGATAGAATGAATTAAGAAGATAATTTGGTTCTTATTGAGGTTTTAAAACGGAATATTTTCCTTCTTATATACTTCTTAGCGTCTTCTTAAACACTTCTTTTCGCACTCTAAACTCCTTCTTACAAAATTCTCAGACAAAAAAGAAATTATCAGTGAATTCTACATCTAGTTTTTTTTTCTCTGATTTTCATCTATTTTAATTTTAATAGTATTTGTTTTGATTTCTTTTTTCTTTTGCAACAGTTTGTGTGTGGTTCATCCTCTCCCGAAAAAGGGAAAGGACAACTCCAATCCGTCAAATCTTCGGTCGATAAGTCTTCTACCAAGCATCAGCAAGGTATTCGAAAAGGTAATCAATAGGGTTCTGAGTGAGTGGGCTGCGGACAACAAAATAATTCCGGATAATCAGTTCGGGTTCAAGGCGGGACATGACACCATTCATACCGCGTCTTATCTCGTTTCTGATATCCAATGGAATAAGTCCAAGAAACAATGCACGGGTGCTGTTCTGGTGTATTTAGAGAAGGCCTTCGACACCGTATGGTTAGAAGGTTTGTGCCTTAAACTCACCAGACAGGCATCAGTAAACCATTTTTGTATATGCTTTATGACATGCTCGTAGTGTGGTTAGGTGCGTTGGCTGCTAAGCGGAACGTCGTGGGGTCGAATCCTACTCGGGCCCAAAGTTTTTATTTCATCTTTCATGGACACTGCCTCTTGCGGAGAACTGACAAAACTTCCAAGAGTATCATCTGTCATGAAAAAGTGCTTCTCAACTTGGCCGTTCGGAATCGGCGTAAAATTGTAGGTCCCCTCAATTCGTTACACGCACCTAGAGAATTGTTGATGAGAGTAAGCCACTTAAGCCTTGGCTCTTCAAGAGCTGTCACGCAAATCTATTTTTTTTTTTTTTTGTATGATATGCTCAACGGTAGAAAGTTAGTTATCAAAAGTGGCAAAGCAACTTCTACCATCACTTTTGAAATTAAGAACTGTCTTCAACAGGGAGCGGTCAATTCGCCGATCCTCTTCGGCATTTACACCAGCGACCTTATAGGTAACTTAACTAACGCAATCGCGTATGCCGACGACCTGATTGCGTACCTACAGAACGGCTCGAAAGGTTGAAGTTATTAGAATTCTCTTGCAGCGTGACTTCGAGAAGATTCAGCGATACTGCGACGACTGGAAACTGAAAATAAATGTCCAAAAGTCGGATACAATTTTGTTCCGGACTCCGTTGGCTAAGGCTTCGGGAGATACGTGTAAGAATTGGCACAAGATGGTCATTGTTGATCCTCACGGACAGGAATTGACGAGCAAAACTGTAGTAAAGTACCTCGATATCTAGTTGGCCCAGTATCTGCATTTCGACAGACATGTAGATGCTGCTCTGACTAAGGCCAGCAGTGGGCTTGATCCCAGAGTGAAGGTAATTTGCTACATGGCCCTCATACGGCAAATTATCGTTTAAGGTTGTCCAGTGTGGTTCAACATTGCCCCTTCCCAACAGGAGAAGTTTCGCGTGTTCGAGAGGCAGTGTCTTCGGCGCTGTCTCGGTTGGTATCGGACACCAGAATCTTCTTATCTGATGCATTATTATTCAAACGAGGTTCTATACAATGGGGCACGGGTCAACAGAATTGACAATTTCGTGACAAAACTTGTTTGGGGCCATATTGCGAGAGCTATGACTTCGAGCCACAATTTGGTTTTCGAGCCATTCTATCCGAACGAGAACTACTTCGAGAATGCACGCTTGAGCGGCTTCATTCCATCAGAGGCATTCCTCTATTTAGACCAGTGCGGCATGATACAGGATAGATTGGCAGTTCCGCTTATCTACCACGTCAGGCGTAAAACTGTAGACCGGCGACACCTGGCATCCTCGCTCGTGATGGAGCGAAGCCGCTTCGGTTCAGTAGGGCCGTGTCCAAACAGGACCGCATTGATAGGGTGAAGCAGGAGAACCAGTTTTGGTGGCGTCAAACGGCATTTGACAATGGGTAGTCCGGGGTGGGGTATTTTTTGCCTTGGCCGGCTTACATATTTGTTTTAGTCTTAGGTCTTAGTAGGTATGAAAAACAAGTGAAAAAAGTGAAAAAAAAAAACAGTAACCAATGTAAGAAATCAAAAAAAGAAGGTTAAATAAATAAAAAAAATGAATTAAAAAAAAAAAAACAAAATAAAAAGACATTATGCCTGAACATTGTTCCTGAGCTCTGATCCGCCCCAATATGGGCATTGTACCTGCCGATCCGCGCCAGTATTTACTGATGAACAATGGTTGGACTCTTGAATTGCGCTTGTGAATGTTATAAACTTTTATCGAAACAAATAGTAAAAAAATATTTGTTTTTGGGTCGAACCAGAAAAAAGAATTACTTTTTGTCCTTTTGTCCTCATTGACGCCGATTTTAACTTCTCTTGTTTAGAAGCATGCAATACCGTAACCCTTCATCGACCTAACTCTCCTTGTGATGATAGTGTGAAACCCTGAGACTCACTGTCTGGCATCCATTAAGATGCTCTTTATAAACCTTTGCTTAGAAATATGTTGTACTATACCGAGTAGGTGTTCACAAGGTAGTTTATCCAGAACGTGCAATCGTTGACCGTATAACTTTGAGGCCCCATCACGGACAAGGTTAGAACGTCTGTGTCGTTTGGAATTTGTGGTTTTGTATATCTGTTCAACGAATTGAAATTCGAATTCAACAATAAATTCATATTATTTTGTCTCACTTCAAATGATCCCACACTGTCGTCAAATTAATTTTGCAAATATTCATCAAAGTACCTGCAACATTATGTACTTCTCTGCTAAGTTAAATTACGCGCACTAATTGGGGTAGCGCGCTTAGTGTTTCCAACAACTTCAACATTATCGTCTGTGCTTATAAATTAAACTCTATTCGCCTAGTTTGCTGCATTATAATTGCATTCTTGCCGCATTACATGGCTTTTAATTTTTCTTCACATATGCAGTGACAACATAAGCATTAATATTCGTTCTATAGGCTTTTGCGGCATATTTCAGACAATTTAACATCCTTTCTCCGCGAATGACATAAAACATCTATTCTTCTGCCTCGAATTAATGTTTGAGCAAGAGTACCTACTTGAATGTATACCTACCCGACAATCCGACATAATATACACTTTCGACACGCTGGCGTTAGTTGTAGGAGGATTAAATGAGCGTGCAAATACGAAGTACTTTGAGCACATAATATTAAGTACTTGTTGCACTTGCACTTATCGCCATCACCACCACCGACGAGACGCGTTTGCCAGTCGAGTTAAGTGCGAGTGTGTAAACGTTATCACGACTTAACGAAGAGACTAGATGTCTTCAGCAAGAAATTCCCTTTTGTTAGTTTATGCGTTGGTTATTTTGAGTCATGATGAAAATTTACTGTGTCGATTATAATTAATTTTTCTGAATTTTGGGAGAGGTTGAAAGAGATCCTAAAACATGGAATTTATGGAATGAAGAAGAATTTTGGGTAGTTGCTTGGGTTCGAGGATGTTTCGTTTTTAGAGAGATGGTCCATTGGCACCAATGAATTACTTGGACGAATTTTGAATTGCAAAGTGACTTCTAGAGAATCTGCATTACCGAAGAAGAAAAATACAAAAATCCAACATCTTTTTTGCAAATATGCAGCGCACTCAACAACAAGAAATTTCGACATGAGCGCTCTTAAACTGATGACCTGGAAGCGGTGAAAAATTGATAGTTCCCTTAATTCTCCCTTCAAGCCAAAACCGGAAAGCTGGGTTTTTATTTCTCCGTTTCTACGAACCAATCCAGTGAACTAGAAGTAAACGTTTGGGGGAAAATCCTTGTAATTTGGCATGTCCTAAGTCCACTTCTTATAAGTGTATCTCTGACGAGACAATGCTTCTCCTTCACTCTTATTAATGATTGCTGGACCGCTTCAGAAAGATGATTTCGTGGTTATTCTTCTTCAGAGCATACCACGAACAGGAGTCCGTCTCCCGGAGACCGCTAACCGTTTATTCTCTAGTCCTGTGCTTGGGAAAGAAAGAAGACCATATTTGAATTATACTTGTTTCTTTTTTCAATCCAATTTTTCTAAGAGTATCGTGGACAGAGGTCGCTCTATCCAGAGAATCGCCATCGATCACTCTCTAGTCTTTTTCTAGGGATACTATTGATTTATATTAGTAGACCGTATTAATTGTATTGCAGGTAAGAACAATATATGAATAACCGTGTTATATTATTCTAAGAAAGAATATTAATGAAATAACTTGTTACTGAGAAGCAAGATTGGTTATGTTCTTCGTCTGATGTGGTAGATCAGCGGCACCACCAGTCTGTCCTGTATCAGACCGCATCTATCTAAATAAAGGAATGCCTCTGGTGGAATGAAGCCGCTCAAGCGTGCACTATCAAAATATTCGTCGTTCGGATAGAACGCCCCAAAGATCAAATTATTCGTCGAAGTCATAGCTCTCGCAATGTGACCCCGAACAAGTTTTATCACGAAATTGTCAATTCTGTTGATCCGAGCCTCGTTGTATAGAACCTCGTTAGAATAGTAATGTACATAAGAAGATTCCGGTGTCCCCGATACAAACCGAGACAGCGCCTAAGACACTGCCTCTCGAACACCCAAATCTTCTCCATTTGATATGGTGCAACGTTGAACCACACTGGACGATCATCGGCCGTGTGAGGGCCATGTAGCAAATTACCTTCACTCTGGGGTTAAGCCGAATGCTGTGAAAGAGCCGTTTCGTCAGAGCGAAGGCTTCTCGGGCCTTAATCAGTGCAGCACCTATATGTCTGTCCAAATACAGATACTGGTCCAACCAAATACCGAGGTACTTCACTTCACTTTTGCTCGTTAATCGCTGTCCGTGAGGCCCAACGATAACAATCTTGTGCCAATTCTTGCGCGTATTCTTGCGCGTATTCTTTCTGGACATTTATTTTCAGTTTCCAGTCATTGCAATATCGCAGTCAACGCACCTAACCACTAAGCCAAGGACACTGCCCTTAATAGGGATGGTAAGAGAAATTAAACACAAAATTAGCAAAAAAAAAAAAAAACAACAAAATACAGAATCAGTAACATTTTTCACATACACATACGAAGTTTGAACACAATCGAATGAATAATGGAAAAGTTATGGGTCGTTTAAGCAGCAGCCGCTGCTGTTTTGCTGTTTTAACAAAAACTATACTGAGAATAATTGATCTTGTGAGATCTCATAATCGAATGTAGTTTGTTGCAATGAAAATATAATGAACTTCCCAAAACTAAAGAAAAAAATGTAATGTTTTAGTCGATTTTTTAAGTGTCCGGGACACTGGTACCGAAAATATCGAAAATCTAGTCTCCGGTCGGCTTCAAGATAATATATTTCTTTTTGTATGTTTAAATTCTTTTTGATTTCCTTGTCAAAATTACTTATTTGTATTCAGAATACAAATTTTCCATTAATAATATTGAAAAATAAAAAAAATAAAACATCTATGATATCAAAAATGTAAAAATAAAGCTAAAAATTGTATCATTTATTCTTCAATTATTTAAAGCGGTTTGTTTTTTTTTTTTTTTGAGGAATGCAAACAATTAAAGTAAGCTTTACTCGACATTACATTGAAGAAATTAGGTGTCAGGCAAGCAGCAATCAAGTATGACGAAATAAGTTCAAAATCGTCCGGAGACTCTGTGTTGATCGTCCGGGGACTAGTTCCGATTTTGTTTTTTTTATTTTCTATATTCCGTCTAAAATAAAAATAACAAGGAAATATTTTTTTTAAATAAATTAGATGCCAAACAATCGGGAAATAATTCAATACAGAAATGAATTGCTCTATAGGTACTCACCACTTAAAAGAAAAAATGATTTTTAGGTGGAACTGTCCGGAGACTCTATTTAAGATCATCCGAAAAATCGTCCTCTTTTTAGAATTCATCCTTTTTAATCAATGTTTAAAGTAACTTTCAATTTATTTGTACCTACATCAAACTACTGAGAAATATCTATAGTCTTAGCAAAATATTTAAATTCGACTGTAACACTTACGTCGAATTTCTTGACAAGGTTCTAGCCCTAAGAACTCGGATTAGTAAAATTTTAGAACTCATTTGAGTTCTAAGTCAGTTCGCTCCACCTCCCGCCCCACTAGACCACCGCATCTAGTGCCTTAGAACTTGGTTTTATTACAATTTCTTTTTTTTCAACGAGCAAATTGAATTGAATTTACTATATGTTTTGGTAAATAGAAAGGCATATAATATGTAGGTAAAAATAAATTAAAGTGTATCTTATTTTTTAAGATTTTTTATTTATGGAAGATGATTTTTAGTACCTACCTACGTTCCGAACGTTTTCCTGGAAGAACGGCGTTTTTATCGAATGCCAATACGTGCCACAATTAATACCTACCCGGGACGTTACGATTTCATTCGTCTCTTTCGTCCAGAGTATATCTGAGTAGGGAAACTCTTTTTTAACTAACAAAGCTTACGTTCTAAGCCCGGGTGGAGAATTGGTGAGTATTGAAGGTTTCTGTGTTAATGTTAATATGGCCTCACAAGGCAAACAACACGGATATTGGGAGATTGGACATTGCGAATAATCAAGGGCCGCATATGATCCCACCGGAAAATCCTTACGATCAGGAGCGTTTGTGATGGGTTATGGTTAGTAAATGGCAATAATATTTTTTACTTGCAACCTATAGAATATATGTATTGAATTCTTTAAAAAAAATAAAGATGAGGATGAGATATGACATTACGATGATAGAGAAGTCGAAAAAAGTGGGTCCGGCGATTTCGTCTGTCTGTCTGTCGGGAAGTTTACAGGCATCTACAGCCTTAACTACTGGTCCTATTGACTCCAAATTTTTAAATTAGAGGTTTGAGAAAATCTCAGTTTTTTTATTTTTGTTTTAAGATCAAAATTTAGGGTAGCCACCATATGATTTTTTTGGCCTAAAACCAAAACTATTTTTTTCTCCAAAACGGCTCCTACGATTTTTTGAAACTTCCTCGAGTTTAATTTTTTTAAACGTTCATGTATTTTATGTAAAAAATTGTTTGTATGGCTCCAAAAAGGTACCTCCCATAGAACGGTTTTTTTTTATTAGATTTTCTCTAAAAATGAAATTCCGATCAGCGTAAGTTTTTTTTTTTTTTTTGAATGTAGAGTAAGTGCGGCAAATGTGACCTATGCGGGTAATATGGCCCACCTCTGTATTTCCTAAACCAAGACCAATAGCAAACTAAAAATAAAAGCATTTCGAACATGGGCAAACTGGTTTAATTCCAGCCTTTCGTGGTAAGTATTGGGCGACAGTCTTGGAAGTTACAAGGGACAGTTTGGTTTTATGCTTTCGATCTAATTTTTTGCTAAGTTTGCTAAAGTGTTTTTACATTGAATTTCGTGTTAAGATGGTAACTGCTTGCTCAAATTGATATCCTTAAAGTATTTTCTTAATTTGTGTGATATCATATTAAAATAAAAAAAATTATGAAGTGTTTTTAAAATTTAAAGTAGTGCAAAATCACAGTGTGTTTAATATGGCCTACCCCATGTGTGGGTAATAAGCCGAGTATGCCATATTTGACACGTTTTTTCATTGAATTTTGATAGTTTTTTATTTTAATTTTAAAATTGATAATGCCGAAACAAAGCAAAAACACCATGACAGACTCCATGAGGGGTGTTGGGGATATGAAAAAGAATTCTATATTTGTGAATTTTGTTTCACATAAGGTTTCCCCACCCTGGGCCATATTTAACACCATGTAGGCCATATTAGCCGCATTTTTTTTAAAACTACAATTTGAGGTTTTTTTACATTTCAATTTTTTTACTTTTTTATTTGTGCTTTTATTTTTAATTATTAAACAGATCGATTCGTAATTGAATTTAAAGGCATTTAAAAATAAATATATATGAATTCCACTGACATTTTTGGTTCTATCTTAAAATATGTTAAGGGTATGCCATATTTGCCGCACTTACTATATATATATTGTTCAAGTAATGCATATTTTGTATTTTTTTTTGGATTTTTAAAAAATATATTTTTAATTTTATTTTTCAAAATTCTGTATCTCAAAAACGAATCAATTTTAAAAATCTAAACTATGTATATTTCCATGGTCCTGAAAACTGCATACCCAGATTAATTTTAAAATATTTTTGAAAAATTTTGTATACAAAAAATTAATTTAAAAAAAAATGGATCCAACGATTTTCAAAAAAAAAAATTCAGTAAATCAAGAATAAGGTTTGAATTTTTCTGGAATTTAAATTTTTGGAATTAAATATATTTGCGAGGTACATTTCCAAATTTTAATTTTTTTAATAAATTCTAATTATTTTTATATAATTATTGAGTTGTTTTTTGTGAGTTAAGTGTAAGCTGTAAGTAAGAGTTTAATCAAAATAGCTGAAAGTATATCTCTTATTTAAGCACTACTTTTTACAATTTTTGGAACATAGATGTAATCATAAATATTTAGTTTTAGCATTTTAGCATGCAGGAGCAAGTTCGTACGACCCAGTCGTGCAATTTTTTTTTTTTGCTAAGTATATTTTGTAGCCGGTGACGACATCTAAAATAATGCCAAAGCTGTAGTGCTAGCCACTCATCAACAACAATTCTCTGAGTGCGTGTGAGGGGACCTACAATTTAACGCCAATTCCGAACGGCTGAGTCGGGAAGCATTTTTTATAGGCACGAGTAAGATTCGAACTCGAACCCCACGTTCTGCACATTTGAAACTATCAAAAGTGATAGTTCTATTTTTTTCGTCTGTGTAATGTGATAATCCTACTATCACATTTTATTTTTATTCATTTGGCATTACTTGTAAGAAAATGCTTACAAAATTTCAAAATTTATGTATATTGACAAATTTTTGACACTATAAGTTTTTTTTAATTGAACTTGTGAGTTTAGTTTTGTTTTTTCAAAGTAAAATTAAATCTAACATTAAATATGTATTATGTTATGGAACCAATGCAGATGAGGACATTTGTAATGACTTTGGCGCAGAAGAAGAAATTATTTGGTAGAACTACTTCAAGACGCGCGCCTTGCTGGTCGAACAAGACAACTTCAATTCAAATTAAAATAAATCATAAGACCCAACCGAAAGAAAAATATCGTTCTCCAAAGAAAACCAAATATTAGAGTTCCGAAATGCTGTTCCTCAACAATGTTACAATCGAATTTATTGATAAGAGTGTAAATAAAACTCAGACGATTCTAATTAAATTCAAGCGTTTAGCTTGCTTGTTTTGGAATTAAATTTGTTTTCTTAATGAAATGTGTAATAAAACTAGCTTATCCCGCGGTGTTAACCGCTTAAGCCGTAAAAAACAAGTCAGTCGTTATTTTTCTGACCCCTCAACTGCAACTACCTACTACCTCCTACTCCAGACGTTCTGAGCGACAAACATCCATCCATCCTCACTTTGGCAGCTGTATGCAGCGCTGCGTGCCGATTCACTTCCCATATATTTTGGTCATAACTGTTTGCTTTCAAACTAACTCCGAGTTTTCTGTAATTTTTTAATATATTCTTCTTTCTGTTTTGAAATTAAGGAGAGAATTAAAACCTAAGTAAGTACATATGTGATAATTATGAGGGGGCCTACAATTTAACACCGATTCCGAACGGCAAAGTTGAGAAGCACTTTTTTCAGACACATTGATACTTTTGGAAATTTTGTAAGGTCTTCACAAGAGGCAGGACGCGTGAAAGATGAAACAAAAACTTTACTGTTCGTGGTTGAACCTACAACGTTCTACAACAAACATGACCATTACGCCACGGTCACTACACTTACTTGGCATTTGGAACATTATAAATGTTTAGTCTTTGTCGCTTAACTTTATTCGCAAGAGCCGAACAATTATATTCTTTCTGGTTAAAATAATTATACCGGCACAAATACGTTCATTATTCAATTTTCAATCTTAAAAATACGATTCGGCCCCAGTATCCAGATTGCTGTCAAAACGTTTATAAAAAAAATAACAAATCAAACGCTTGAGAACAGAAAATTGTTTATGGTCGTGAATCCATTGGCAAACTTCTTCCGAGTCATCTAAGTTATCACAAGTATTGTTAAAAATCACATAGATAGTCATTTTATTTATATTTCTTTCAATTTTCTTTTAATTTAGAAACTGATGAAATTGCGCGCCAAACAAGTCAAGCAAAAAAGTCATAATGTTGATCAGCTGAACACACTCGGATACCCCATCCCCGAGGTATACCAAAAATTCTCAGATACCTTCGGATTTTTGGAGTTTACTCCTTTAGAATCGATTCGTATATAGACCCCGGTATGGAAAAAAATATGGATAGGAAAATCAATCATTGAAAAAAGCGTTATAAAAAATTGTCTACTAACGCTTTTTTTAACTCTTAATAACTTTAAACCTACTGGATCGATTTAGATGAAATTTGGTAGTAAGACAGACTAGAATCTGGAGAAGGGGACAAGGGGTTGAAATGTTAGGTCAAAGTTTGTATGGAGGTCGATTAGGTTAGAAGTTAAAAACTCATTTTTATGGCTTTTGACTAAACATAAATAAGTATGACATTCAAAGTTAAAAAAAAAAATTACCGAGGGGGGTGAAAATATGGGATGAAAGTTTTAGTGCCACGTCGAATCTATTTTATTGAACAGAGATTTCAACGTTGAACGGTGAAATTTTCAAACATGATACAGAATTTCATGCTCTACAATTTATGTATTATACTTTAATTATAATAATCAAACTTCAAGTTGTCCATTGCTTATGATTTGTCGACGATTTAAAGTTTTATTTTCATTTCTTATTGTTTAAACTTGCACATAAGGTTAAAAATGTTATAAAATGTATTCAAGTAATGATAAAAAAAAATCAGACGAACACGTGGACACATCTGTAAGGTAGGTTTTATAAATCATATTTGCTTATACAGGGCTGTTATCGTAATTTGCGTAGGTATATAGCGCAAATGATCTTTGAATTTCCGTCACGAACAACATAATGTAGAAAAATATTTTAATGTAACATAATTTAACCAATGTCTTTAATCAAATCCATATGAATAAATCTACTTTATATGCTGATTCCACTGACACTAGTCATGAGATTTAGCAGAGTAGATTAAGAACAAAATTTCGACTTTTATAGGATTTAGGATACATATTCATAGGCCAAAACGTAGAATAATAGAATCTTTAGCATAATACTACGATTTATCTACCTTAAATCCCAGAAAAGTCGAGATTTGTTCTTAATCTACTTCGCTTAATCTCATGATTAGCGTCAGTGGGATCGGCATATTACTTTACTCTATTTTTCTTCATTCTTATTGAGTAAACTCCAATCGCGCGTCGGAGCTGTCACGCACAAGTGTTTTTTTGACAGATAATGGTTCATGTATTTGCTATTTTTTACTATGCTAAACAACAACAAAAAGCTATCCGATACTTTTTGATTACGTGATTGAACGTAGCCATTATTTCTATTTTGTGTCAAATTGAAAGAAATGCCTGTCAAAAAATATACTGCCGGGTGACTCAAGAGTTTCAAAAAAATTGTTGGAACTAAGTAGGTTCTAAAAAGAATAAGTTCTAAGCGCTTGGAACTCAGTGATGATTTTAGATTGAGTTCTAGTGAAGTGAAGAAATGCCAGAGTCGAGTTCCAAGTAAAAAATTTAAAAACTATGTTCTCAAGTTAAATCGAGATTCACTGGATCGAGGGAATTTAGAACTTTGTGACGAAATTGGGCGTTATAGAAATATAAAAATTTACATTAAAAGTAAAAAAAGGTTATGTGGCGGAGACTAGTACCGTTACCCTAAAAGTCTTTTAGCTAATAACTAACGTCAAAATAAATCACAAAGCTGTAACAAAATTGGGAAATGAAATTGAAATTGTGTGCTTTTTTGATTATGTTTGATTCAAGATTTGAGCACAATATTTAATTAATTTGAGGATCTAAAATACAATTTTGTTTTTTTTTTTTAACCCTTGATCGGTGCCAAAATTTGTCCATCAATCAGTTTTATCCTCTTCGATTTGCATGAATAAGTATTGAGTTAGAAAATAAATAACAAATTCATAATTTTGTTTGTGGATAAGCTTTGGTAAATAGATAAAACATTTCAGTTTGGAATTTGGATTACCAGCCATTGCTTAATATATCTTTACTTTACTACCAAACTTATTTAACTATGTGTTTATGGATCAAAGACCAATATTGTACAAAATTCGATGTACATAACCCAAAAGGCAGCTTAACCAGACTTAGTAATTCCCATGGACTAGGTCATCAGTCGTCACATAAGCCTCAAAAAGAGAAACCAATTAAATTATTATTATCGTCATCAAATAGTATCGCAAAATTTCCTTATACAATTCTGTCATTTTGCATTTGGCCACAAGCAAATATCTCGAAGCCAAGAAAATACCCACACGTTGCTAATTTTCACCATAAGAACCGAGATGTCTCCCAATTTCATATTCAATATATAAAAGGAGGTTTTTCAAGAAGAAGACCAATTTGAAGCTTGAAGGTATTAAAGTTCTACAAAAATTGAAATTCCTTATATTTGTCATCCCCCCGATCCTAGATGTGTGTTGTATATGGGACAGGCTCCCCGAACCTCTTCCTGATACGATAGACAGAGGGCTTTAAAACTTCCTCATAAAACGATTTGAAATTGTGTCCAAAGAGACGGATACGAAGCAGAAGATATTATAAGAGTATTCTCGGTCTCGGTCACATCTGCTCGAAGTAATTCACTATTAATATGCATTCTGCATTTTGCATTTTGCAGCATTTTGTGCAAAAACTAAGTATTTCTTCGAATCAATAAACAATCACAGTTGTAAATATTTGCGTTGCCATTGGGTGCTGTTTACAGGCATCAGCATCAACTGAACTGACATCAGATTTTGTTTTCCAAATGATGATGTTGTTGTTTTTGTTCTCTTGTTGATAGGTGTATGGATTGTGTGGGTTGGGGGATTAGTCTTTTTTTTTGTTGTTTCTACAACCCGAATGCAAAATTGAATGTTTGAAAATTTTTGAGAATTGTTTTTAATATTAATGTGAAGCCAACAGAATGTATGAATGTGGATGTTGATGGGTTTGTGTGCAGGATGTGCACTTGTGGGATTGGCCAATAGAATCAATCTGACAGACCAATGAAGCTTGTAAATTTTTGGATTTAATAGCAAGCCAAATATTTTGTGCTTGAAAATTGTTTTATTAAATTTTTCCTACTGACTTTCAAAACCTAATGATATGAGTTGAATAGTTTTTGGATTGTTTTCTATTTTTCATACATGTTCATCAATGAGCGAAGACCTGGCGGGCGAAGATCGATCGTAAAATTAATGAGAGTTTGAAATGTTTCTTCGATATATTGTGGTACTACATATTTTGTTAACAATGTAGTTCACTTTGGCGAATACGTTTTGTACTCAGAACATCACCTAGTTACCAACGGTGGCGCTACATTCCATTATGCAATTGCACCAACAGACTCTTCTGGCTAGGTTCGTGATGTTATGTAAAACTTGCTCCGTTGAATCTTCTTCTCCATTACCCATCCATGCATACGCGGCCTTTCGAAACAGGGTCATCCGATTTTGTCAGTGCCCGTGCTTCTGCACCATAGGTATAGCAGAACTGGGATGTTGACGGTGGTGTATAGTTTTTCCTTAATTGATCGAGAGAAAGCTTTACCACTCCATTTCAAGAAACAAGGTTAGCAAGCAAGAGTTGTTCTTCGTCTGATCTCGACGATTACGTTACAAGCGGAGCTTAGTTAGACAAACTCATCTACAATCTTGAAGTTATAAGCGTCTATTGTGACGTTCAGTCCAAGTCGCTTGTGTTGAGTGTCCTTCCTCGTTTTGGCCTCATTTACCCCTGAACCCATTTTTGCCGCTTAAAGCGCCATTGACATCAAGCTACGTCCTTCATGTTATGTCCATATTATCGGCGTCCGCGAGAAGTTGAACAGAGTTTTGGAAGAAATTGCCTCGGTGTTGACGGTAGACATGACAGCCAGCGCATCGCGTTGAACCTGAAGCCACATTGATAAGGAGGCTGATTCCTCTGCAATTGGCGCATGCATTCTTCCGACCTTATCTTATAGATAATTTTTATTTTGGGTATGCTCCTGACAGCGGGATTCTGTTCGTCGCCGTTATACAAAGTGGTCTTCTTAAATCCTTAGCATAGACTGGATTATACTTTGATGTTCACTTGCTCATCTCTGCAGGTATCTCTCCTTTTTCGATGACCCTGAGCCAGCTGCTTAACTTTAGGGTAAGACTTCCTAACTTCATTGCTGGCTGTTGGCTACCTCAATATCCCCGATATTCTCATTTTCCCTCTTTTTTCCGGTGTTCCTCTCTCCTCTTCCGCTCGCTGAGCTCTACGATAACTCTTGTCTCTCTTTCTATGCAGCCCCGCTTTGTATACCTACTTTTTGGCTGTATGGACCTGTCTACATTATTTGTCCAACCAGGGGTTTCTCTCTTTGCTGCCTGAGCGAAAACTTTCGCACTTAAAAAATTAATTTTACAACAAAATATAATTAATATTTTTTTTACTTAAAGTTGAGCTGGTTTGAAAAGAAAAGATTTTCCAAAACAAATAGTTTTCCAACGCTCCCCACATCCACCCACAATCCACCTTTCGCTCTTTCCATCTCTTTATTCCGTATGTCTCACTCATTACCAATGGAGTGCTAACTCCTCTCTCTATCCCTCTTTTTTTCTTCAAAGACGGAAAAATCAATCACATCTGTGGCTGCGTTACATTTATCTGTTTAACATTTATCAACAAAAGCCCAATAGATGTATGAACATTCCACACAAACTGCAAGTTGCGCACGTCATTCAACTCAAACAAAGATTCATTCTGACCCTCGGAACCTAAATGAATAAAGGCGTGATATGAAATATCTTTGTTTTGGTAGACCAAACTGTTAAAACACCATAAACATAAACTGACGCACTCACACTAAATAATTACACGCTCCTATTCGCCTCAAATGGCATATTGGCAACTGGCACTGTAGAATCCACATCAGTATTCAGCACCCAACAGCGGCATCAACTAGAACTAATTGCATAAACAAAGTCAAGTTAATCTGTCAAATTGCTGGCTGGATACATTTCCTCCATTTCCCCGAACTTATTTCAAGTCAGCCGATTCGATTCAAGAGATTGCCGATCGTGTCAGTTCAACACATTTTTTTTTTTACATTAAGAACTGCACAACAAAAAGTTCACTATCTGAGAAAATGTTTTCTGTCTGTCCGTGTGGACATAAAAAGTCTACGAGTCTAGGCGGTAAATTCGAGACTAAAAATGCAATAAGATGTTTAATCGATGGTATCATTGTCTGTTTATCGGTGCATTATGAAGTAGCGTGTGTGTTTTTGCAATAAAGAGGCGGGCGCGGCGTAGCGATGGGGTCTGACGATATTGTTCGTCTTAAAATTTTATGGAAGAATTTTTGTGGCAGTGGGACAAGGTAGACCGGCGAGCAAGCGTGCGTTAAGAGTTAGATATTAATTGGCTTTTGAGAAAGCATCATTATTGCATTTTTATTAACAGCGAAAACTATTAAGTTGTATAGAATTCATGTCAATAAACAAATAGTACAGTCATGCTCTTAGAGGAAGATAAGCTATTTAAGTTAATAGTTTTCGGAAATTTATCTTATAATGCTTAAAAATAGCTATTTGCTATTAAAACATTTGTTTTTTTTTTTCATTTTAAACTGCACAAAAAATTTAACTTAATATATGTAGTTTTGAACAGGTCAAAACGAAAAGCATATGAATTTTATTCAGGGGCAGGTTATTGGGGATTTTCGCAGTTTGCAACTATACCAAAATTTATATTTTGAAATAAGTTAACCTCTTTATTTCATTAAATTACTAGCTGACCCAGAAAGCACTCTTCTGACTTTTTTGAATGTTAATATGTAATCGGATATACTAATTTGAATATGAATATGAATACTCTTTTTTGAGTTTTTAATATAATTTTACAATGTGATGTTTACTTATACATAACTGTTGCTATAATGTATTGACAGTTGAAATGAAACGCTTCGTGGCCTTATTTGAGTATAGTCTGACCGCTCTTGCTCAGGAGAGAGTAGGTATACATAAACTTTTTCTGTGACGACATTTCGCATGAATATACATATGTTAATACATAATACTAATACTACTTAAAACTAAATTACGAATGGCCAACAATAAACCAGTGTTTTTTTGTGATAGAGTGAGAGCACTCTATGAGATTTTCTTTTCATTAAAATTCACAGCAATTTTGAGATAGATACTGTGAAATGAAAGGTAAGTAAAAGTTAAAAGTTATAATATCGTCTCTTTTTCTCTTATAGCGAGATAAATATTTGAAATTGCATTTATGAACATTCGGTCTAGAAAGTACTTTGTACATGTGAACATATATAAGACAAGGATACATAAATACATAAACATCGAATTTGTTGAGCTATTTGAAATTATTTTTTCTTTCCTTTTAGTCTTTTGAATTACAATCAGTCTTATTGTTTTCAAAACGAATTAGAGAATAATATAACAAGAGTAAGGAATATAATACTACATAATTCTATACATTATTCATATTTCTTGAAATTATCAGGTAAGTCCTGTCCTCCAACACAGGAAAGATAATGACTTTGTTTATAAAAATTTAGATTTCAGCGGTGGACACAGTCCCCGTAATAAATAGCAAACAGAGATGTGTGTGCACTGTGCAGTTAAAAGCATCTTTAAAATAGATTCGATTAGGTGCATTCTGCGACGATGTTGGCCCGAAGTGGCCGAGGAGTAAAACAAGGGAATGGATGTCAGAGAGGAATTCCAAGGGGAGATATGTAACCGGAGTTGTCCCAAGTGGACCTATCTGCGATTGGTCATAAGGTCATTAGCGGAATGATTTTAGTGATATTATAAATGTGATTGTTGGAGAAGCTGTTGGTGGGACATTCGAAGTTTTTCCCCGCGCATTATCCTAGGATTTTTCTTTCCGAAATTTCCAAAATTTCCATGGAATTTGTCACTGTAGGCGAGATGGAAAGCCAAATGGCGATATACTAATTCGATTAAAAAATCTTTCACTTACAGGAAACTACAGAATTCAGGAGTTTCTAGGAAGAAGGCAGAAGGCTTCGGATAAAAACCTAGGAATCTTTTCAATAAAATGGATGTACAAATGGAAATTAAAATGGTGGCAAGGAAATTTAAACAGAAAGTGAAAAGAAGAATGCAAAGTCAAATGTACCGAAACCGATTGAATGGACCGTTATTATTCGGTCCCGAAAGAATTCCAGAATAGGAAAGTTAAATTAGAAATCGCGCGTCCCACAAATCTTGGGATTGAACCAACGAAAGCCAAACGAATATATATACATATGTATAAAAAAGGATCAGACAACAGTTTTCAATATAAAACTACTTATCCTGTAGGAATTTTGTTCGATCGCCCCGTTCTGACGATCCTCCTCGCTGTTTTCTCCTTTTCGACCTCTCCAACAAACTTTCAATCTTCTCTCTCTTATGAAAATCACTATCACTTCACTATTTCTTCCGACTATAATATTTTCTAATTCTTCTTTTTCTTCTCGATCTCCAAAATTCAAAATACTCTTCAACTTGAAAGCCAACCAAAAAGTGCCTTGGTCAATTCCAAGCTTATATGTCATCGGCCTCCTAACGCACACACACATACTCCCACACAAACAGATTTCTCGCTGAATTCAAATTACGGTGCCACTCCGAAGTCGAATTCAGGCGAGCCTCACACGCACACACATACTTTATGGATTCGTTAAGTTTTGGAGCTTTCCCAAAACGGGGCGAATCCATGACCGTGTTCAAAAATAAATTACGAAAAAAAAGAATAAAAAGAAAAAAACGAAGTTGGAAAAAAATTGTCCTGAGCATTCTCTCAGCTACTCTACTATTTTAACTATTTGTGGAAGAGGTCTGAAGAAGAGAAATAAAAGGCTCAAATAAATCTATTAACTAGAATTCGTTTGACTTCATAGAGAATAAAAAAAAGGATGAACACTTAACGTTACATTCAATTTCGGTTCGTAATTCAAAGTTAAATTTACGTTGAACTTCAAAGCCATACTAAACTTTATGTTGGGCTCACGGCCATGATCTATGGTGGGCATATTAGTCCTTTGTCTAAACCAGTTGTTGGGCTCAAAGGCCTTGGTGCTCGGTAGCGCTCCTTGCTTTTTTAAGCATCTTGTCGTGTGAGTCTCCAGCTCGTCCGCTGGCTCAGCACGATATCCAAACGGGGTGTACCTAAAGTTGTCATCCTCTAAGGGCTACTCTCATTACCCTCGAGGACAACGGGCTTAAAATGAAATTATAAAATGTGGGAGAGGTTGGGATGGAGAGGAAAACGCACAACGAGAGTAAACCATGACGCAAATACATGGTCCGAAATGATTTTAAGAATCATGTAAGAAGGGATGATTTTTGTTGCTGTAAATACTACCGTAAAAAATCTAGTTTACTATCAGATTTGCGAAGTTGGCAATTTCACAATGCCAAATGAAGTACGAATCGAAATACTACCAAAAAGCAATAATGGAAATCCCCCCGAATATTTTAGCTTTCAAAATCTGGCAATATTTCGTTTACTTAAAATAAAAATAAGTTTAAATATATGTTTGGTGTTTTGTTATATTTATAGCGTCCACACATTTACTTTTACTTATGCATCACGTCTTAGACTTACAATGTGTTAGTTATTATTTTGTATCCTAGAGATAAACAACGTTTAACCGGTCAGCTTGTAGGAGTAAAACTATGCTACAGATGCCTCTTAGTTCTAATAATGTAAAACGGCGTTCACCGGGTCAGCTAGTTAGATCAAAACATCTGTCTCCTGGCTCTAAACTACGACACGAGTTTTCTTTGAATGACATTTTTCCCACCGTTACCATCATCTCTTTAAAAACAAACGATTTTTTGTGTCCGCTTTTTTTACATCTGTTGAGCTGTTGGACAAAGCAAATGTTGAACAAATTTGAACTAGAGCTTCGGTTTGGAGTCAAATTACGTAAAATTATGGAAGAAACGTTAGGTCGAAGTTTCACTTTGATAGTTTGCATTCAATTGCTATTGCTGACATGACACGTATACTTCAGGCCAAAGCTAAATTGTGTCCGTGTTTCACCCATTATGAAAAAAAGTTAACCTTAAGTCCGATATATTTCTTAAACGTCGTGGACGTGAAGTCAATAGTTCCTACTACCTATTCCTAAAAATTTCGAAGAGCTTGAGGTTTCGAGCTTCTACGTCTTTTGATCGGAAATACAATTTTAAATAGGCAGATAATAGGTCTGTTTAATGAATCTGTTCCGCACAGAAAAGTACAGAAAAGATCCAAGAAGTACACGTTTGTGTGTTCCATGAGTAAAAACCTTGCCCCAAACTGTTCTACAATCTGTCATTTTGTGTTCCATGAAGTTGTCGAGCTCAGTTTAGTACACATTTTTCTGCCCCTACTTTTTTGCTGGTGCAGCTTTGTGAAAACTATCAAATGTCAAAATTACAAATGCCAAATTATTTTTATTTTTTTCCAATCAAACAATTTTTTGAACATATCTCGATTAACGAGTTTTCCGAGGAAGTAAAAATATTACTACTATACTCCCAAGTAAAAATTCCAAAAAGCTATTCAGAATCTTGTTTCCAACAAATGAACATTTTATTCAATTTGATTTGACTTGGAATATTCATTTTGTCAAAAAGATTAAATAGGGAGCTGATCTTTTCTGTTCTTACTTGTTCTGACAGTTTTCATTTACTTGTGCTGGTCTGTGCTGCTCTGATCTAGTTTTTCTTCATTAAACAGTCCTAAAGATCTCATTAAAAACAAAAAACTCAATAAATAAACGACTTTAATCTGAAAAAGTAAAGTGGCAGCCCTGAGTTGAAAATCGTTGATTGTTTACCCCTTCTTTACTACCTAGGCAAATATTCAACAACTACAACCAACGCACGACCATCAAACAAAAGTGGTATTTTTTTTCTTATCGTTTTCATGATTTAGAATTTGTATTGTTTATTCACTTCTCAGGTATAAAATCTGTGCGCAACAGCAAGTCTGCAAAAACAAAAAAACTCACTCAAACTCAATTTGGGTTCTCCTTCTCTCTATCAAAAAGATCGTTTCATTTCCACTCGTTTCCCATAGTTAAACTACAAATACACACAAGACACAAACACAGCTATTGAAGTAAGGTAGAGAAAAACGTATAGGTAGATTTGTATCGTAAACGATAAAACAAACCAATAATTACTTCAGCATTCAGCTGAATGTAGAAGAAGAAGAAGAAGAGTCACCCACACCAACAGATATAGTCTGACAGTTAAAAATCGAAACTGAGTACATAAACAAAATGTGCGATCGCACAACAGACAAACCATTTTAATCATCGTCGATCGTCCACCCTCCACCATTGGTAATCGCCATCATTTGTTCTGTTGAAAAAGTCGCCCAAAACAAGTTTTTTTGGTTTTTTGTTGTTGTTTCCTTCGTTGTGCTTTCGGTTTCTTTCCTATTCTTTTATCTTCTTCTTCTTCGTTTCTTCTGTATGATTGAGCCAAACCGTTGATCATTTACGATCAACAAATTTTTAGGTACACAAAACAAGAAAAAAAGAGCCAAATGAGCATGTTTGAGTGAATGTGCATGTGCGAGCGACGATCAGCCACAGAGACTTGTACCGCTGTTCTGTTATTGCTGTGATGATATCCAAAAACACTTTTTTACAGTTTCTCAGTTTTCAGTCTCAGCACCGAAGTCACAAACGTTTTTCTCTTCGTTCAAAATTTTTTGACTTGAAAGTTTTATCGTTTTAATATTTTTTTTTTTATTTTAATAAATTGATTGATCTTCTGTTCGTTTGTTTTTATTGGATTCTTTTTCATTTTTTCTTGTTTGTATTGCTTTGAGAAAAGAAGTAAGCGAAATTCCTTGGTTTCGTGCGTGATCGTGGTGAGCGTTTTGGATAAGTTCTCCACTCAAATCACAATTCTTCAAAGAGCAGTCAACATTCGTTTCGTATTTTTGAAAAATTTCCTTGTCCGGCTTTCGGGAGTTTATTTGTTTTTTTTATTTTATTTTTCAAAAATTTTGTTGAAATTCAAGCATCCGGAATTTAAACTGCGTCGACGTCATCCTCTTTAGGAAAAAACAACAAAAGTGTTTCCCCCTAAATCTGAATCAAAAGCCTCTGAAAAACCACGTGAGTGAGTGATTTAATTCGTTGTGCGATATTTTACTGAGAAAAAAGCCAGTAAACAGGCATATCGGGCAAGTAAGCCTCATCATCCGTCAACCGCCCGTCTTCGTCCCTCTCTAGTTTTGACCCGCCCTACGAGGAATTGATTGATCAAACAGCTTCTCGTGGATTAATAATAAGTGGTCTGTGGAGCTTTACTTGCCATACTTACAACGACAACAATAATTGGAATAGAAAATTTTGGACGATAAAAAAAAGCGCGCAATTTTCTCTTGATATTTGAGTTTCCTCGTTGTTTTGATTTCTATACATTACCTGCTCTCTCTTGTGAAAAATCCAATTCAGTGCATTCGCCGAGAATAAATTAAAATTCACAGGAAAAGTGTCAGTGCTCTAATACTAAGTGAATTCGAAAATTGCAACGGAAATATTTTGAACGACCTTAAAGGAAAACAATACAAATATTGTTGGGAATCTCAATTGTGTTCCCCTCTCAAACTGTTGCTTTTATTTTGGATTATTGCATCTGCTCTGCGAGTAACTTTCCTGTAAGTAATTTTTTTCTGTTTATCTAGATTTTTGTTTTCATATGAGTTTCATTCATTATTAATTCAATTTTCTGTTAAGATCGAAAGCTACTGTTGCACCTTAGATTTAGTGCGGTCTTGGGTACAGCCGTGTTTATTTCTGCAATTCCAATTGCCATTTTTTGTCTTGTTTCTTGTATCAACTTTTTTATTTGCCTCATCCACCTTCTTAGATCACAACCTTCTAAAAACTTAATTCTTATCTCAGTTTTGCTTGCTTTTTGTAGCTTTTTTTTTACATAATAATTTTCTCCCTTCTTTTTGTTTATCTATCACGAATGAGAAATTCATGAATTTATAGCTCGTTTTTTTTTTTGTTTTTTTTTTTTGGATTACGTCATAATTTGTGTATCGTTGAACTGCTTTTGTTATCATCACAGTTTTTTTTTCTCTAATTTTTGCTTTGATTAAGTACGGAATACATTTAATTTGGTTTTGTATGCCAATGTCAGATAGAATATCTACATTTTTGTGTTTGTTGTCCAAACGGATTTCGTCCTGTTGCTGTTCGTGAGGCCCCTGGATGAGAACAATAAGTATGGGTAAACCGAAGTGTTTTCAATGTTCTTCTTTTATAAAAACTATAAGAACAGGTTTTTCGAACCCCAAGGTTTTGAATTACAAATTTACTGCTTTATCAATGCGCAATATAAGTAGGTTGACAAGTACCTTATTCCTTCTTACCTATAATACTCTCATTGTTTATACACATACAAACAACATACCTGTGTATTAAGGGATCTTGCTGTTTCTAATATTTACTACCTGGAAAGACATTCCAATGTTGTGAGTAGAATAGAAAAAGGTATGAATGTAAGAGGATCCTTGATGTTGTAACTGATAAATATCAAATAAGTACTTACCTACCTACATAGCAGCGTCTTATAGCAGAAAATTGATCGTTTTCGTTAGTGTGTAAATGAGAATATTTCCCCTTCCGGCTAAGTTGGGTATTGTTATTCGTATGTTAGCTGTTCCCTTATCCACTCGATTTTTTCTTTTTAGTTGAAATTCACTTGTCGTATCAGAAACGGTTTTGGTTTTTTTAGGTTTCTGACATTGTAGTTCCAAGGCATAAGGCTAACCACACACCGAAGCGGACAAAACGTCTTTTTGTCTTACGACAAAAAATCGTGTCTTTGTTTCCATTGCTCTTATGAGGCAACACACACCGAAAAAGACACGACACGACAAAAAGTCTTGTCCGCTCGTCGGTTGCAGTAAATACATGGGGTTGTATAGGAGCAAAACACACAGAAGAAGATAAAAAATCCGGGACAAAATGCCAGCACCTACAACTATACACCGTCTTATGAAGTAACACACACCAGAGTGAACAAGACAAACAAACAGAAATCGACAAAAAAAAAACGTGCCAGGTGTATAGGTTGTATAGGAGCAACACACACCGAATCGACAAAGCCAAGACATTTTGTCTTTGTCGGCCTCGGTGTGGGGTAGAATACGACACGACTTTTTGTCGAAAGACAAAAAGACGTTTTGTCCGCTTCGGTGTGTGTTTAGCCTTATGCCTTGGCTCTTGAGTAGAGCATTATTAGTTTTATTGCTTTTTCAGGTAGATTCATACTGCAAAACACAAAAATTGTTAGTTTGGTCTAAACTTTGGAGTGTCATTTTAAGAACTAATATCTCGAACATGGTCAAGGGTCACTAATTTGTCGGTTTCGAATGTAAAGTAAAGCTTAACAAAACACACAAAACACGAAACATTTTAATGAACATTTTATTGCATTATACGGTTTGAACTTTGCCATATGCCTGAAAAACAATATCATTCAAATGGCCGCCTCCGGAGTTTTCCAAACATACGATAATTTTTGATCCAATTTTTTCGCAAATATCTGGCGGTATAAGCCATAATTGTCTTTATTGCGTGCCATATACGGCAATTTTCGGTGTTTTGTCTGTTGTTCCAACGCCCAAGAAGTGTATCTACGGCGGCGTTGTGAAAGGTTCATTATCTTGAATTGAAAACATTCAACTAATATTATGACACTTCAAATGGCATTTATGTTTGACACGCATCAAATGCCAGCGCTACCAACTTGAAACCACGAAATGAATGACCCGTTACCCGTAGCAGAGATAATTTTAGTAAGAAAATATACTGGACTATACTGGACAATTTAAAGAAAGATCAAATGTGAATTACAATTTACAATAACACGAAGTATAAGTTGAATTAAAATTTGGATTGTTGGGGACCTTATTTGATTGAACAAAAAGGAAACATCGATGTATTATATAAGATGCAACAATGTATTCAAGGAATGATTGAAGAGTCTAAGCCATTAAAGCCTTGGAAATACGGTTTCGAGACGGACGTGCTACCCTGTTTTTGTTATTGATGTTGTGTAACGGTTTGTTACAATGATAGATAGTAGTGGTTATGACGGCTCTGATGTCTAACTTCCAAAAAATGAATTTTGACATTTTTATTTGAAAGATAAATGTATTTAATAAAACAAATATAAATAATAATTTTTAATTAATTTTTAAACTTTCTATTTTTCATATGAAAACACGAGGAAAAGCACACGCCACACGGTGGATGTATTTGGACAGTTCTTCCAAATGCAAACACATATCAATGCGTATAATTTTCTTCTGTTAAGAGAAAATCGCCTTCCTATAAGAATCGTGACTTCCGCCAGCCGGTACTGATTTGAATTTTCAAATTTAGGCAGATTTTAGTATCCCTTAATTTTGAAATAAAATATGTTTGATCCAGGGTTGTCAGGTCCTGAACTAGTTTCATTTGAAAAAAATTGTAGCCCAAACAGTAGCCCACTACCAATTTAAAAATAACATTTCTGATAACTTCACAATTTATTTTAATTTTAAGAACAACCACAAAATACAAAAATACATTTTTATTAAAAAAAAAAAAAACAAAGAAAAACAAAATAAGTAAGTTCATTTTATTAAGAAGAGTTAACAAAATTATCACATTAAACATAAATATTTAATTAAATATTTAATTGTTGAAAATCAGTCTATAAGGGCAATATCCTCATCAGAATCATCGTCACTGTCATCCTCATGATCATTGTCATGACTCATGCATTGGTAAATTGTTTGGTTAAATTTACTTATCATTTCATTTGTGGGTGAAATATGTTTGCAGCAAATTTTTTTAACCGCAGCATCTATACGCAAACGCATAATTGCATCGAGCGATGCTGTAGTTAACCGATTCCTTGGTTTTGTTTTTACACAATTCATGAAAGAAAATGTCCTTTCAACTACAGCACTGCTGACAGGCAAAGTTAACAATTGTATTACATAATGTGTTAAATCCCTGAAAACTAATTCATCGGAAATGTTTTTTACGTTAAAAGCCAATTCAGTCCAAATTCTTCTAAATTCGTTGGAAATACGCACTCCACTGTTCTTCCAAACTTTGAATATTTTAAACAGTTTAAAAATTTGGCCGATTTTCATTAAGGCATACAGTAGGACTAAAATAGCGAATTTTCTTTAAAAAATTATAGTTTTCAGGGACTCGTTTCTCTATTTCATATAAAAACATAAGTAAGAATGTTTTGAATAAAGCTTTTATTCTAGTACTATTTGGGTATTTTGCTTCCGTTTCGGTAAATTCAAAGCTCAGTTGTATTTCATCTTCCTTTTTCAAATTAATTTGAGATTTTAAATAATTAAGAATTTCAAAAATATTGTTAAGTGGAGATGAGGATGACAATGTCGATGAATAATTTTCGCCATTAAAATAACAAGAAGATTTATATCATCTTGGGCTTGACAAAAGTCAAGATTTGTACTTTGAAACAGTTTACATATTTAAATCTGATATTTATTTTATGAGATGACAATGGAAATTTTAGGAACAACGACTAACCATTGAATAAGAAGTACAGGAAGCGGTGTTAGCTACACTACAGTGTACGTGAGTGAAGCAACAAAAATGTGTGATGATGTCCATTTTTAGGGTATGTGCTGTCAATTTTTAGGGTATGTGCTATCAAACTTTGACTGTGTTGTCAGTCGAGTTAAGGGGTGTATTATTTCTGTTGGTGATCGTAAGGCGCCGCAACCGCAATTCTTTGAGTTCCCGTGGTGTGTACGGTTGTGTTGAATAGTTCTTCCATTGTGTTTCCAAACGTATTTATTTGTTGATTGTATTACAATCAACTAGAAAATACTTCTATATATTCCCCCTGTCAATATTTGAGTCCCTGTCTACTGTGAATTATATCTTCCAGAATTTGAATGCTCTAAAATACCGACCTTGAGAATTTTGAAGATTTCCGAAAGCTGAATGGAAAAGAGAAAAGTGGATAGAAATTCTTAAATTGTATGGAATAAATTCCAAATCCGTTGCTTGTTCAAAACACTTTCATGAACATTTTATACTTGATGGTGAACGAAAAAAAGAAGAGATGTTTAGTGAATAAAAAGTGGTGCCAAATTTCGGACTATTTTACGGGTATGTTTAGGGAGAGAAAAGTGCTTAATTTATACATATGATTTATTTGAATGAAAAATATCGCCCAAAAATAGATTTGGGCTATTTATAGCCCAATTAGGATTGGGCTGTCATACCAACAATGTTGTCATTAATTTTGGAAAAAGCTAGCCCAATTTCCGATAAATAGCCCAATCTGGCAAGCCTGGTTTGATCAAATTTTTTTTTTTAAAATGTTTTGATTGCTGTGTTGAAAACAAGTACGTGTTAAAACAAATGAAGAGATTAAAAAAAAAAATACCGCATCATAAGAAAAATTGCTTATCAAAAATACAAATTTATTCATAGTTTTTTACTTCTTTTTTGTTTAAAAAGTTAATTTTTTCTCCAATAGTTATACAGTTTAAATGTCGAATTATATGCTCATTAAGAAAATTGTTATCGAAAAATGTTTTTATTTTGATAGAATTCTCTTTGAAAAAATACGATTTTTGGGCATTTTGGAGTTTTGGAGACTTAGTACTGAGTAACGAAGTACTTAATTGAAATTGTGCTCCAATAGTTCTCTAGAAACAGTTTTTATCTACATAATGACACTTAAATCATTTCTATACGACATTTAATCGCTTCACAAAAATCGCTTTGAAAAAACGCAGTTTTGCTCTTGAATACTCTTAAGTGCTCGTATGGGTAGTGTATTATTGGTCCTTTTGGGAAATTTTTGTTATTTTGCTAAGTATATGTATACATTTTGCACTTGAATTCTATTCAAAATCAATTATATTTTGTTTCAATTTTTTAATATATACCCAGTCGTTTCCGAGCCGCTTGCGGCGAACGTTTAGCCAGAGTACATCGAGGGTTAAAATCTTTTAGCGGCGAAGCAAACTTTAAAAATTGTTAAAAAATATAAAAAAGGATAATTTGTTTGAAAATTTTGTTGTTTGATTAGTTTAAATGTGTATTAATTGAATAACACAGCTTACATATCCGTATTTGAGCAAATTGCAATAATAAAAAGGCCCAAAATTGGAAAATAAAAAACAATTTTTAATGATTTTCCCGAGTTTTACTCACGCTAACATTGCCGTTCTAAAGAGATGCCTACCTCACTGTAAAAAAAATCAAAATTGTAAGGGGTTTTAGAAAAAGGAAATCGGCCCCTTTCTTTTTTCTTCAAATCCAGTGATGCCACTTTCGTTTTTCTTAACATTGGGTATTGACAGTAGGTGAAGAACCAAATTATAACGTTAGTTTATATTTCAAGATTCAATATGTGTGGGTTTTATTTAAGACCATAGTGAAGATTTTTTTCTAGAATGCTTTGTGTGCATCCTAAACATACAAGATATTATAAAATACTTAAATGAATGGTAACTTTTACAAGAAAAAAAAAAAAAAAAAAAACTAAACGTACCATGTAACGAAAGTAGGTTACGTTCGCCCATCACGTTATCTATAAATTTTATTTGAAGACAGAAGTAACTTTGGTAAACGGTAACAATTTGAAACGGAGTACGTCTGGCCTTTCTACCAAAAAGTCTCTCTCCCTTGTACGAAAGGCAAATTACAATAGCTTATCAAAAGAAAAAAACTAATCCTTTGTATGTTTTTATATTACAAATATTATTCGAATGACCACACCGACATAGTCAATTTCCTTGTAACAAATTACAAAATCACCAATTATAACAAATATCTATTACACAAACAGAACCACCTTGAAACACACACAAGTTTGTTTTACCGAAGATTTACAAACCGAACTCTTGCCTCTTGTTTCATATTATCGGTCAACAAAATAATAAACAAAACAAAAACAGACCCTCAGATTTTTAGTGTTTGCAATAGTAATCGAGCTTACATTTTCCAAGCACCCAGTTGTTATTTTATTTGCTACTGTATAGTTTACTCTAGACCTAGACGTAAGTACCTGACTTTTATTTGATCAAAAAGTTAAGCAGAGGAAATTTAGTATTTACAAAACCCGATTAACAAAAAAAAAAAAAAAACACTATACGACGAAATATGTTTGTAATAAAATGTGTATTTAAAATAGAAAAAAAAAGTTTATTTAGAGAAAAATTGTAATAAAATTTAATTAGAACCATGTGCGGTGGGGGACCTGTTTTATTTGCGAAAAATTAAAACAACACAAATGACACAATACCGATGTGCATAATTTTTTTTTATTGGCAAAGACTCTATGCCGGCAAAACGACAGCAGCGCCGCCGCTGGCTGTTAAATACAAAATAAACAAAGACATTAGAAAATTTGTTTGTCATTCCGAAAGACAAACGAAGAAAAATCGTCTCAATTATTGTGTAATTGAGACTGGTTGGGTTATCTATGTCCCCCTGAAGCTGGTTCTTAGCCAAGTAGTGTGTTTTTGTTTTTTTTTCTCTTCTTGTACACTCTTTACAACTAGTAATTGAACTGGGAAAAGGGGCTAACAAAGTCGTGGGAAAAACCACAATTATTATTTAAATGGGTTTTGATGTACAAATAATGCGCTCGAGGGTCAGTGGTGTAAATGACCTCTGACGAAAAGTTTGTTTAATTTTTACTTGTGTAACATAACCTTCGTGATGCTATCATGAAAAACGTAATATCAAGGAGGTGATAGAAATAGACCGGTTGATCTTTAATGGAATTTGATGAAATTATTTCTAGGAAACAGAAAAGTATAGGTAAGGTAGAGAGGACAAGTGAATATATGTTATTGTTTTGTTACAAGAGAAATGTTAATAGAATGTTAAGACCAAATACATTACATTACTTACTTACTTACTTACTTATGGTGGCGCTACAGTTCACGTCGGACCAGGGCCTCACCCAACAAACTTCACCAGCCAGCTCGGTCCCTGGCTAGCTGTCTCCAGTTTCGCACGCCAAGTTGGTTCAGGTCCTCTACCACCTGTGTGCCCCACCTGAGTCCCGGTCTTTCTCTTCTGCGACGTCCTGCCGGGTTGGTTTCGAAGAAGAGCCGGAGCATTATTTTTCATTCGCTCCACATGACCCAACCATCTAGGTCGTTGGAGCTTTACTTTTCTGGCTAGGTCAGTGTCGCTGCACAGCTCGTACAGTTTTTGGTTAAATCTTCGTCTACATTCTCCATTAATGCAGACATGACCAAAAATCACTCAAAGAATTTTTCTATGGTAGTCCTTTCTTGTCGACTCAATTATGTCAATGTCGTCTGCGTATCCTAGCAGCTGGAAAGATTTTTGAAAGATTGTGCCTCTAGTGTTGACATTTGAGCTTTGCACAATCTTTTCAAGAATGATGTTGAAAAAATCGCATGACAACGCATCGCCTTGTCTAAAACCTTTTTTGACATCAAAAGCATCCGTTAGGTTTTTTCCGACCATGATGGAACAGCGTGAATTTTCCATTTTCATCTTACACAGACGGATGAGTCTGTGTTTTGGGATGCCAAAACTGTCATACGCGGCCTTGAAATCGATGAAAAGGTGATAGGCATCGATTTGAAGTTCCTAGGTCTTCTCCAAGATCTGCCGTAGGGTGAATATTAGATCGATAGTGTACTTTCCTACTACGTAGTAGGAGTAATTTTCACTACTAATTCACTACTCCTACTACGTAGTAGGAGTAATTTTCACTACTAATTTCTATATGGCTTAAAATTCTTTCTTTCTATTGGAGAGTAATTAGTTCCTGGTTAAGAGTTAACTAACTTCAGTACTTTTTTTTGAACGAAAGAAGTAGTGGTAGTACAATTTGGTCGAAATTTAACTTTTTTTTAAATAATTTGTCTGTCTTACTAAAAAATAAATAAATAAATAGAGTGGCGCGACAGCTCTTGAAGAGCAAAGGCCTAAGTGGCATACTCTCACTAACAATTCTCTAGATGAATGAATGAATGAAGAATTGATGAATGAAGAATTGATGGGACCTACAATTTTACGCCGATTCCGAACGGCAAAGTTGAGAAGCACTTTTTCATGACAGATGATACTCTTGGAATTTTTGTCAGTTCTTCACAAGAGGCAGTGTCATTGAAAGACGAAAAAACTTTGGGCCCGAGTAGGATTCGAACCCACGACGTTCTGCTTAGCAGCCAATGCTAACCACTAAGCTACGGACACTACTTTCTGTCTAACTACAAATAAAAAAAACTGAACTACAATCAACTACACACGTATGTATATCTATGAGAAACAAGCAAAAAAGTTGGAGTTTTTATTTTGGGGGGCTGACATTTTTTTGACGGTCAAATTTTATTTTTTTTTTTGTATAACTACAAAAAAAGTTAAATTCACTACAATCAACTATCAAAATAAATAAAGAAAGAATTTTTTTTTTTTAAAGTCTGGTTCACATAGTCCAAAACATGGAGCGTAACTTCAGCTGTGTCTGTGTGGCACGTAGCGCCACCGCCTTCCTGTTGAAACCAAATGTTGCCAATATCCTCCTCTTCAATTTTTGTGAAAAAAACATTCGTTAAACATGACACGATAACGATCGCCATTGACTGTAACGGCCACTCTTTGCTCAATTTCGAAGGAATATATCAAAATTATGCCGCTGGACCAAAATCCGCACCAAACGCAATCAGTGACTGGTTTTGGGTGTATCGGCTTTTCAATGTATTTGTGCCCCAAATTCGACCATTTTGCTTGTTTACATACCCGCCAAGATCAAAATGAACTTCATCTGATAAGACGATATTTTTTTTGGCAAAATCTTCTCTAAGTCGATCGCATGCCCATTAAGCAAAACGAAAACGCATTGTATGGTCAGTTGGCTTCAACTCCTGAACCAATTGGACTTTATCCGGCGTCATACCAAGGTCTTTATGCAAAATTCGTCTCCGAAATGCCCAATTGTTGGTAACGACGGTGAATTGATGTTAATAGCGCTTCATGAACACTTTTTGTCACAACAGCCATATTCTCGGTTGTACGCACTGTTTTTGGCTGTTCCCGCTTTGGTTTATCGATGAGGATGGCAGTTTCTTTGACGTTTTTCACAAGATAACAAACATACGAAACTGACGGTGCTTCTCTTTCAAAATTCGTACGCCATTTTCAAAAACATTCTGCAACATTACCATGATTTTCAAAGTAATTTTGCAGTATTTTCCAGCGTTGGTCAAGCGTACACACAACCATATTCGTTCAGCGGAAGGATAAAAGTAATTACCTGTCAAATCAGACATGAGCTAAGTGTTACCAAAAAAAGCGTTCGATGGTGGACCCTTGTATTATGATTTTTAAAGTTTTTTTTTTTTTTTTTGTGAAATACAGGTGCAAGTTCGTACGAACCAGTCGTGTACATTTAAATAAAAATAATTTTTCTGTCTAACTACAAACGAAAAAAACTGCACTACAATCAACTACGAACGTATCTATATATGTAGAAGCAAGCAAAAAAAGTTAGAAAGTTGCATTTTGGGGGTCTGAAATTTGTTTGATGGACAATATTATTTTTTTCTGGACCACTTACAAACAAAAATTAAATTAACTACAACTACAATCAACAACTACCCCAACGTATCACAATAAATAAAGGAAGATTTTTTTTTTTTGTTCAAAAGTCGATTGCCAGGTTCACAGAGCCAACCTTAAGTAAGCACCCAGATATCTGATAACAACCGTACATTTGATTTCCGGTTCACCCATAAAGCCGTATTTGTAAGGTGAATTTCGAAAGAGAGAGTTTCGTGTTTTCATCAGAAAATCCATTTCCAGAGAAATCAACAAAAAGGCTTCTACTATCGACAGTTTTGTTTCTCTTTCGAAAATCTAAAACGACAACACTGGTCATATGCCGAGTATTGTAATACATTGCCATTTAAAGTAGTCATAAAGCACGTGAAATCAATTTCACTTCGCCAAAAATGTTTTCAACTTAATGAACCTCCAAATTAATTGAAAGTTTAATAGAAATCCCGCACTTTTAATTTTCTCTTACCTCAAACAATTCGCACTTCCTAGAAAAAAAAAGCTTCAAATTGTTTTTATCTACGTTAGCTTTTTGGCCTCTACCTCACTCTTACCTGTAATGAGTTAAGCATACCTCGATTTGGAAATTATAAACAAAAAAAATCTACCTATAACTTGTCATCATCATTTTCATGCTCCCCCACCTCTCTCCTCTTGAACGTTTTATAACAAATTATAAACCATGAACCTTTTTTCATCATTTAAGCAATTAAAGTTTACGTTTTTCATTTCTGAGGTTATGTTTATGCTGGCAGTGGCGCGCGGTGGAGTCTCGAATATCTATGAGTTCATTAGAAATATCTATCTTAACATACACAAGCCTCTTTACTTAACAAATTGTAGTTACGCATTACGCACGAACAACACAGCAGACTTTATCTATTTGCCCGCATGTGTAACAATGAAAAAACACTTGCCTTCTGTCAAGCTGGTTTATCGTAGTGTTTCATAGATTATTGTACTTTTTTTTTGTTGGCTAAGGTTTCGAGGGTCTTTTGTATTAATTAACTGCCCTTGACAGTTAATATCTTGGAAAAAAAAACATCAATCAAGAGAGAAGAAAACCATTCAATACAGATGTTTTTCAAAGGATACTTTGGCATGACTTATACAACTTAATAATCAAATCAAGCTCATTTCCGCTCACAAAACAAACACAGTCTCAATTTTTTTGTTCATAATTTCAATCTACCCCTGCGGTCTTAAAAAAATGATCAATTTGTTCCTAAAGACAAAGTCCCACCAAAAAAAAGATGAAGTCAGCATTTAAAACTCAAAATTAAAACAAAAAAGAATTCAAAGACGGGCTTCATGAATAGAAATGTATAAAAGGGAAATCACAAAAGAATAAAAAAAAGATACAAGAAAGAAGAGATAAAAGAAGAACACGAGAGAACTTTTGGATTTCGCCTTCAAAATATTTCAAATTCAAGGTCAACAGTGTTAAGTCTCAAAAGACGGCCGTTCAACTTGATAATTTAATAACCACGACTCAATTCGTGTTCTCTTGTATTAGCAGTTTACACATTTAAATAAACAAAAGTGTAAAAAAAGGCCGTCAGACAAGCGGATGGGCAGTCAGATGGAGCATATATACAGACACATGCTATAGTTCATGTGTGTCGCTTGTCTGGGGCATTCTTTGTTGACTTGGAGTTTGAAAAAAAAAAAAATGGATTCTCGGTTTTGAATTTTGTATCAAGTCTTAGTCGATGAAAAATTATATGCTCCAGAGTACACAGGCGGTCAGATAAGCAATTTTGAGACTCAACACTCAACCATGCACAACTTGACATCGGGTATATTTTGCTATAGGGTAAGAGCTGAAAAAGGGGAATAAGTGCAAACTTATTAAGATTAGAGGGATGGATTTTGGAATGCACAAAGGCAGGCACACTTCAAGTCGCCTGATTTACAAAAGTAGTAGCTATACATTTTGATTACTGAATTATTTTCAAATCATTCGAAGTGGTTATCATTTCAAAAGGAATGACGCAAGAACTCTAAGTGAGCCAAAGGCCCAAACTTTAAGTGACTGATATTCATCAATAATTCTCTGAGTGCGTGTGAGGAAGAGAATGAGAAGCATCAGATCCAGAATGTTGAGAGAGTCAAAAGCAGGAATGAAGTTCGGAATTTTTACCGGAATGTGAAACAACGACATGGAGTCAATGTCCAGTGACTCAGATGGCTTGGTAATATAGAGAGAATTTACACCAATACCTGGAAAGCCTTCGACACCATTCACGAAGGACGAAGACCATGGCTCTGTTGGAAGAGCACCTCAATCAAATCAATTTGGAGTGCAAATTTGTAGACAGACGTAGACTGTTGGTTGAGGGTTGAGGCCCAAGTCCACAATGGACTTGAGAAGTGCTTAAATCTTTATAGATTGATACTAACTGTAACCGTATTCTGAAAAGAATCGGTTACATTTAGGATCGGTTCTGGCATTATTTCTATAATCTTTTGGGCAAATCCAAACAGTGGAATCATTTAGGTCAGCGAAGGCAAGCGCGAAATGTTTTAAATACACCAACAACTTTTGAAAAAAGTTGAACCCATACTCTCATCATGTGTTTTAATGTTTACTAATCAGTTGTCTGTTTCTGGTTTTACGTTTTCTTTTCTAATAACTATTTACAGTTTTCCGTATTTCTTTATAAAGTGAAACGGAATCTGTCACCGTTCACTTATGCAACTCGTAAATCGTAAATAATGTTACTTCCGTCCGAAAAAAAAACTGAATTACTGAAAGTTGTGCTTGTAAAAAGTGTTTAAAATAAAATCAGACCAAAAGTCATTCGACTTGAACAGTCCTAAAAAAATGAAAGAATCAACGAACAAAAGTCCTTTCAAATCCTCTTAAAAAGGTTCACATACTGACTCAAAAAGAAACCAAAACAAAATATTCCATAACCGGTCATACTCATCGAAGTAAAAACACTCAACTCACCCAACTGGTTTCTGCTTGTACCTGAATCTCGTTAGCGATTTCCGAAACTTAATTCAATCTTTTGTTCGTCCCTTTACTATGCTCTAAGTACACGAACAGGACCTATCTATAGCCTAAAAGCATTAGCTCTACGCACAGAAAGAAGAAAACTTATCATGTTTCTTAGAAACGGTTTCTTCTTTTCGCATGCTAGAAGGTACAAGATACAAAATTTAAGTATGAAAGTACTGGTTTCAACAATAAATGAAACTTTTTTCTCTCTCTACAACAACATGCACGAATTTTCGGATTCTTTTATTAATTTTAATCAGATCGAAAATATGGTTTCTTTAATACCATCATGCATGTGCTCTTGCTATCCTTTCAATATAATAGCACACACACACACATGTACAAACTAAGTACGAGCATGTATGAAAGGTATACTAACTTCTTCTTCGCCTCACAATTCAGCAGGAGAAGGATTCAATTGAATAAGGAGATAGTAGAGTACGTTTGGAGATACGTTCTATACATAACATTTTCACTCACTCCTTTCGAATTAACAGTAAACGCAGATTTTCGATTCATATCCCACATAAACTAAGAAGCATATTTCTCGTCGATGAAGGTATTCTTATAATGTTAGTGGTTCCATTCATATCGGGAATATAACATCCTTCCGTAGTGTTTTCTTTTCATATCCTTTCATTTTCTTCGCTCTCCGTGTTTTTTTTGGGTGTCCTTTCTGTATAGTAAAAGGTTGTCAACTGTTCAATTCAGTTTAGATGAATGTGCACGCGGTCTCATTTTTCATTCAATGTCATATCCTTTTTGGCATATTTTACGTCATACGTCATAGCACTTTTTGTTGTTTTTTTTTGTGCGCTTCTTATTCTTTATCCTTTCAGATATATCTATAGTTATGAAGTTCTGTTCTTTTTTTCGTGTAGCCATGCAGTCCTTCAGGCTGACTTAACTATGCTTAGATACCGCAAATAATATGCTCCCTTCGTCCTTTCAATCCATTCGTTTTCACTCTCTTACTCTCGCTTAAACACAATTTTTTTATGATAAAATTTATTTTCGCTATGAATCATTGAACGTAACGATTTTTCTTTAGAGAAACATTCTTTTAACAGCCGAGTTCTGTTCAAGATGAATAGATGGAAGGAAACGTTTTGGCATAAAGTCCTTTAGGAGCAGAATTCTACGAAAAAAAATAAAACACCATTAAGAAAAGTTTATGAAAAAGTTGCATGGATTTTCGTTTAGTTTACATTTTGAATGATGGACAGGTTTTCCTCTTCATTATTATGAATGGCCCAAAGTTAAGTTCTTTGAATGCAGCGTATTATGAAAAATTGAGTTTTTTTTTTCGACGTTTTATTTCAGTTTGAAATTTTAACAATTTTATTTAAAAAGCTTTAAGAAATTTGTTAAAACCAAAAGCAGCAATCTATTGAAAAAATGATGTTGGGTAACTTTGTTGAAGAAATACTGGTTTGACATTTTCTGAATTTCAAAGATTAAGTATGGGTAACTAGTTTGAGTTTCTTGACTGCTTCAGTTTTCTTTCATTCACTGTTAAAACCTAAGCTTCTTTTTCAAAAGTTTCAAAGTACTTTTTGTACTTTTTCAAAACAAAAGTTCTTTTTAAGAGTAATTCAAATATTGTGGATTTTTTGTCTTAACAAATATCTTGGAAGAATTCAATATGCACACAGTTGTCAAAGAGGTTGCTTTTCCAAAGTATTAACTAAGATGATCTACATTGTAACGTAACATTGTAACGAAGCGTTACATGCTTATAATCCATACAAAATATCGAGTTTCTATTCTATTGAACAAAACTTGAATAAATTAGTTTTGGCATTACACTTATATATTATTCACACCTCACCTTCATTAAAAGACTTAAATACAGTGGCGCGAGAGCTCTCGAAAAGCCAAAGCCTAAGTGGCTTAATCTGATCAATAATTCTCTGAGTGCGTATGAAGAATTGAGGAGACCTACAGTTTAACGCCGATTCCGAACGGCAAAGTTGAGAAGCCCTTTTTTTCATGACAGATTGATACTCTTGGAAGTTTTGTCAGTTCTTCGCAAGAGGTAGTACTGTAAGATGAAATAAAAACATAGTGAGCACGAGTAGGACTCGAATACACGACGTTCTGCAGCCAACGTATCTAACTACAAAGGCCACGATACAACAGGAAAATGTAATGCTTGCATATATTAAAAGGCGTCTATACCCGACAGTACCTTAACAAAATACCTATCTCATATGAATTATTATTTCCTCGTATAGTTCATGCATCCATCGTTAATGTAAATCACTACCTCATTAAAATACATAACACAAGTACATAAATAAAAACTAGTCATAGGAAATATGAACATTCGCATTCATATATAATTCACACTAGGTGCTAACAGAAAAATTCATATGAGGGTCAGTACGGTTGTATTAAGGGACCACTACCACAACCTTCCTTTACTACTGTTAGTTGTCATCTCAGTTTTTTTGGTCGTTTCCGCCGCCGACCGTCAGCAATCACCATTTCACTAGTAATTAGGGGTTTTAATACTGAAGGAATTTGTACTGAGTGCAACCAGGGGCTTTATAGTATATAGTGTCAAAATTTCACGTTGTCCTCGTCTCCTATTATCCATTCTCTTTTCATGCAAACGGAACAAAAGTTGACGTTAAGGCATTTCATGCGATCGAAAAAGGTCATTTACAGTCCATATAGAGTAGTGTCCATAGCTCAGTGGTTATGTGCGTTGGCTGCTAAGCAGAACGTCGTGGGTTTGTGTCCTACTCGTGCCCCTAGTTTTTATTTCATCATTCAAGGGCACTGCCCCTTGCGAAGAAGTGAAAAAACTTCCAAGAGTACCAATCTGTCATGAAAAACTTTGCCGTTCGTAAACGGCGTTAAATTGTAGGTCCCCTCAGTTCTTCATACATTCCATGGGACAAATCTTCTTCCGCACTCGTGCTGTGGCGAGAGTATTAAAGGATCTCAACATACATAAATCCGCTGGTCCGGATGGTATCCCCGCTATTATTCTGAAGAGGTGTTCTTCCACGCTGGCAAAACCCTTGCGTAAGCTTTTCCATCTATCCTATTCTTCTGGGCTCGTTCCGAGCAGTTGGGAAACAGCATTTGTCCAGCCTATTCCAAAAAAAGGCGAATCTTCTTCTCCCTGCAATTATCGTCCGATTGCACTTACGTCCCTTCTTTCAAAGGTCATGGAAACGCTGATAAACTATCAGCAGCAACAGGTCCACTGGTGATTTGATGGTTTATCCCACCGAACAGTGGAACAAATCTTTACATCGTTTTGGAGAAAGTAAGATTGTTGCACTTGATATTTCAAAGGCATTTGATAAAGTCTGGCATCTTGCTCTTTTATCGAAAATGCGTGCCTTCGGAATCGATGAATCCCTACTTCGTTGGATTAGAAACTTTCTTTCGAATCGTTCAATACAAGTTGTATTGGACGGATTCAAGTCTGAAACCCACAATATAAATGCTGGTGTGCCCCAGGGCTCCGTTTTGTCTCCAACCCTCTTTATCATTTTTATTAATGATCTCTTGTCTGTTACTTCTAATCCAATAAATTGTTTCGCTGACGATAGTACCCTAAGCTTCTCATATTCGTTTCCAGATTCACATCCCTCCTCTTCGGATGTGGAACTGCAACGGCAAAATATGATAAGCTCATTAAACTCTGACTTAAACAGCATTGTCCAATGGGGAATTAAGAACCGTGTAGAGTTTAATGCTTCGAAAACTCAATGCTGTCTGGTATCGTTGAAGCGAGATATACCCCCCTGCCACTGTCCATGAGTGGCACTTGCATCAATGAGACCGAACATCTCGAGATTCTCGGTATGTGCATCACTGACCACCTCTTGTGGTCCGAGCACATACGCGATGTCGCCAAAAATGCCGCAAGATGTTTGGGTTTCTTAAGACGGTGCAAGAAATTTTCTCCCCGTCTGATCTGGCTATCATCTATAAAACCTATATCCGTCCAAAGCTTGAGTACAATTCACATCTCTGGGCTGGTGCTCCAGCTACTTACTTAAGCCTCTTGGATGGAATTCAAAAAAGAGCTGTAAGAATGATTGGTGATAGAGAGATCACTGATGCATTCACCACTTTAGACCACCGTCGTAACGTTTCGTGTCTCTCTCTGTTTTATCGTTACTTCTACGGTAAGTGCTCTAGAGAAATAGCCAGTTGCATTCCACCCCTTAAACAATTCAACCGTAATACCCGCGCTTCCAGGAATGCCCATCAGTTTACACTCGAGCCCAACTTCGGTCGTACGCTCAAGTATAGAGAATCGTTCTTTAGCCGTACTACGCGAATGTGGAACTCTCTTCCACACTCTGCTTCTCCCGATCATTGCAATGTTCAGGGGTTCCACCTTTTTAACGGTAGAACAGTTGTTGGTGTTGAAGGGATCGACCTACTTGAAAAAACATGAAATATAGTAAAATTAAGAAATAATACAACTATATTAAGTATGAGATTTATACTTTGTAAAATATAATTCACATGTTGTTTTAACTAAAAAATATCTAATACAACAACTCGGACGACGAAGAAATCAGAGCTCATCAAGAGCCCAAGATTACGTCTTTAGTGCCCCCCAACGTTTTATCCCGCTCCCTGGTAGTTTGAGGGTACACTGGACACTGCACTATGTAAACCCGATCCCCGAGAGTTTTGGGTATCCGATACACCCGGTTCACCATTTATTGAAGGCGACCTAACCGATAAACCCCGCTCTCCGTGAGTTGGAGGCAACCAATCCAACCCGCTCCTCGTGAGTTGAGAGCGACTGATAAAGCCTACTCCCTGAGAGTTAAGGGCAACTGATGAAACCCCACTCCCTCAGAGTTGAAAACCATTTTTAAGATAAAGGCGTAATGATTGTACCCATTATGAAGTTTTATAGTATCGATCATCTTTTGCTGCATTAGAAATTGCATTTATCTAATTTGGGAAAGCTTTTAGTTTAGTAAGTATCTTCAATTTCCTGTTACACAACGTTTGTCGGGTACTTTAGTCTGTAGTAAAAGCTGAGCATTAACCATTTGGTAATACGTTCCTCATTTTGTTGTATAGGTAGTTTTGAGGTTCTATAACAAATAACAAAATTCCATAAATGGTCACTACACAAATTTGGTTAGGGATATAAAACTTCTAGTGGATTGATTTCCCCTTAGTTAAAGTTCGGAACTTTATGCTTGTTGTTTCGATACATTCATATATTTATCTACATAATCCTCAATCTCCCGTTTCTTACACTATCTTTCGCCAGCTCAGCAGCGCCAGCGGTTAGAGTACGTTTTTGCAGAGCCGCTTTATATGTTTCTAGTTTAGCTGGATGTGCTCCTCGACACTGCTTAAACCTGGCATATCAGAATCTGCATATTTGATGGCGGTTCGAGAATTTAACACTTTCAATAATGTTTACTGTGCAATTAGCATTGAGCAGCAGCAGAGCAAAGAAGTGAAAAAAAAAAATTGGTTCTGTTTTGTAAATTTTCATATAGTTTTGTAGAAATAAAGAAAAAGTGTAAAATTGGAATAAGACTCTGCGCATTCTACTTTTTTTATAACTTGAATTAGACTTAACATTAAATTCTTGCTTTGTTTATGTTTTAACTTGAATATAAATTTGTCGATATGCGGGTGGCAAGTGATTCACATGATTTCTCGTTCGCTTTCAATGTTTGACACCTGTTCTGATAGAACCCGAAATTGTTTCAATGAGACCATTGTGTTAAGGACAAGATACAAACTCCTTAATTTATAACTCGATAAATTTGTCGGGGTGAATAAAACTTTAATACTGTGAATTCTTGAATCAACTCGGTTTTATTAAAGCGACCGTGAACTTGCCAAAAGCACATTTAATTGCACTGAAAGTGGCAATTCGAGTTCAAGATCAAATAATTCTCCCAAACACTGACTCCAAGAAGTTAATTAAGATTGTCAGAAATCTGGAATTTTTTTTTTCTTTAAGTTTCCTAAAATGGACAGTAAATCGAAATGACAGAGTTTAGTTGAATTTCGAAATAAAAGTACAACGCAAATAAACAAAAAATAAAAAGTCAATAACTTGCTGAATTTCAATTAATGTTCGAAACAAATTCAAGTGAACAACAAATAAGTGTTTTTGTTTCATTTTGTTAAACGAGTTAAATTGCCAAATTGACGAAAAACGAGCTTTATTTCGAGACCTTAGTTTTTTGTTCCCCGATATTTTGCTTGTAACTTGAAGATGAATGGCACTCCTAATTCATGACAGGTACAAAAAAGCAAGTAATGAAGAAAAAAAAAATGGATGAATGTGAATGTGTATATGTAGGTAAATATTTAAATTTCGTATGCTTTAACCAATGTTTATAGCCTTAACCGCAAAATGTGACTTTTCAGCATTATGATGGGTCATTTGTGTTTAGATTTTGTTTTCAGTTTAAAGTCGTCATATGAGACGTAGAATATTTATCTGAAGTTTATCTACATTTGTGCCTCTGAACGTGATAAAAATTCATAAATTAGTTTGCTTAAATTTTTCATGATTGTTTTGTTTGTATGCATGTTTTTATGGAAGAGTGTATTGAGATTGTGTGTTAATGGAGTAAAGATGAAGATAGATTTTGAAGGTGTGACGACTGACAAGTCTGTTGAGATTTTGGCTATGATTGATATATTCTTTTATTTATCTTTATTTTATAACTTGACAACAAGGAACAAGAAAGGTTTTGATTAAGTCGAATGTTATTTTGGTTGAAAGTAGTTTAGCTGGTTTGTTCATTTTAAAGTCAAACCCATTCATATTTTTGCTAACAAGTTCGACTTACAGTCAACAACAAGAGAGTATTGAACCTTATAAGTTTGTACGAACTTTAATTTTGTAATAATACACTCAGCGGCACAATTAACTGCCCACTTTCAAATTTGTTGCGAGACAGAAAATGTTTGTTTCTTTTAAAAAATAAATAGAGTGGCGCGACAGCTCTTGAAGAGCCAAGGCCTAAGTGGCTTACTCTCATCAACAATTCTCTAGGTGCGTGTGAAGAATTAAGGGGACCTACAATTTAACGCCGATTCCGAACGGCAAAGTTGAGAAGCACTTTTTCATGACAGATGATACTCTTGGAAGTTTTGTCAGTTCTTCGCAAGAGGCAGTGTCCGTGAAAGATGAAATAAAAACTTTGGGCCCGAGAGGATTCGAACCCACGACGTTCGGCTTAGCAGCCAACGCACCTAACCACTAAGCTACGGACACTACTGTTTTGTTTGTTTCTTTTATTTAAATGAAATAAAATACATTTGTTTTATTTGCAAGCAAATAAAACAAATGTATTTTATTGTTGTTTTAATTGTTCTTTAAAAAAAAAAAAACAACGGTATCTCCATTAGATGCCATTGGTGTAATAACGTCTTGTATCTGATTCTGTGGAATATTCTGCCACTCTTTAATTAAAGCTGCTTTCAGCTAATTCAACGTTTTTGGGACAGGCATTCGGCTTCGAGCACTACTTTTTAAGCTATCCTAGATGTGTTCAATAAGATTTTCTCCACTATCCTACTAGATCGGATAGTCCCATACGCAGAAACCATAATAGGCAGTTTCAGACCAGGCAAATCCACAATAAACAAATTTCTAGAATTTAACATCAAAACATACCATCTGTTTATAGATTTTCAAGTCGCCTACGAAAGCATAGCCAGGATAGAACTGTATAAAGCCATGAGAGAATTCGTCATCCCAAATAAATTAATAATTTATTTATGCTCTTATTTTTTAAGAGTTCTGAAGGCCCAACAGACACCGCTTACTTATTCCTTTTTGTAATTTATTTTTTTTTTTTGCTTTTTTTTATTCTAAGGTATGTTGTCCATTACTTTTGACAGTGCTTAACGTTTGGATGGGGTCGTTGTCCTATTGGAAAATCAAGTGAAAGGATTCAAAAATATCCGAAAATGAAATAATTAGTAATAACACTCCATTTTGACGTTTGAAACTCAACTTCAATAGACCCAACAAATCGATTAAGCAGCTTTTTACTGTATAAATATATGAATACGAAAATTAATTAAATTGGAAAGTTTCAATTGAGAAAGAGATTGAATTTTTTGTGTTCTAATATTTTAGCATGAAATATGAATAAAATTGAAGCAGGAACGTTAATATCTGCTATCCAAAGCCTTCCAACCCCAATGTACCAAATTTTAAGGGAATCTTCGGGTAGTGTTGTAGATGGATTTTAAGTATTTACAAAATCGACGAAGCTGTTCATGAGATATGGCCAGGGTAGCGGGTAGTGGTTTAGTGAGTAACGTGGTAGTGCGAAACCAGGAAAGTGGGAAACAGTAAAGCCTGTAGCGGGCAACGGATTAGAGTGGTACGGGTGTTGTAGGTAAAGGGATAGCGAGTAATGGGCCAACTTTTTGCTCTACAATACAATAAATTTTGTTATAATACAATAAATATCGACAAGATAAATCAAAATATTGATTAAAAAAATTTGTCGCGCCCTTAGTTTATGAATATGGGATGATTTTCGAAAATTTACTAACCTAGCACTACCCTACCATATGAAATTTTGTTCCCTAAATACTTTTTTGAAACAAATTTGATGCCAACTCACGACAATTATCTGCATACTTAGTTTTCGGTTTGGATGTCCAGTTTATCTAATCTATAGTGGTATTGCTAACTTTCGCATCAAGTTACCACTACCAGGGGCTAACTTTTAAAATAAGTACGCGACAAATTTTTTGTTTCACGACAAATTTCACGACAATTAATTGCATAATTACTTTTTGAAAATTCTTAAGTGGTAGTGCTAACTTGATGGGCATAAATTTTGCATGATTCTTCTTCTATGCACTGATTATGCAATAGGAGGTTTTGAAAATAAAACAAATAATTATTAATGGCAAAAAACAATGATTTTAATTCACTTACCTGCAATTTTGTTTTGAAATACAGCAAATTGACAGTCGACATCGATTTTTTGAAATGTCTCTCTATTTTTCATTTCATTTCCTATTCGTTGTACTATATTATATTTTAAGGCTGAACTTCTACTTAAGCTGTTTGATCAAGACATTGTTTACACGCGAATTCTTGCGCCAGATTTTCTATGAAATTTTTTTTTTTTTTTTTATAATTTGCACCCACTTAAGGGATTTTTTATACCCTTTTTATGCCAGAGACACAGTGAGTGCATTAGGAAGAAGGGAAGGGGTTGGAAAGGTGATGTCGGTGTACATTGGTCTTAAATTCTTGAACATTGTAGTGACTGGGAAAACAGAGTGTGGAAGAGAGTTCCACATTCCCGTAGTACGGCTAAAGAAAATTCGAAACTCACAAAAAGCATGGATTTTGGTTTTCAATATCTGTGCATATACATTTCGCATTATGAATAATAGGTTTGGTCTTGGTCTAAACTCAAAATTAGATATACGTCGACGTTCGCAGTTGATTCGATCTATGCAAACGTTGAATTTCTGTCCCGGTCAAAACCAAAAGTAAAGTAAAGCACTGTTCACAAAAGCACGAACAATGAATGATCGAATATTCAGTAGGTGCATTGGTTTTCAAATGGGAAACCTGAAAATTTCATAATTGGTTTTCGAATGGAAAATAGAATGTCTTGAGGAAAAACTCAATTTCAATTTCAATTTAATTTCAATTTCAATTTATTTCAATAAAATTTAAAGCTAACTTAGAGTATCTAGAATACGCACAATTAACGATTTTAACAGTAATAAATTCGATTTCATTTACATTTTGATAAATACATTAGGCACAGTAAATAAGGATAAAAAAGTATTTTTAAGCAATATGAACATATATAATAGATTAATTTAATTAATAATATAAAACTAGGCAAATATTCTATTTTATAGATTTGAGTAGTGCAAATATAATTTCCTCTTAAAAGCGAAAGGTGAGGCTATATTCTGCAATTCGTTTGGAAGTAAATTCCACAAACGAACTGCAGATACGTAGAAGGAGCGTTCAGCTATGATGTGCGAAAAACGCGGTAAAATTAATTTCAATCCTCGCTGAGAATTGGCGAATTGGACCGATTCACTTAGATATGCAGGGCATCTATTGTGGACGACATTATGAAACCTTAGAATAAGTCTAAATCTCAAGTAATTCTCAAAACTCATACCAACCAGGAAATGATGTAAATGGGATACACTATTATGTCTCTGAATACCATATACAAAACGAACACAATCATTAAAAGCAACATATAGCTTACGCTTACATTGACAATCAAGAACCGGATAGACTGAACAGTTAAAAGTAAAGTATGGCAAAATCAACGACTTAAATAGGTATTTTTTAATGTCAGAGGATAGTAACTCAGAGGAAGATCTCAAAGATCGCAGACCAAAATAAATTTTCCTTATAGTATCTGAGATTGCTCCACAACAGCTTAACCTACTATTTATTTTATACCCAAGATATTTAGCATCACTTACATACGCTATTCTTTCATTGTCAAGAATTACAGGGGGAACATCTTCAAAACTTAACTCATCCCTAGAACATAGCATGGCGACAGATTTAGCTGGATTAAGTTTCATCGAATTGTTTTTCGACCATGTGAGAACGTTACTAAGATCTTCATTTAACCTTACTATACCATCCTCCATCAGACCAATTGGACGAAAGATGTATAGTACAACATCATCTGCATATAAATGAATTTGGCTGTTTTTAATTACAGAGGGAAGGTCATTAATGAATAAAGAAAATAAAAGCGGACCCAAAACTGAGCCCTGTGGTATACCCGTGTTGATTATAATAGGATCACAAGTACCCACATCTGTTTTTATCCGTTGGATTCGATTCAATAAATAGTTGCTCATGAGCTTAAGCGAGGTGCTAGAAAAATTAAATTTCACCTTAAGTTTAGATAGAAGGATGGAATGATCAATACAGTCGAACGCTTTAGAAAAGTCAAGTAATACAATGACACCAAATTTATCAGAATCAAGCGCAAATCTAAAATCCGCGGACTCACAGCTGTGTTTGCTGCGAAACCCGGATTGCCACTGTGATAGCAAATTGCTTTCAGTTATATGGGCTTGGATTTGGTCGTGAATAATTTTTTCAAATACTTTACACAAGAAACATAATATACTGATAGGCCTGAAATCAGAAGCATTAGAAGGATTGGGTTTTTTAGGGACTGGTATTATATTAGCATTTTTCCACGCATCAGGAAATTGAGCACTATAAATAGAAAAATTTATTACATGAAGAAGATGACTAGCTACGATAGGGAGTATAAGCTTTAAGAACTTTGGCGAAATATCGTCAGGACCAATGGAGTTCGATTTTACTGACTTAATTGAACAAAATAACTCATAAGGACTAATACAGACAAATGAGAAGGTACTTCGATCATCAGAAACATCAAACAAATCATGAGGAATACATGAACCGGAAAATGGGGGGATCAAGACATGAGACATAGCTTGGGCACTAAAAGGACATTTGTTTTCATTTTTGTCTTCTTTAACACCAAGTTTTTTCAAATTATTCCATAAGTTCTTAGAGCCGAGAGACGGATCAAGCTTCAATGAAATAAATTCTCGCTTGGAGTTACGAATAAGAGAAATAACTTTATTTCGAGCAACTTTATATTGTCTTCTATTATATTCTGTTCTGTTACTTTTAAACCTCCGGAACAAACATTCTCTTTCTCTAATCATAGCCTTTATGTTTTCATTAAACCAAGGACACTTTTTAAACTTAAATTCTTTTGTAACAATTGGAACATATTCATTATACAGCCTGGTAACAACATTATTAAAAATTGAAACTTTAGAATTAACATCTGATGAAAAATAAATCTCATTCAATTCAGAATTCTGAAAACTCGTTTGTATACTCTCATGGTCGAAGCCATTATACGACCTATAACTAATTGTACGATTCAGATTTGTTCTATTTACTTCAAACTGATAAGAGCAGAATATAAAATCATGAATGAAATGAGATGTAGGCCTAATTTGATCATTTCCTAAAATTCTCCTCTTAGAACTTGTCAAAAACATGCCCAGTAAGGATGGATTTGAATCAGACTTAAAACAAGTTGGCCAAAGGGAATTTAAAACTGACAGTCCAATAACATCACAAAAATGGTTAAGTAGTCTCGTTGCACTATTATTAATTAGAATATTTACATTAAAACTCGGTAGGTAGGGACTCAATCTACCTGTCAATCCTCAATATACATTTTTATTAAGTTTTTACTGTAGATATAGGCACAAATTAATGTGCCACTCATAAAGAAGCTGCCAAAAATATTATGCAATCGTATAAATTAAGCTCAATAAACGAATGCAAAACATTCTTTTGAATTTTCAAATGCATCCAACTGAACACTTAAAATAATTAATTTTATTTAATTTTACGCATGTACTGTTTTCATGTATTTAAATTTTTTAGCAATTAATCAAGCTGTCTTATGCCTTGCAACTTCTATCACATCATTTTATATATCAAATACATTTTTTTAAATAATTCTTAACCACAACTATTCACACCATTCACTGTAGAAATTTCGTATTGTCTTTGAAATAAAAAAAAATTGTCTAGTCCCATAGCATAAACAAAAGCTAAGAATTTGTGTTTTAAAAATAATTGTGTCGAAAGTTTTTGTTATTTTATCAAAAATTCGTCGTTTTGTGTCTCTCTACCTACCTATACAAAAAAAGAAAAACAATGTTTGTCTTGCAAAATTGAAACCCCAAATTTAATTTCTAGGAAACTTTTTCATAGAACCCACTACTGTTATTGCAAACGACATTTTTATCCTGTATCTAAACAACACAAACAAAATTTATAATTTACATTTTATTATTTTATTTTTGCATTTTCTGTTGTACATTCCTACACACTTCACCATCTCAAAACATGTTGATGTTCTTTTGACTTTGTTTGAATTTAAAAATTCTCAGATTCTTGTAATCCTGTTCATTATATTATTGTATTGTTTTTTCAATTGTTAAGTGATGACCAAAATTGTATTTTCAATTAACAATCCATGCGCTTTACCTTGCTTGAATGTTTTTTTTTCTATTTTTCTAACAAAAATGAATAAATAATTGTAATAAATCAACAGCTCCGTAACTGTTGGACATTCATGTTCCCCTTTCCAAATTCATCTTACTATCTCTTGATGTACTTGTACAAATTTTGTTCTTATGTTATTTTGTATTAGAATTTTCTAAACAAAAAAAATTACATGTTTAATATTTTATATATTATTTTAAGGTTCATGCTTTTGCATCTACACTGACTTCTGCTCTTCTCTCCTACTCAATGTTCTTTGCTGCTTCAAAATAATTTTCCTTTAATTCAAAATTCACACACACTTCACAACAATTTAAATTTTTTTTAAACTTTGTATCTAATAGTATACAAAAAAAAAAAAACATTCACTTCATCGAAATATTCGATTTTCAGGTTGCATCGCTCCAATTTCCCCCCTTTTGCGGCAAGGATTCATTTATAAACGCTGAAGTGTTGAGAAGAGCAAAATATTCGTTCTGCTATAAAAAAAATTAAATCTTAGTTAATCACTCACTTTGAGAAAGTGTATTTTTGTGTTGTATACAACAAAATTGTGCAATGTTTTATTGTTTAAATAATTGACTTTTTGAAAAAAGCTACCTACCTATTTGTCTATAAAAAAAATTGATTTTTTTGTATCACATTAAAGTTTTGAAAAGAGGTAAGAAAGAAAGCCCAATTAAGTGAAAGAAGTGATAGTTTGTGTTTATTTATTTTTTGTTTTTTTCATTTTATAAAAATTATATTGAAAATATTTAAGTTGAACAAAATCTTAAATCTTATAAAAATACAATCAGTTAAATTCCTGTTGTTGCTGAAAATAATAAAAGATTTTGAAAAGGAATGCCAATGTGCTGTTCCTGTTAAATTTGGGTGAGTTAAATGAAACTGTTAAAAAATAATATTTTTTTTTTCTTTTTCCTGTCTACTAGTTTCAAATAGAATTGTCTATGGCCAAAACTTGGTCAAGGTGATTATTTTCTGTACGAAAAGGAAAAAACTCAAAATTCTCGCAAAAAATTGTGTGTGACCATAAAAAAAAACTCGCTGATCCGACAGACTTCATCCTGACATATGCAATCAAACATTTTGTCTTATGAGACCTAAAATATCTTAAAGTTCGTATGTAATATAATTTTTTGAATCCGAATTGGATATTGGAAATATTATACTACGCAGAAATTAAAATATGTTTCACTGGAACGACAATCGGGTCAGCTAGTTTGAAGTAATTATTCTGAAAATTATCGCTTTTCTTGGTGAATGCTATTTTGATCGGAATATATTATTTATTGTTTTACTTCTTAGCAATTCTTCACTATAACGCTGACTAGACCATTCGTATTCTGTACTAAATTCAGTGATATTTTTCATCACCAATCGAAAACAGGCATGTGGTTTTAAGCTTTCCATAAAAATATTTCACAGAACAATGGTTGTCCAATTTATTTCTTCTTACTTTAAATCTTCTAACGACTGGCATAGACGTATTCTAATCTAGGTCCAACAATCTATGACTTTTTCGGTGATCGTATATCGACAATAAAACTGCCGATGTTGTCCTCCAAGTGGTCAAATGGTTTTGAAAGTTCAAATATCCCCACAGAAAATAGTCAAGCAGCGTTAAATAGGAAGACCTTAAAGGCCAATTAAAGGATCCGTTACGTAATTGCTTTTTGTTTTTCAGCCGAAGTTTATCTCGTCAGCGGCCGGTCATGCCAAGGTCTATTGAACAAAATTCGAAACGTCAGCGACAAGTTTTCTGGAAACAATTACAAATTCTATTACTTAATAGGTAACCACATATGCAAAATGGAAATTCACTGAAGCTTGCTTTCTTTCGTGGTTAATTTTGTTGGTGTGGTAAGCTGATATCCGATGGTAGTACTTCCGGTACTCGGGCTTTAGTTCTGACTTCCGCATGTCGTTTGCCCGTTTATTTGACATCTCTTTTTCGGTGAAAGCTTTACCTGACCAGTTTTTTCCAAAGAAACAGCAGGTTTACTTAAAGTCCTTGGTGACATCACTCGGAAGGCAATAGGCTGGTAGATCAGTGGGTTTATTTAAGGCTCCAATAAGGCCCCTAGTGGCACCACACGGCAAGCAATAGCTCTGGTATATAGATGACCTATAAGACCTATATGGATATTCCTGCTTAAACTCATTGCACTTTAGCAGTGCAAATATTAATGTTTCCTATGATTTTTTTAATGTGTATTTTTTAATAATGTGCCATATTGCCTAATGACACGGCACCATTTTCTTCGTGTACACTCTGGTATAGACTCAAGGTTAATTCGATATGAATTCATTATTTAATATGACTAGTATGAAACCATGTAACGCTTGGTTATATAAACTATGCGGTTACCATATATGGTAAAGTATATGGTAAAAGTAAGAGCAGTGTGATATGTTTTGCCGTCATGGTGACATTACAGAGCTCGGACACCATGGTTGTTCAATTGACTATAATGTTTTTGTAGTACAGTGTCCCAGCATACATTATATTATCAGTATGCAGTATTATCCATCACTCCAAAAACGGTAGTTTTATTGCTTTTTGTTTCTAGCCGAGATTATACTCGCTTGTATAGCCAAGGTCTTACTGAAATAAAAACAAGTTATAGGCCTTCTGAACTAAGAATACATCTGGTGGTTTTTCCGGTACGATTTGACAGGTCTTTGCACAAGATAGAAACGGTAGCCTGATCGGGGACGTAACCCTAAGCATTTAATATAATGCATCTGATGGCACTGATCAGCAAGTATAACGCCCCTATTGGCACGGATCAAGCAGGTATTATGCTCCTATTGACCATCAAAACCGACGAAAGGACTTCAAGATCGAAACTCCTTAGTGCTGGTGGTTGAAAGTTCTGATGATAAAATGGTCGGACTATTTCACGCTAACTTTTACCAATATTACGGGATTGATACTATTGTATGATTGCAGCATTGAGTAGTATTAGTAGTAGACGTGATAAGAGTGGGATAGTACTTGTCTATTTATAATATTTTCTGAAGAGAGTGAGTGTGAATTGAAAGAATTAAGTTCAATTCTGAGAAAATATGTAGACTTCGTACTGCCTCAATCGATAGTCAATACCCCTCTACCACACCATCCACTACCTTTTAAATGCTACTCGTTGGTGCAACCCAGTACGTCTGCCCATAGCCGCTACCTCGTTACGACACTACAGAGTGTGGTATTCAGATTCACATTTTTGTTGATAGGCTAATAAACATATCTCTGTACTTGACAGTACGAACGAATTTGGGTTCTTAAGCAGTCCTGGAGCGGCGAGTTCTACAGTTTAATCTCTTAAGGCGATTTTCCCATCACGAATTCTCTATTTTTCCATAGTTTAAAATCCATTCAAAATTTGACTTGGGGTTTTCTTGCTTTTCAGTAATTTTCCATTTTACCATTTCATTTGAAAGAGTGATATTAAGATTTGTGTTAAGTCTATTTTTTTGCATTTCAAATTTTACATTTTTCCAATATTTTTATAACTTTTTCTTGCTTTCCAGTTTTTTATCACAAATTTTCCACTTTCCCTTTGAAAACCAATGAGTTTTACATTCAAAAACCCATTTTTAAATTTTCTAGCCTTCCATTTGAAATTTTCCAGTTTTCTACTTGAAAACCAATGCATCCACAATTTCATGAATTTTTCTATTTGAAAAGCAATGAGTTTTTCGAGTTTTTCAAAACTTTCTATTTTTCCAATCGAAAACCCATTTTGAACTAAAAAATTCAAAGCAAAATAAATCTAATTTCCGACCTTTGTTTGGTTTTTCTATTTTTTTTAACAGAAGAATACAACAGTATCATGAAAATTTCACAAATATCTGTTAAGCCATTTCGGAGTCATAAGAGGCATACAAACAAACACACATGCATTTTTATATATAGAGAGATTGAAAAGCATGTGACTTCGTTACAAACTCTCAAAAAAAAACACTTATTTGCAATTTGCAACATACAATTGGAAAATTCGAAGAAGTTGTTGGAATCAACCTAAACTAGTTTAAGTTTAAGATCCCTCTTTATCTTAAAGATTTCATAATAAGTTCAAATTCAATGTCATCCTTCAAGGGAAGAAAATCCTTTATGCTCCATTAATTTGAAGGCATTATCATTTCCTAAGGATTTTCTTTCAAACCCTTAATCTTTAAATGAACTTTAAATTGCGACTCCAATAGCCTTCAACTCTTATCAGCTAAGCAGAAAGATTTCAAATATTGAAGTCATGTAAAAAATATCAATAACCCAAAATCACATTTAAACAAAATCTGTGTCAGTTGTGCTATCCTTAATCTCGATTTCAATAAAGTGAACCAAGCCAATCCCTTTCACATTCTCCCCTGAAAATCTTCTTCAAAGCTGCGGAAAATTCTCATGACTAGCAAAATTTTCGATTAAAAAATTATTTCAATTCTTACGCAACATTCCTTCGGTTAAACACAACTTTGTTGATTTCTTTCTTCAAATTTTCGGTCCCATATACAATTTAGCCGGTTGGCTGGCTCAAGCCCCCAAAAGTCAGTTTGGTTCCTTCGGTCGACCGTTTTCAGTATTATATCGCAGATCCGGTGCCCTAAATCTTTTTTTTTTTTTTTTTTTAATAATTCAACCCTACTTTAACGTTTCACCAAATTGCACACAACTTTCACCCCCGACTAACGGCGGCCGGCCGGTGCGTCGAAGGTGCTTTGTGTGAGCTCGAAAGAATTGGAAACAAGACAGGGAATTGAGTAATAAATAATAAGAAACGTATTCATGCGTAACAAGTGAATTTCATTCCTTTTTTTGCTTTTGTTGTTGTTGCTGTTCCTGCATGTCCTGTCTGCTGTTGCTGTCACATAAAACAGATTCGAGGTATCCTTTTGGCAACGAATACCGCCGACACAATTTTTGCACTTGCCTTCTTTGAGTCTGTTATTAAAAAAAAGTAAGAAACTCCCTTCTCTCCATTCTCTACTCACGAGTCCGAAATTACGATGAAGATGACGCTGATGATGATGTAAAGGAGAAAAAGTAGACCTTTGTTTCGGATCAAGATAAAAAATAAAAAACAAACAAAGCATCTGCTACTTCTACTTTCATTCTACACAAAAAGCTGATTAAAGTGTAAGCCTGTATCGGCCTCCAACAGAACAGGATACCACCCGGTGTTGTGCGAAATAGCAAAAGCGAATAATAACAATGCAAAGTAGTAGAACAAGCAAACGAAGACAATCGCTCCACAAAACGACGACAGGTGACTTTGGTTGGTCCTCCATCCTTCTCAAAAAAGTATACCTACTCGAGATGCTTATCAAATTCAAGACGTATCCTTCTTATACGGATGGGCTCTGAGTGAAACGACAATTGAGCAAATACCTAATAAGACCAGCGAATTCATGCTCCTTATGTTCACACGGAATGGATAAGATAACGATTCACTTCTTTTTTTTTTTGCTTGCTGTTTCCTCCATCCACAACTGACTGACCATCACCGCCATCGATGCATAATTAACAAAGAAGGAGATGCTTTCCAACAACTGGGAAGTTTTTATTTTGTCGGTCTGTCATTTCCTTTGGACCACATCGCAAACTGTAAGTGGAACTTTCTTTCTTCTTCACCAATGGCAAGCATCTTCTTGGGTCGTTTCAGTGAGAATTATGAGCAGATGCAAAAACGGAAGCGCACGTGCCACCATTTTGATTAAAAGGGTTTTTATGCCAAACACAAGTCTTTTAATTATATTTTTGTATCTTTATGTCGACGGATGATTATGGGCTTTAATGTCTCGATGGGTTATTAAAATACAATTTCCAAAACGATTATTGACGGTGGCGGCGGCAAGTTATATCTTATGAGGACCAAAAAATGTGCAAGGTGTTGAATTTTTGTTTTTAGTTTTTTTTTTTGTAATGTTGTTTTGTAGAGATGCAGCACGTTCTGTTTGCTATGGTTAGTTAATTCGTTGTTCATTTGTTTATATATTAAGTCGAAACGGTGTTAATTTTATTTATATGCTAATTATGGGTATTGCTAATAGTAATTAGGTTAACTTTCTTTTCCAAAAAGTAATTGGGAACAATTGGAAGGTGGAAATTAAGACATATGATGGAGTGTCTCGATGATCGCTGATCTCGTTTTGAATTTTGAAAGTTGGTAATGGAAGCTGGTGCAGGTGTTTTTTTTTTTTAATTGAAAACATGTCAGTGTTCTTTTTGTTAGTTTCTCTGATCCAATTGACAAAAAAGATGATTTAAACTTATAAAGAATGGTACTGGCTTACAAGGCTGCAACCATAGCTGGCTTATTCTTGAAGAACTGATACACATCTCTAGAGGAAATAGTCCAAAGTTGAGATATTACCGGTCAATTTGTAGGTGCAAAATGTAAATATAAGTTTCTGTTTTTTTTTTTTTTTTTTTTTTTTTTTAATTATGAGTACGCTTTTGCGAGGTATGATACTCTTTTCCTTCTAAGACACAGTCCAAGCATTTAGAAAGGAAGGAAAGGGTTTAAAAGACGGTGCCAGTGTACATTTGTGTTGAATTCCTGAACATTGCAATGGCCGGAGATGACAGAGCTTTTCAAACATTTGCGAAGTGCGGCTATATTAAAATCTGTGTATTGACAGTACGATCGAAGATGTTCTCCAGAATTGGGCACTACTGAAGCCGCGAGTATTATGCTTGAATATCTTATAGGATGGAATCGTTATAGTTACGGAATCATTCATTAGAGCTTAATGAGTGGAAACCGAAGTATATGCTGTCTTCGAGGAAGGATACCCAACACCGACGGCTCGGACACAACGTCACAAAAGACGAATATAACTCCAAGGAAGAAGAGGAGCTTGCTTACCTTGGATCCGAAATGAACATCTTTAACAACTTCACCGCCAAGGTAAGAGGAGATTAACCCTTGTTAGTCGCTCTTTCTTTGGGCTAAGAAAAAAGTTCAAGATTTACGCCCTCTCTGGATCAACTAAGGTATGCAACAATCTCATTAGCCCAGTCCTGCTGTAAGTGCAGCAAACGCATGAACTACGACAAAATCTGATGAAAGTGCTTTAGGCTTTTCGAGAGAATAGAGTCAAAGTCCAGCGACTCAGATGACTTGATCATGTAGAGCGAATGGACACCAATGCTCCGTCCTGGAAAACCTTCGACAACAATTCCGAAGGACGAAGAAGTAGAGGAAAACTGCGATTCAGGTGGAGCACTCAATTGAAAGAAGACCTCAATCAACCGTGCTGGCTGGCGTAGACTGTTGGTTGAGGCTCAAGGCCAAAACAAACTGTAACGCCATTTTATTAAGTAAGTAATTGTACTCCGTCATGTACTTCTAAAGTTGAATAGCTTTCGTTGCTTTTTGTGTATAGTTGTTACATATGTAGTTCGAATTCAATCCTGACCATTACTCCTATGAAGATCATAACTCCGCTGTCCCATACATATTTAATGTTGTACCTACTTCTGCAATACTGCCATAATGATCGCATACTGACTACCGATTAACCCCTGAACGCAACTTCGGTCGTATAATCGTACTACGTGAATGTGGAGGGCTTAATTCATCTTTCCTCTCCCTACGGATCAAAAAATTCACAAATTCAAGACAAAGCCAAAAAGTTTCTTTCTTCATCCCTAATGCACTGCGACCTGGACTTACTAAGTTTAAGGCTATAAAAAAAATCTCGGGAATAAAGCTAATGACAGCATTTTCGTAACTGACATCATGTGCGGCTATGAAGTCAAATCTTTTTGCTTCTTTAACAACAACTTTTCATTATTTTTGTACAACAACTAATTTGCCTCCAACAGATAACAAAGAAGAAAAATCTAGTGGGAAGAATTTGTCTTGAAACTTTCAAGAAAAATCGTGCATTACGTGATCCATCTCCTAATATCATAAGTTTTAGTCAAAAGGACGTGCATTCAAAATTTTAACATCGGTCTATTTTTCAACCCTGAACGGGAATTACCTCAAAAGGATATTAAATACCAAACACACATCAAAACTCATAATTCGGTATTTCGGTAATTAGGGGATACTTCTCTGCGCTTGATAACACACACTATCTTCACCTCCCAATGAATACCCACTGAAGCTATAACTCATGAGGGCACATTCCTGTTCCTTTCCTCATGACGTGATCTACTCAGCTTCAAAAAAAAAAAAAACCTGCCAAAGAAGCACGCATGTATCATCACATAATTCTCAAAAAAGCAAAAACCATATACACACACGATACAGCCCGTTTTTCACTGGCTCTTCTTCAGTTAATAATCGTAAAACTTTTAATTTGCTATTAAAATGTAGACAAGTTCTTTTCACAAGGACCATTTCACCGTGCACGCACACAACATATCAAAATGAAAATCCTTTCAACTTTTGCACAAAAGAAAGTACCTTACCAACCCTCAGGTATTAGGTACCTGACTTCCCTCAAACTACAGCTCCGCACCAACCCAAAAAGAAGACGAAAACTGAAAGGTATTTTTCTACCCCAAAGAGCGGAGGGGACGAGAGAGAAAAACTTTTCCATTTTCCAACAAAACGAGAAAAAAGAAAAAGCGATGTCATAAGTGAACCGTACAAAAAGTAGGATCTCTGTCTTTTATGGTTAACAATGGTAAGATTCTTATCCCGTAGACCCACATCTTTTTATTATAAATTGCAAAAGCCAAAGGCTTCACAAGGAGTCGAGATGCGAGGAGTGCGAGAGCGTAAATGGCTTAAGCTTTTAACGTATAGATAAGTATCTATGTTGTCGTCAACGTTTGTCGGCGTGTCGTATTCGTCTTCTTCATTAAATCAATTTGTTTGGAGTATGTGTAATTGCTGGGGACATTGCGGAATTGTGGTATTGTTTTGCCCTCTCGCAGGACCTGTTGCAACGTTCATTTATTGCGTCTGGTGGTTTAAGCTTGAACATAATCTCGTTGAGTCATTTTCATTTAATTCCGTAATTAAGTTTGTTTGTTTTTTCTTAAGAGACACTTAAATTGATGGTTTTCATTCGCTGGTGAGATGAAGTCAATTTCAATAATGTCTTGCTGGTTTTAAACCTTGACGGCCTAAGGCCTCGGCCACTCAGTAAGCGGCTGAGCGGCTGAGCGGAAAAAAAATATAAAACATATGAAATCACATAGAAGCGGCCACGCTATGAGCGAGCAGCGAAACAAAATTCTGAACGGCTAAGCGGCGCCGCTTAGCGTTTAAGTTTAAGTTACGTTTAAGTAATTTGTGCACATACAAACGATTTTCCGACAGTAAAATACTTCAAACTGTTCTTGACAACGGCATTTTAACTACTAATCGCTCAAAAGCAGTCGCTCATTGCCTGTCCATACGTCGCTTAGAACTGCCACTCAGCCGTTAGCGGCTCAGCCGCTTAATGCGTGGCCGATGCTCTGAAAGGATTGAGCATTAATTGATCACCAAACAAGTTTTTTTTTTTTATTCGGTTAGAACAAACCGCATTGTTGTTTGACAACTTACTTGACCTCCTTACTTTAGGTGGAGCTACAGTCCATTGTGGACTTGGGCATCAACCAAAAGTTGGTCAGCCAAATCGGTTCCTAGCTTTCTGTCTCACGTTTTGCACTCCAAGTTATTTGAGATCCTTTTCCACTTATGTGCGCCACCTAAGTCACGGTCTTCTTCTTTCTCTCACTCCCGGGAATAGTGTCAAAGGCTTTCCGGGCCGGAGCATTGGTGTCCATTCATTCTGAGTCGTTGGTCCTCGACTTTTCTGGCTAGATCCGTGTTTGTAAAGTCTTGCTGTTTAATCTTCTTCTCTATTTTACATGAACGTACGCGGGGCCGTAGATAATCCGAAGAATTTTCCTCTAGAAACAGTACTTTTATCCAATTTTCTCAGTTGCCATTATTCTGCACCATACAGGGTGCTGAACAGAGAGGGCTTTACCACTCAATTGCTTTCTTAGCCCAAAGAAACAGCGATTAACAAGAATTATCCTTTGTCTTATCTTTGGGGCTAAAGTAATTGCCCGTGTTAATAGTGAAACTAAGCTAGATCAACTCAACAACCAGTTATATGCGTCTATTCTGATATTCTGACCAAGCCGTCATTGTTGTGTGTCCTTCCTCAAAGACAGCATATGCCAACTTCGTTTTGTCCTCATTTAGGTATCGCTTCTGTCTTAATTCTCATTACATTACGCTGTGCCCTTCCCATCATATCAATATCATCGGCGGCGTACGCAAGAAAGTTGAACGGACAAGTTGAGTTTTTCTCAAGTCCCACGTTAAAAAAATCGCATGACAGCGCATCGCCTTGTCTGAATCCTTTTTGACACCGAATGATTTCGTAAGCCCGTTGCCAACCTTAATGGAGCTGTCGCGTTCTAAATCGTCATTTTGCAAAAGCGAACGAGCTTGACAGAGATGCCAAAACTAGACATAGCTTTACATAGTTCGTCCTTGTAGAAGCTGTCATACGGTGGTTTTCGATTGTGAAAAGTGAAAATTTGGTCGATGGTTTACTTTTCTGGTCAAAAGTCACATTGATCAGGATTAATCAGACATATTACAGCAGAGAGGTTCTTATAAGTGATGTTAAGAAGGCTGTTGGCTCAGCTTAGAGGCTCTTGAAGAGCCAAGGCCTAATTGGCTTACACTCATCAACAATTCTCTGAGTGTGAGTGAAGAATTGAGGGGACCTGCAATTTAACTCCGATCCCGAACGGCAAAGTTGACAGATTTTTTCATGACAGATGATACACTTGGAAGTGTTATCAGTTCTTCGCAAGACGGAGTGCCTGTGAAAGATGAAATAAAAACTTTATAGAACCCACGCGTTCTGCATGTACTCAGCGCACATTACCACTAAGCCACGGGTACTACCACCATATCTTTTAGACAATTAAATTCATGCTCCTATCTAGATTGCCTGCTTCTTTGAACAGCTCGGCAGTTGGACCATCTGTTCCAGCGGCTTTGTTGGATTTTAGACGTGATACTGTCGATTTCATTTTGCTTAGTGCGGGTTTACACAATTGTGTGTGTCCAATGGCTGTATCCTGTCTGACAGCGGGACTCTGTTCATCGTCGCTGCTATACAGTCTTCAGAAGTGTTCTTTTAAAATCCTCAGCATCGACTGCGATTCAACTATGATGGTCCCTTGCTCATCTTTGCTGGCATCAATTCTTGCTTGATGACCGGTAAAACTTCCGAATTTCATTCCTGCTGTTGGCTCTCAGGGGTTTCGCTTGCCCTATGAAATCTATTACAGTAGAAGCGGCATGTCTAACTCCTCTCTGGCATTTGTGCCACTGGTTATCGATATGTTAGCACTCAATTGGAAAAGTATCCGGTGATCTCTTGCGATTGCAGCTTTTCGACGCTCGTCGAATTTTCTTCCGCAGCATTTCCTTGGCTACGCCTAGGTAGTGGTCTGAGTCGATGGTGGCTCCTCGAAAAGCTCGAACATCTAGAATGCTGGACAAGTGCCTTCCATCGATCGAAATGTGATCAATCTGGTTGACGGTTGATTGATTGGGTGATCTCCATCTTCCTTTATGAATTTTGAAATGTGAAAACCATTGAAAAACTATTATCGCAATAAGCACTACGTGTAATGTACGCTTCGTCAGCGTTTCTCTTTAATGAAGTTAGCTTAAAAATCACTGCCAATAAAACGTATCTGGGAAAGCAATAGTTTCAAGAGGTTTCATACTTTTATGCTTATAGTTTTCCCATATTATTGATAATTTATTAGTTGTTATAAATGGTTTTCTAATGATAAGAGTACTTAAACAAATTGTCAGCGATTAATTTACTTTTAAATAAGTTCTGTTTGCTTTATTGGCACTCACTTCAAATTAATTGTTGTCATTTTTCAAGTGGCTGACTTTTATTTGGAGGTGGTTTTTATATTATTTTATAAGGGTCAGTGCTGTCAGATGTACATGACCGAGTAATAAGTTTAAAATTAGCAAAAAACTAGTACTTATTTTTTTAAGGACATTGTGTCGCAAGATGCCTGTACAAACCACATGCTCTTGTACTCATAGATTCTTCGAACTGGAAATCTTTTCTATGAAGCAAAATTCTGTGTTTCCGAAAAAAAACAAAATATTTTCCGACCTTGAAACTTTCGAAACAATAATTAAAGTTAATTTGTAAACTAAATCATCCTTTCTCGACACCCTCTCACATATTTTTAATGGTACCCTCCAATTCAGTCTTTCAAAATGCGCTCCTTGCAATGTCATTGAGTTTATTTTCAATCAAGCCGGATCCATTTAAAAAAAATCATCATGAATGCTTGAGTTTCGAAAAAAAAAAAAATATATTTATACCACAGCTCGAATATCGTGTCGATTTTGTCTTCACACTCTCCTTGCTTTCCTTTAATTAACGACAGTAGAAATTATTGCATAAAGTCTCAATGTAAATTTGTATTTGTGTGTCAACTAAGCACTCAAAATGTTGATCCAACTTATGGACTTGTGGAGAAAAAGTGATCCCATAAATTTATCATTCCGCTTCTCGGCTCCTCTCCCACCCTTCATTGGGATTGCAATGCCATTAGCTTTCGTTAGTTTAAGGGTTTCATCACAAATGTGTGGCGTTTGTAAAATTCAACACTTCCACTCTCCAACACTTGATATTTTTTTTTTCGTCTTTCATTTTTCGACACCAGTCTCGTTGTTGCTGACGATGACACTGGCACTGGTTAGCATAGTTCGGAACATTCTACATCTGCCTTTTTAATATTTGTGAAATAAAACTGTTGCCTTCATTGCATCGCGTCTCGTCGCTTAGTTGTCATCGTCATACTCCGAGCTTCAGCACAAGCAGCTCGTGATGAGTGAATTTATACCAATTGACTTTAATGGAAATAAACTGCCCCACAATTTGTTTGTAATAATTGTCACACAGCTGACGTTGTCGTTTTTTTTTTTGTCGTTCCAAAAAGCCAAAAAATAGAAGAAAATGAACGAAAATAGATTTTGAACATTCCGAGTGTCACTGCATGGTCAATATGAGTGAAACAATATTTACTAATCTCCCCTCTTTGACTCTATCTGCACGCCAGCAGTGCAGCCAAGCAGCATTAGCATATCGCAATAAGTTGCTCGTCAAAATGTCAACCGTCAACTCAACAACAAGCAAAAATTACATCAAAGTCAATCAGTTTGCATTATGCCATGAAAATACTTGGCCAATTATGATTGCCATTGGTCGGCAGTCGTTGATTCAAGTACCGCAACAATCAGATGAGTTTTGTGAAGACGAAGTAATTTGCAGAAAACGAAACGATTACTGAGTTTTTAGGTTAATCGGTAGTTTCATTTGTTTGTGTAACGAAGCTGAAAAGTTTGCAAATAAATTTTGATGATCTTAAACCACTGGACAGAACTGGATGACGACATTGAAGATTGCAGCTAACAATGCAAATTTTTTGGGGCTATGATCAACTTTGCTCAAGTTTTGATAAATGTTTTCGAATAATTGTTTTGCAATTCAGAGAATCGAAACTACTCATTTTTCTTTGGAATGAAATGTCACTGATTCGTTCTTAGGGAGCTTTTTAGTTGAACTTAATGCAAACAGAGTTTAAGGAAGTGAAGGCTCAAGTTATGAATAGGTACTGTCAGGGTTGATTGATTTATATCATTTTGTTTTGGGCATACTCGAGAGCTATGTTTCTCCTGCATCCCTCAATCCATTTGAATAAATAGTAAAAAAAAAGTCAGGGCTGTAAGTTTAAATAAAACTATCATTTACGGTGAAAATTGAAGCAGGTATCTTAAGAATAGAGAAAAAAAATAAAAAAAATCATTATTAAAAAATATAAAAAAACTGTCAGAAACAAAAAAAATCATAATTTTTATCAACCTGGCTACTGTAATGGCAATTTGCATTGCCAAAACAAAAAGATGATAAAAAAAAAAATATGTTTCGAAAGCAATCAAGTCCATAGCTAAAGAAGTTGACTAGATTATCTAAAGTATTCCTTCCGCAGAGTCTTTGATTAGGACAATTTTTCGCACAAAACAAAATTCTACATCACAAGAATTTTATTTCCATAAAAATTAATTTGTTTGAAAATCGATATAAATCAAAAACAAAAATAGTATGATAAAAAGATTGAAGAATAAAATTTGTATCCACAAATGTATTCTTGATTTTTTTTTATGAATAAAATAAAAGATTCAATTTAAAAATCAAATAAAGCATTCAGTTGATTACTATGAAATCAAAAACATACAATTTTTGTTGTAAAAAAGATGTTTTTTAATAAAACAGAATTCCTGCAGTTAAAAACTGTTAAGAACACAAATTGACACTATCTCTATAAAATATGAAAATGGATGTGTGTTTGTTTGTTGTTATGTCCTTTATGAACTCCGAAGTTCAATAGATATTTGTTAAATGGTTAATTTAAATCTGTATTCAGTGATACTTTTTGTGAAAAAAAAAATCGTAAAAACTTCATGGAAGAGTTAGAAAACTGTAAAAAATTTGATTTTTTGTTGCTTGGAATATTTTGTTTCAAAATGGGAGTTTCTGATTAATAGAAACAATTTGTTGAGTGAAGTTAACCAAAAATTTCCTTTGAGGTGTTATATTGCTCTTGTTGGTATTTGACTAGGTCATGCCCATCAAGTTAGCACTACCACTTTAGAATTTTCAAAAAGTAATTATGCAATTAATTGTCGTGAATTTGTCGTGAAACAAAAAAAATTTGTCGCGTACTTATTTTAAAAGTTAGTCCCTGGTAGTGCTAACTTGATGCGAAAGTTAGCACTACCACCCCAATATTGATTGAAAAAATTTGTCGCGCCATTAGTTTATGAATATGGGATGTTTTTCGAAAATTTCCTAACCACCACCATATGAAATTTTTTAACCCACAGTCTTTAAGAATCACGTTATTTGAAAACATTTGGCGTTAGACCTTTTCTTGCCAGATTTGCAAGATAACATTTTTTCGCACCCTTAGAAGGCGTCTTATGACAAATTTTTTTAATCAATATTTTGATTTATCTTGTCGATATTTATTGTACTATAACAAATTTTTTTATAGTGTTGCGCAAAAAGTTAAAAAAAAAATTGAAAATTTGGAAAAAAATCCTTAAACTGTGGTAATATTTTGTGATTGCAGAAAGGATTTGTTTTCTTTCGCTTCTTTTCAGCGACAAAAACCCGACAATTATATGCATACTTAGTTTTCGGTTTGGATATCCAGTGTAGCTATTCTGGGGTGCTAGTGCTAACTTCGCATCAAGTTAGCACTACCAGAGGCTAACTTTTAAGAACCAGACAAATTTTTTTGTTTCACGACAAAATTACGACAAATTCACGACAATTAATTGCATAATTACTTTTTGAAAATTCTAAAGTGGTAGTGCTTACTTGATGGGCATGACAAGATCTTTTCTATACATGCGGCATTTAATGAACCGACAGGGAAGTATTTCTTTTTACCTTTTTTTTATTCCTTCGCTAAACTACCCTCTACACGGTGGAGTCAGTAAATAAACATCAGTTAAGAGAAGTTTTTTTTTAAATAAATCAACAGAATAAGGGGTAAACCGTGTTTATTAAATTGGTTGTTAATGTTAACTTATTGCTATGAATAAGCTTCCCTTTTGACTTTAAAAGTCTCCCACTCAAGGAGATGCCATTATAGCCTTGCAATTATATACTTATACATTTGGTATAATTAATAACATTCTATATTTCAATAATTATATTAATTTGTTATTTTCTAATTTATTTTTCAGGTAAGTTTCAAAAAATGGCCCAAATTGTAAGTTAACCATCATTTTAATTAATTTTTTTTTTTGAGAGTTCTGCTGCCAAAGCCAAAATAGGAACATCTATAGTTTCGTTGTGTCCGTCTGCCATGTGTCAAAGTCATTAAATTCGTAAGTTATCAACTAAAAATGATGAAATTTTTAGTAAATTAAAAAAAAGAACAAAAAAAAGTATTCTTTAAAATTAATTTCACTGGATATCATCGTGTTGCTTTGTTGGTCTTTAAAAATAAATAAATCGATGTTTCTCATATCATTTTTCAATAAAGTCCTCAAAGTCTGAAAATTATTATTTTTACAATTCTCAGAAATATCAAAAAAAAAAAAAAAAAACAACCAAAAAATCCATTGATGATTCCGTTAAATTATTGTTTATATTAAAACTTTCATCCGCTCTTAATAAATTTAAATTAAAGTTTAAAAAAAGAAGTAAATTGCCAATTAAATAATTAAGTTTTTCCTTTGATCCAATATTAAATTATTTCGTTCATTATCACAACAAAAACTTAATTTCACTTTTACTTTTTCACCACCACAAAAAAAAAAAAAAAAAAAATCTGAAAATTTCGAAGAAGCTCTCATTTCCTTATGACAAATAAATTTAATTCCTAATTTACGTCACGTTGAGGTGCTGAAAAAAATACAATCTTTGTCTTTAACAAAAAAATTTGTTTATTTTCGGAAATTCTAATTTCCCCGTGGCTTGATACTAAGAAAGCAGAAAAAAAACACTTGTGTATGTAAACAATATCCAGCCAATGATTGTGCATCGTTCCCATCTATTTTTACACTCAGTTGCCACTCTGTCTATTTGAATTATAATTAATGTTTAATAAGCTCACATGGCACACAATAAAAATTGCTAAAATAAACTGAAATATAATCCACCGACACACTTAAACCGAGTGCAAGTGCATTTCATCATTGTTTAGATGTCAAAAACTGCACAGTTTGCGAATAGAGACTTTGAGTTTATTGAGAGGGTGTCATGATTTTTGTTTTGTTTTTAATGGTCTTAAAAATAGAACTAGCATATTTGTTTATTTTTTAATAGTTAAAAATTTTAAAGATTTTTTATGGGTTTTAAGAATATTTTTATTAACAATTTTTAAGTGGCTGTAGTATAGTTTGAGTAATGTTGAGCAATTCGTCCGCATTAATAAAACAATTAATGGGCTTTAAAAATAATTCTTGGAGATTACGACTAGACGTTTAGTTCCCGAAGGTATTAACAATTTTATAACACTATCAAAAATGGTTGTCTATGAATTTGAATTAACTTTAGAAGCACCCTGTTTATACCCAGTGGACCATACAAATTAGAACAAACAATTTGAAAACGCGAACAAAACAATCACGTTGTAGTTCCTGTGTGGGAAAAGTGCGGAAACGATAGAGATGCATTTAATTACAGAGCATGGTGAATGCTATATTGTTTAACAATCTTTTTAGCAAGAAGGCTTACTTGGAAAAACTTACCTTTCTGACGAAAAATGTGAGGAAGTGCCATCACAAAAAATATTTAATTTTTATTTTAATTTAATTTAATTTTTTCAAGGTTGTTCCTCGAGAGAACTAAACTGTACGATGAGGTTTAATGAATTTTGAATAAATAAATTCATCAAAAGCAATTCGTGTAAATATTTATGTATCGATCGCCCCAAAATGTTTGACCACTTGCGAAGATTATTCAAACAATTTAGCTTTGCTGTCATTTATTGCAAAATAAGGACACCACGAAACTGTCAAGACATCCGAGCCAATTGAGACAAAATTATACAAACAAAAAAATCACAACTAAAGAATTCTGCTGCGTTCAGTGTGTTGATCAAATAATGTAAATAAATATATCGCTTGAGTGATGATGATATGGTGTTTTTTTTTTTTTTTTTGAAAACAGAAACTAAACTCAAATTTGCAATGCAAACAATTTGGACGACCGACGATCACAATGATGTTTTTAAAGTAGTGAAGGAGGACACCGAAAACGAGGCGTTTTGTTTATGATTTGCGAATGCAATAATATCGTTTTATAGTTTTTGTTTGTTGATGTTGACATTTTTGACAGCAAACAGAAGAGACATGAGCAAAGGCAATGCACGGGAATTGATACAATTTAAATATTAGTATTAAACGGCGACGTTTTTCCGCTTAGAATTATATTTCACTGAAATGACAGGACAAAAAGAGACGAAACTACCAATTGGTTATCATGGGGGGGAATCAGAGAATAGAGAATTTAGGATGTCGTTTGTTTGGGATTTTTGTTTTATTTTTTTTTACAGATTCATGCGTTTCAAATTTGCAATGCAAAATTTAGTTTTTTTTTTATGTTCACAATAAATTATTATTAATTATGATCGCAATAATCATCTTAGAGTTTGTTTACAGACTTTAAAAATTAAATATTTGTAAAATGCTAGTGTGTCAATAGGCACGGGTTGATTTTGATAGCCCGCGTTTTGTTTCTTCTACTAACCGTCAAAATTTCGTCTTTTGTAATCAGTTCCCGCAATACTTCATACAATATAAGTCACATTTAGATCCATTTGCTCATTCGGAACATAAAATTTCATTTTTATATGAGACGTTCCGGAATTCGTAAGTTCCACATAAAATCCCCATAAAAGGGGAATTTTAAAGAAAACGTTTATTTATGGTCCGAATGAGCAATGGGGGCCTTAGACCCCCAAAATGACAATAATCCTCAGTTACCGCCCGATCACCATCACCGACCTGTTAACATCAGTTGTAGACTGACCTCAGTCACGATAGTTACCAGCTAGTAAACGGAACCAGTACCAAAGCTGCAAACCGAATTGAAATAGAAGCAAATCGGTTGCTTACCCTACCACCGCGCGCCGACCAGCTAGCATCACAGGGCGACAGCATTAAGTAGGCAGCGACCAGCTCTGGTAAAATCAATTGAATCAAGGAACTCAAAGTGAGCAGATGTTACCCTGGAGTTGTTAGTATACACCCTGACTTAGCGTTCTATGATTTAAACGATTCGTCCGTGATTTTTTTTTTTTGGCTAACCGGTCATAGAATTCTTCTCAACAGTGGAAAGGGTTCTTGTTACACATACTAACCTCGTTGCAAGGATTCGTTCTATTGAACGAATTCGTCATTAACTTACAGAACTCGTCCGCGTCCGAAAACTGCTTTTGTAACAACAATGCGCGCGTTTCGCCCCTTTTTTTTGGGTTAATGGTCGTCCTTCCAAGTCGACTATTCAAGGCACCGCCTCAGTGAACAGTCAATCAACACCCGTACGTAAACGAAACGCAAGATCTGACAAAAACATCGCCGCTATTCGTGAAAGAGTGCACAAGTGTCCGAAGATGCCAATTCTGAAACCAAAAGACCATACGTAGCGTCGGTCGTGTGTTTTATAATTGGATTTTGGAGCAGAGATGGAAGTTGATCGAAATATATCATGTTTAGCGATGATGCTCGTTTTCGGATGAATAGGCACAATTGCCGGATTTGAAACGGCAGTAAGCCCGGGAGATTCACTAGGTGACAAGACAAGGCGTCCACATAAAGTTACTGTTTAAAGTCACTGTAAATTACGGATTTTGTGCTGGAGGCATCACGTACTTCTTCGAAAATGATGCTGGCCAGGTCATTATTGTCAACAGCGATCACTATAGGTCGATGGTCAATAACTTCTTGTGGCCTGAATGGGTTGATATGGACACCGAAGCCATATGGTTTTAACACCACATAATCGATGCCACCGGTCAAATTCAGCCTTATTTATGCGCCATAATTACACACTGCTCGTGAATCACCCTGTATATTTCGCACAAAATCAAACGGGATTTGTGTAACCCTTGAGCTTCATAAGAATGAGAAAATCAGACTGTCACGAAGTACTTCGGTGCATGATTGTGAAAAGATGAAACGACGGCACAAGCTACCAAACTGCCCGCTTTGACATCAATTTATTGTAAAAAACAAGAAAAAACAATTCTTTACTTCTCTGTCCTTAACTTGAAAATTGAAAGGTCTTACTGAAACTGTCTTTTTCAGTTATTCAGCTTCACACAAGATTGTAAATCTAGAAAAAAAAAACACTGAACCGATTTCGCTGGAATCAGTAACCAATCAATTTTGCGTCGTAGAAATACGATGAGTGGTTCCCGAGATAATCGAGCAAAAAAACGTAACGCACATTATGTTCATACGAACATACGACCTTACGTCAGATACGCATACATCATGATAAAACGGGTTGATTCCGATTCTCATGACGTCAAAATATATTGATTTGTAAAAACTGGATATTTACAAAATCGGACCCATACAATAATTTCCTATGGGATGTTAAAAGTGATATACCTATATTTTCTCAGACAGACTGTCTGATTTCGAGAAGTAGACAAACAAAACGTTTCAATATTTTTCCCCCTTCGCATAGATCAACAAGTAATAAGACATAAATCAATCCCTATACTTAAAATCGTCTTCAAGTGTAAATCTACTCAAACAGATACATATTCTTTTATAATTTTGTTCAGAATCTTTTGTTACCAAATATTTGTCAACAGTAACACCAACTCAATTTAGATTTTGACACTAAAATACTGGCAACGATGATGCGACACTACGGAAGACAATTCCTCTATTCAAAATGATGATTGTAGATTCAACTAATTCGTTTGTTGATTTGTTTGCTTAAAAAAAAAAAAAGAAGTGCGTATGAGTCGCAAGTAACTATTGATGAAATGAATTTTTTATCGAAATGAAATTTTGCAACTCAATTTCGAATTGGGCTGTTAGGCAAGCAATAAGCATTTGGCTTGCAGCTATACCTACTCACCTTGGTTCAAAAATTCGTTGAAAATATTTTTTTGTTTGAATCCAAAACCTGTCTTAAACTGAAAAAAAAATATCAAAAACAAACGAATAAAATCCTAGTCTCGCATTTCTTTATTTTCCGTCTAAAATTCAGTCGCTTATGCGGCAACAGCATGGCAGGTCGCATGGTTTTTACTATGTCTGTTTTACTGTTGCTTTTTTTCGAGCCCACCCAAATCTGTATCTATTGTTTCACCAGAGATAATGCCACCCACATGTTGTAGCCGATATAGAGGCACATTACCATAGTCGGCGGCGTATTTGTCGTCGCTTCGTTGCTCCGGTCGATGCCACCACCACTTGTTGCGACTCGTGATTCAGACAGCCCTCGTTCGCCTCGTTTTCGGGCCATATTTCTATTTCACTGAAAACAACAGAAACGATATTGTTACAATTGTTCGCTTGCTATCTTTACTCTTCCTTGTTGACATTAGCCCCAAGTGTTGGCAGAGGGGTTAGTTCGTATTCGAATGGAATTTAAGCTGGGGCGAATGGCAGGGTTAAGACACACAATTAAATCACAATTGCAAGCTTTGTAGTTCGCGATAATCGTTTGCGTGTTTGCTTGTTTGTATTTTATTCTCTCCTATTTTTTTTTTGTGTTCGTTGTTGTGGGAAAAATTACGGTCTTGCTACTTCTATCTATTTGTATTGATTTTAGTTGAGCAGCTGGTGTGTTCTCGTAAAGCTATTAGCACAGTTGTTGTTGCCGACGATAATAATAACGGTTGTTGAACAGTGTTCATAACACCCTTAAGATCCGATACTCAGCTCATTCACTAAACAGTAGGCTTTTATAATACTCCGTTTGGTTTGGTGTGGAAAGGTTTTAGCTTATCGTTATACTCTGTTCAACTTTAATTGTCAGTACAGGAGAGATAGGGATGTTTGCATCTCTTTTTCACTATTGCAGATTTAATTAATGCTATATTCTTTCAAAAGCTCCATCAGTGTTGCCATACTATACACATTAAATTATTGAAAATAGTATTGAAAATGATAAGAGTTGCCATTTTGTTTATTATTTAAATGCAGTGAATAAAATGACGACAGTAATCTCTTATATTTTATTACAAATCTGTATCAACACAGCCTGATTGAATTTAAAAAATTGGCACGTATTCCCGTTTCTGGTATTTTAAAGCAATACTTACTACAAAATACAAATATTAATATTGTGTGACTGAACGATTACCTTTTGCTTCAACAAATCTGTGGCAGCAGGGTACATACTGACTTATGTTTATTTTCCCGTGTCCATGACTCATACACCTTTAAAGCTAAAAATACCAAAAAAAAATATGACAGATAGATTCGCCTATTGCGCATCAGATTAAGTTTTTAACTCATTTTGAACATAAGTCGACTTATATTGTTTTACCCTGATGCCACAGAAATAAAATGCACAAATTTGCCCAATGCCATGTCTTCAACAGCAGGTTATTAAAATAAAACAAAATAATAAACAAATATTTTTTCAAACTGAGAAATAGTTTTCATGTACAAAATGAAAATGCTATTCGGTTTTGAACATTAAATTGAATTTATGAAAAATAAAAAAAAAAAAACACTGAAAATCGTAAGCGCATTTTTTTAAATTAAATTTTATAAGAAAATGTTTAAAAATAAATTTGGTTTGTCAGCTTGTAGATTTAGTAAAGATACATGTGCATTTTGAAATTCGTATTGATAGATTGCCCCGTTTTTAAAAAATCGAAATTTGAAAACCTTGGATTTAACGACATTATAAAACAAATACTTTTTTTCAGAAAAGTGTGTAATCAACATACTAAACGAAGCAAAAAATGAAAAAAAGATCAATGTCAACACTTTTTTTGTCAATACAATAGATTTTTCTATTCATAAAAGCACAGCTTTCAAGAGCTTTCTTTGAAATACAAGCGGTTAAAAAGCTTTTCACATTGTTGTGTTCGTTCTTTACCAGGGCTGATAATGAAAGTATTTGCTCCGAAATACCACAAAGGGAGTATGTTGACGTTCGAAAGAACCATGCTAAAAGAATTTTTCTCCTCATATCTTAATAAATTATGTGGAATATAACATTAAGAAATAATATTTAAGTTGTTTTGTCTTAAAGAAAAATATTTTCGAGAGGATAACCGCGTTTGAGTAGCACGAAAACCACCTTCGTACTCATTTTGCCAGCCCCGTTTTTTTTATACATGATAAGGGTAGTTGATCATGAACAAAAATCAGTCTGCGCTGAGATGTGCAGGAGACATGTTGTGTGGGGTATACTCTCGGCTCAGAAAAATTACAATAACAATTTGTGTGGTGAGTTCAAGGGTGTCACGTCGTTTTCAGTGGCAGTTCGAGGTGACAGGCACCTTTGTAGATGAAAAAGCTCTGCCATAAGAGCAACGCTGACAATTATTTGTGAACGAAGTATAATTGTTTGTTAGGATTTTTTGTTTGTTCTCCCTTTTTGTTTTGGGTTTGGTTTTGGTGTAATCGATATTGCTTTTGGATAGGTACATCAGCTGGTTAGGCTTAAGGGGATGTGCTTCGAGCTGATTTGGATACTTGTTTTGCTGAATTCTTCATAAATATCTAGTTACGATGATGTCATCTTTAATATTTTAAATGCACTCCTTACTCATTGAAATTGACTTTGGCGCAACTCTCAGCTTGAATTTGACACGATAAATGGAGTATGGTTCATCACTGCGTTAATACTCAGGTTAATTTTCAATATCGTTATGAAATGTTCAAAATTCTTTAACTGACCTTATGATTGACATTTTTTACTTCAGGTCAGGCAAGCCATAAGCGTCAAAATATGTGACACATTCCCACAACCCACCAAAAGGAAAAATGGTCTAACTTCTTTAAAAACGATTTGTATTCAGCAGGCAAAAAGTAATTCGATTTATCGCGTCGGGTCGTTACGGTTCGCCGTCAGAGTCATGCTCAAGCTTACCCACATAGAAGCAGGGCCCTGTGGTCTGCTATTTTTTTTTTTTTCCTGGCAAGGTGTGTAACAGAATGAACATCAGACTATTGTCGATTCACTGGCCTCCGAGTCATTCTCTGTTCAAACATTATGCTCCAACACATCGTGTCCGAATGAAAAATTTGAAGCTACAAAAAAGAAGAAAAAGCAAAGAATGTCAAACACAACATCGCTTGACGACAATGAAGCCAACATTGCCTTTGCCATCACATGCACAATGCACATATCACAAAAAAGGTGATGGCGTACTATTAAACGAGCATACAGAGCCGGACACACCGGTCTCATGTGGTAAATGGGTGCTTTGTCCTGTTTGAGGATCACGTCACGTAGTGAAGCGACGTCGTCATTGTCGCCAGCAGGTAGTAACGTCTTTTTTTCTAGTTTAGGTTCCTTCGAATCAAGAGAAGTTAATTGCTTTTCAAATTTTGAGTTTGAGGACGTTGTAAGTCGAATTAATTCGACATCTTCCGCTGTATTGCATCAAAACATTCTCATTCAACTAAAAGAAAAACAAAAACGTTTCATTCATTAAGAATCAGTGTCAGTGTCAGCGAATCCTCAATGCCAGCAATAACATAAGCTTAACATCGATGTACCAACAGGTGGTCGAAATAAAATTCAATCCAACTGCATTTAATTAAATGCTATCTAGTGTCCTTCAAAAAAAAAAAAAAAAAACAAATAATAACAAACCCGCCACAACACAGAAAGCAAAAGTCAATGTTTAAGTTGTCTTTAAAACACTTGAAGAATTTGCTGTCCGCGATTTAACCACTTTCGACAAGCGCCGCCATCCACCCATCGGCCATCAGTCGAATACATATAAGCTTAAATGCCTCACTTTTGTAAATTAATCGTGTGTGTGCACCCGAACCACTTTTAACCTTCAGCATCGACACTTGAATCAATTGATGAACAAAAAAAGTTGATGGTGTTTAATCAATATCTACTGACGACAGCGACGAGCGACAACCAACAACACTACGAAGTGGGCAAAGGCGCGGCAACACCGGGTAAAGTAAAAATTGTTGAGGCACGTATTGTTTCATTCGTAAGGTGACCATCTTCTTAAAAAAAATGTATTGAACAAATATTTAACAATATACCTATTTGAATTAATTAAAGTTAAACAAGGCAAGAACAAGAAGTAAGAATATTTTCACAAAAAAGTGAAGAAGTGGAAGTTAAACTAAGTGGTGGCAACCCTGTTTTTTAAACTCTTTTTATGTTTACTTTTGGTTCAGTTACATGAATTTTGTTGGTCAATTGGTGACGATATTTCAGATGCAAACACATCACTACATTGATTTTAGTAAGGAACTATTAGGAAATGGTCACACTTAGCATTAATCATGCGTCACTGTAAAATTTTCGACGATGAGCTTATTTTTTCACAAAACGAAAGAAAAGGCCCATCTAGATCTTGAACGAAAAAACGCTTGTTGACAGTGACTTTGAGAGTTTGTGCTCATTTCTTGATGTTCATTGGGTCGAGGATTTCTTTTCTTAAAATAAATTTATAAATAAATGTTAGCGATTTTTTTTTTACAAAAATAAAAAGGGCATAAAAAACTATTACTTTGTGTAATCATCGAATAAGTAAAATATGACTCCCGGAAGAACAGAAGACGTTTATAACCAAAAAGCCAAAGCGAAAGGACACGTCAATAGTCAATACCCACAATATAGCGCAGAAGATAAAGGTGTGCCTTCGGAGAATAGCAAGTTTAATGACGTTTCGCATGCATTGTGTATTTTTAATGGTTAAAAATTGTGGTGTTTCAACGAGTCACTTTTGAAGCTTCTCGTACATCCAATGAATTTAAACGGCTTGAATAATAGTCATCGTAATATTTCAACACTCTGTTTCGCAAGCAAGGTATAATCTCATACATATGTAGCTAGGTACTTTGACTGGCTGGTAAATCTGTGCGGAAGCTCAGCCATCTGAAGTTGTAGGCATAGTTTGGGACCCATTTGTTTGACCCCTCAGTTGGATAATTCTTCGCCACATTTTCACTCAAATGTCCTTTATAATTCCATACACTGTTTATCGATGCCAGGAAGCCTCTCCTGTGATAGGTTTCACAAAGCCAACAAAGCGAAACCTCATGCAGAACAAGTGGCACACAAAGTGACGCTGCATAAAAGGAAAAGAGCTTCTCGAGAGTTCTACAATCAGAGAGCCAACAGTAGGAATAATATTCGGAAGTTTTACTAAAAGCTAGAACAGCTGGCACAAGGTCATATAACAAGAACCGATGCATGCTGATATAAGCAAGGGCACGTCATAGTTTAAACGCAGTCGATGCTGAGGATTTGAAAAGACCGCTTCCGCGCGTCGGGCAAGTAACATCCATTGGACATGACGTTAGTCCATAATTCAAGATAAATATCAAGGCTGAAATCTAACAAAGCAGATGTTCTAGCTGCCGAGCTGTTCAAAGCAACAGGCGGCGATCTAGATCAGAGTGTTCATCAAATCATCTGTAAAATATGTTCGTATGCCCGGAATGATACCTCAGTATTGTTTGCCCGAACCTGAAAAAGGGAAATCTTCTTAATTGCGCCAACTACAGAGGAATCAGCCTATTCAACATCGCCTACAAAATCCTCTCTGCCGTAATATGTGAATGTCTGAAGCATTTCTGATTGGTTCTTATCAATGCGGTTTCAGACCAGGAAAGTCAACCATCGGCAGATCCTGGAAAAAACCGATGATCTCCAAATCGATATCCACCACCTTTCCATCGATTTTAAGATCTCTTTCTTCGGAATTTGGAGTCCTACCCAAAGTAAACTACATGACTTAAATTTTGAATAAATTTTACCTTTTGTTTCCATACATTTCACATCCAATGTTACTAAAAAGTCTATAGTTAATTGAAAGCACTTAAACCAAAACATGGTTAAGCCTTTGCAACCAAGCAAATCGTTTGTGACGTTTTTTACAAACCTATCTATGTCGCCCTGTGCCTCGCTTTCCGCTTTCGCCCTAAGATCCCCAATACCCTAATATTAGGTTTGGTCATCATTTTAGAAAAATTGAAAGATGAATGATTGTTCTGTTATATCGTTACTTTTAACTTTACAGTGAAAAAGCGCATGAAAAGAAGAAACTGACAGTACCTAATTATACGTAAAAGATATCAATAACTTTCTTGTAAGCAATGCTGTAATGTTACGCTTGTTTCTTATATTCCTTTAACTTTTGGTACAACAAAAAAAATTGATACCTAGATGAACATTGAGGAACAAAATACAAAAATAAAAAGATTTTGCATTGCATTGAAATTATTTCCATGCGTCCGCTAAATAATTTCACGGTTTAATTGCATGAGCTTTTATTGTCCTATTTCTCCTTTTATTCTCTAGGATTTGTGAAAAAGAGGGCATTTTAATTCCAATTCAATACTACAACCAAGCGGAATAATAGGGAAAAGCGAATTAATAATTTACAAAACTGGCGAGTACATTCGCAGTACCCGGTTATTGTTCCATTATCAATTCCCATCCACAAGCCACCTTTTCCCCCAATAATAATTTCAACAGCGACGTGATGGCGGCAAACAGATAAAAGGAAACTTGGCGAATCCCAATTTTAAGTAATTATTTATTTAAGTTTTCCATTAAGTAAATATTGACCAGATCATACCCTTCCGCTCTGTGCTCTGGAACCGAAACAACTTTCTCCTATTTTGCAGTTAGAAAGAACCCTCAAGAACCCACCTACCAACATTTATACATGTCTCAACACCCTTTTTCTCGGAAGGCACTCAATTCATCCGAGGCGAAAACAACCGCAAAATGATGATAATCCCGCTGAGTTTTAGGTTTACTTTTGTTCTACAGCTTATCTGGCTTTTACTCGACGACGACGATAGTCGTCTCTAGAGCAAGCGGGTTTCTCTTTATTTAAGAATGCATGAGCCATGAGGTAAAAGTTATTTTAGCTTCTTTTGCTTTTCTCCCGTTAATCGAATGGGGTTGATTGAGCCCCATAGACTTGAGTACCTTTCTGCTGCAGTTTTCTACCGGTTTATTGAAGGTATTAAAATTGCAGAGACAAGATGGTGCATCAATCTACGGGAAATCGATTAGAGACGTGAAGCACCATATCTGAGGGCAAAATGCTGTTTTTCTCTGTGATTGTTCTTAAACTGGAAAATTAAAATACTTTAATGATGTCAAGGGTGTATTTTGAGAGATTTTCTTTTGTCAAAAACAAACAAGCTCTCAAGGGTTTTTCTTCGTTTGCTGTTTAAGGAATTAGCTTTGAAAAAAGAGTTTTACTGTCAATAGACGCCATATTGGCCTTAATGGGATTCCGAACTTAGAGCTTGATTTTCATATGATTTATATTTACATAGGTTTCCGCGTTCATACTAAATGCATGAACTGTTGATAGATCATTGCCACTAGTAGAGATTTTCGAAGAGATCAAAGATAAAACAGAGTAGGGGTGCAAAAAAACTAACCTGAAGAAATTAGGTCAGTAAATACTGCCGAAGTGCTAACTATCCATCATAGAGAAGAGTGGAAGAGAAAAAAGTAATTTGTTTGATAATAGAAACATTCTTTAGAAAGAATTTCTAAAAGTGCCCCTGATGGCACTGATCGGTAGGCACAAAGTCCTTGATAGTACTGATTGGCAGGCACAATGCCCTGGTGACACGGATCAGAGGGTACCATAGCCCTTGGTGGCAAATAATACGTACGAAATGCCCTCAAGATCGAAACACCTAACGGTTGTTGGGTACTACATATATATAGTAACCTCAGTTCTCAACGAGGCTTCCCTGGTGTATCAACAAGCTTTCAATGGTTCTTCGATCGGTTTTCAACAAGATTTCCCATGGGTCGGTGTTTAAACGGATAGGTCCGGGAGTAGGTATACTTTGACCGAATAATCAATTTCTGTGTTTTAAGAGGCATGAAGTGTTTACACATTGCAACCTGTTTTTGTTGTTGGCGGTTCGCTCTCTTATGCACATTTGTTAGGCAAACTGGTTGTGAACTTATTTGAGTTGTAAACGTTCACATAAATACCTTTTCTCATAAGTTCTGGGTTGAAGGCGATGTGAATTATAATTTTGTTGTAAGGATTGCTAAACACGAACCCAATCTTGCTTCTTGCACTTGCACCAGTGCTCTGATGGTGGGGAGTAAGATTTGGCAGAAATGTGTCCATTTAAATGGACCAACAGAAAGTCATCTGGCATTTGAACATATAGAGTCGTCTCTTCATCGATTTTTCACGAAACAATATTTTGAGAAACACTGAGCTATGGATACTGATGAGTTAATATAAAATTTGACGAAAAATTCGAGTAGGTAAACAGAGTTTTGACTTTGGAAAAATTTTATTATATAAAGTTTACTGACGTGATAGTCATAAGGCCATGTATGCAAGTTATAAAAACGAGATTTTTATACAATTGTTCTCGAAGAATTTTGACATCTAATTTTTTTTTATTTTCATTTTTTTTTTTTCAGGTGAGTGAACAATTATATAACAACACAAAAGTGAGTACACACCTATATTCATAGCGAACCAAAATAAAACAACTAGGAAATATAGCGTTCCTTGACTTTGTAGTCTGTCCTTTTTTCTTTCTTGAAGTTCAATGACTTATTGAGTCACATTTTTGCATCGAACATAATACTTGTTTAGATTTTGATTCAGTAAAAAATAAATCTCATCTTTGCGAATCGCGCTCCCCATTCCCCATCAGCATACCATCGCAAATAGACAGATTTAACATATTCTCAGAAATTAAATGAAATATCTGCGTTAAGCAAGCAGAAAAGAAAAAAAAGCAAGACTTTCCTTCTAATTATTGTTCAATGCGGTTATCAAGGATTGGATTATATATTCTAATGCTTAGGTATTTGATCCGCATTCACATAGGATACCTCATAGCAAACGAACCGTGCAATGAAATGAAAAGAGCAACAAGGAAAAAAGAGAGAGTGTTCACTCGAATATTTACAATGTAAATTTACATAGTCATGACATGACACGACACCCATTTCTGTGTGTCTATTGTGTTGGATCAAATTTATCATTCAAGCAATTTTTTTTAAAAAATATGTTAAACGCAAAATGGAAGAAGAACAAGGAACAAAAATAAATAGGGTGTCACGAAAAGTATTGAAAACCGCACATTGTGCTTTATGAAGAAAAAAAAAAAACAGGAATTTCTAGGCAGACATATTCCGGAAATATCCAAAAAAAAATTTCAACTTTTTCCGTAAGTGCCATCCTAACAGGAACATGAAAAAGTACAAACGAACTCATACTCAACGTTTGTGTTCTTTCTATCAATCTCATTTAAAAGAAACAAATTTCACGACCCCTCTATACTTGAATCGTTATCTCTCCTTAACTGCCCCCTCTTATTGTTTATCAAATGACACGCAATTCTTAATGTTCCCATGCCGAATATGTCAGCCAGGGATGGCCAACCAAGCATATTTGGACAGCGTAAATGATTACGCCAGGGCGGAAACAGCCCAATTCATCATCAAAATAAATTAATTGCGGCTAATTATATTTATATTCCTTACAACGATGTCTGAGTGCCACAGGGATCACCTTATACTTCCAACGCGGTGTGTTGCTGTTTGCCAGCGACTGTGTCGTGATAGTCCACTTGAAACATCTCACTTAAATCACACACTCATTAATCCCGTCGCGATATAGCATAATCGAAATCATTTTATTTCATCGCACTGTGCATTGCACACCTCTCTCGACTCGCTTTGTCGAAATCCCTGAAGATGTTTCTTCGTCAAGAGTTTGAAACATAAATCATTCTTTTTTGCGAGGAGCAGACAATTTACTGTCTGCCGATGGTAATAGTTTTCTGTTGATCAGAACGAGACCCTGTTTTGGTTTCACTCTTATTTTAGTCAGACAATCTCATGCCAAATTGTGGTGGCGTTGGCAGTGTGCTCCTGTGTTGAATACAGCCAATCTATCAAAGTAAGAAGAAGGTGCACGTCGTAATTGCCGCCCGAAAAAATAAGAATAATTCGAGACGAAAAACATGAATTCTCAAGACAATATTTTTTATTTTGTTCGAGATATGGAACAGTGCAAGGAACACAACAGGTATCCGATTTGGATGTGTTCCAAGTGCGTGTATTTACACTGTAATTTGTTTGTTGAAAATGCTTGAGATGGATGTGAATGGAATAGGGACAATAATTTGGCTTGAAATGAAGGTATAGTGGCGATTTGTGGGGGGAAGGGGGGTTCTTAACAATGTGTTGGTTAATGGGTTGCAGTTTCAATTTAGTAACGGGTGATTTTTTAGCTGGTTTTGTTTTGGTAACACTGGTCTTGACAGCTGACGTGTGTTTAGTACCTTGTGTCACTGTCAAACAGCTTCAGTTTGGCTTGCAATTTAACCATGGATCGTCTTACAAATGAACAACGCTTGCAAATTATTGAATTTTCCTCGGTTCGAAATGTTCATCGCGCGCTGCTTCCATTTTATGGTCGGCATTCTCGACCTTCTGAGCAGTCTATTCAGAAGATTGTGACCAAATTTCGCACCAAATTTACTTTGTTGGACATTGAACCACCAACACGTTTACGTACTGTGCGTAGTGAAGAAAATATTGCGGCCGTATCAGCTAGTGTGACAGAAGACCGCGAAATGTCGATTTGGCGCCGTTCCCAGCAGTTAGGCCCTTGTTACTTCACTACGTTTAAAATTTTGCGGAATTATTTGGGCGTAAAGCCTTTTAAGATACAACTGGTGCAAGAACTAAAGCCAGCCGACCTACCACAACGCCAAATTTTTGGTGAATGGGCTCTTGGAAAGCTGGCCGAGGATCCGCTTTTTTATCGAAAAATTGTGTTCAGCGATGAGGCTCATTTTTGGTTGAATGGGTACGTAAATAAGCAAAATTGCCGCATTTGGAGTGAAGATCAGCCAGAAGCATTGCAACAGCTACAAAGCATCCCGAAAAAGCCACTGAAGTTCTTGACTTGCATGATATGTGGTTTCAACAAGTACGGTGCCACATGGCACACAGCACGCGAAACAATGGCGGGAATTACGAGGCGTAGTTTGGTGAACAGTTAATTTCACGTTTCGGGCCGGTCAATTGGCCGCCTAGATCGTGCGATTTGACACCATTAAACTATTTTTTGTGGGGGTATGTCAAGGCTAATGTCTATAGGGACAAGGCCGCTTCGATTGACGCACTGGAAGCCAACATCCATGCATTCATTCGTGAGACACCAGCCGATATGTGTGAAAGAGTATGCCAAAATTGGACTCAGCGGATGGGCTACCTGAGACGCAGGCGCGGTCAACATTTGCATGAAATTATTTTTAAACATTAAATTGCAAGGTTCAAACTATCGATTCCAATAAATATTTCATTCATTTTTTCGAATTTTTTGTGTTAAAAAAGAAAAAAAACGTTCTAAACCTCTTAAAAAATCACCTTTTACAAGTGTTCTGTATTGGGATGTAATATCGAAGTTTTTTTGAATTCACTTTCATAAAACATACATACTTGATCCAGGATCTCCTTCTAGACCTTGGGTCGTCCAAAAATGACCAATTGTCCAATAATTTTTCTCACTCCAAGACTTCCGGCACTTGATTCAGGTATACCTACAGTATATTCAAACTGATATTCATATGGCCGTTCTATGACTCGTCTGAGGACATTAAGCATTCACTCATTTCCTCATATGGCCATTTTGCTTAGTGTTCACAAAAAAAAGGAAAAAAAAAATATTCACTACTGTAATCAAAAACTTAATATACGAAAATGATTTAGAAATAAAAATATGTAATTAAGATACATAAAAAAAAATAAAATTGAAATACCTACCTCAAAAAAACATTTTTACGTAAAAAAAATTGATAGCGAAATTGATTCCTAATATCTTGCTGATTTTCATTTTTTTTTTTTTAATTTCTTGGAGCTTTTTTTTTAAATATAAAATTAAGAACAAAATGTCCTAAAATTAATCTGCATATGCAATATTCAAGAAAATGTAAATAAACAAATTATTCATGAATTTAAATTTTTAATATTGATCCGTTTTCCAGATAGGAACAGAATTAAACAAAAAAAAAGTTTAAACATATTTTTAAAAACACAAACAAAAAATTAATTTTTTGAACACAAAACAGTTTTTGGGCAGTTATACGTACTTAAAAAAAAGTACGCTGATCGGAATTTTATTTATTGAAAAAATCTTAGAACAAATAAACGGTTGTATGAGTGGTACCGTTTTGTAGCAATACAAAAATATTTTTTTTTTGCATAAAATCTATCAGTGTTCCAGAAAAACTTGCAAGGACGTTTAAAAAAATCGTAGCAGCCGTTTTTGAGAAAATTCAAACTTCTGGTTCTTACCCCAATAAAATTGAATGGCGGCACCCTTAATTTTGGTCTTAAAAATAAAAAAAAAAAAACTACGCGAATTCAAAGGTCTAATTTTGCATGTTTGGACCAGTGGTAAAAGCTATAAGTGCGTTTGCAGACAGACAAGCAGACGGACGGAATCGCCGGGCCGGACCACTTTTTCGACTTCTCTTATCATGTGATCGTCATGTTTTTTTTACGAATACAATATTTGTCATAGTTTTCTATTTGTCGCAAGTAATAAGATTGCCGACATTTTTGCCATCGATCAACCATTTGGTCCTCCTCCATCATTTACGATCACTGGCTGGCGCCATATCTTTCATGCACCGGATGCTAAGGACTTTCCAAACCTTTGACCAAGCATCGAGGTGAGCATATGATATTGCATATAACATAATATTTACATCTGTACCAGCTGGACTATACAACATAAACTTGGAAGCCAACATAAGCACGATGCTGATTGCGTTTGGTTGTTTTCAGGTGTGTATCCATTGATTAGAACCCAAGCCAAGCGTTGTTACAATATTGAGAGTTTAGAATTAGAGAAGCAAATAAAAAGTCGTGTTCTTGTGTGTTTTTTTTTCTCGCTGAAACTTAAGTAAGCCTAACTCTGCTGAAATAAAAAGTAAGCTTAAAAGTTGCCGAATAAATAAGTAAGCAACGTAACTCGTGCGTACGCGCAATGCGATAGTCTTACAAAGCAGCTGTTTCGAAGTAATGCTTAGACACTTAAATTTAAATAGCACTTGAAAGACTAAGCCAGGTTCTGAGGCCTGATTATGGTATTCGCGGTGGGTCGCTTTCAATTCGAACTTTCAAATTCGACTGGCGTCGTATTTCCTTATATTAACGAATTCGCGGCGGAGCGAAAATATTTCTTCCAAAGTGTTGCCAGACTTTTGAACTCGTTTTTCCCTCAGACGGTGCGAAAAATCCCTTTCATCCCACACAGATCTTATAAAAAATCCCTCAACTTACTGTTACTAAAAAAAAAAATATTTATAATATAGTTCAAAATATTGTCTTTAATAATAAGCATCAAATGAAATATTGACAAATTCAAATTAGAAATGTTAATTCTTTTATAATAATTTATAAGAAAAAATAAAAAAGGTCATTTCAGTCCATAAATATTTCGAGCCAAACAAAAAATTTAATAATTATAATAACTTAGGAAAAAAATAAACTTAATGGCTATTCTACAATAATTCATAAAAAAAAAAATAATATCGTATTTTTATAAAATTCATTATACAAGAAACTACACTTGTGTATTTAAAAAGGTATATTTTCTTAGGAATACACATCTTTTGAATTATGTAGGACCAAATGCTCGTCTTTTATTTTCAACGTACAGCAAGTTACATCCTTTGATTGAAACGAAGATCGTAGTAAGCAAACTGAGTTGATAAATTCTGACCCTAACCGATTTCTTTTCTTCGATTAAACATCGGTAATAAGAGAAAAAATTCGTTCCGCTTCCGCATTTGAATGCGGGAAACTTAAGGCTATCTTAACCAAATTTCCTAAGTTTCATATGTTATAAATTTCGAACCACATTTTGTTGAGAGGCAGTCCTTGTAAATAAACTTTTTTTCGTCATTTAATAAGACAGGAAGGCTTCGAAATTCCTCTATAGCTTCATTTGAGCAGTCGACTTTTTATAAAAGTTCTGAAATAAAGAAATTTCTATTCCTTCCAACATTAAACGCTATTTTTGGGTCAAGAAATTCGAGCTGGCAAACAGAAACATTGTCAAAAAGCATTCGTCTCATCAATTCTGAAATGGAAGTTAAATAAGAGTTTATACAATTTTGCCTTATTCTGCCTGGTTTTCTTCGTCTAACTCAGACAATGAATCCTCACATTCTTGATCCAAAAAAAATTTCCTAAATAACTCCGACATTTAGTACGATCTTTAAAAATAGAAAGTTGCTCTTCCCATTGAAGTTTAAAAAAAATCAGCTTTAATAAAAAAACCACCTAAAAAAGGCGGCAATAATAAGCAACATATTTTCACCATAGATGAAGAACGGCGGAGTTGGAACGGAAGACGGAATGTTCTTGTAAAAATAAAATTTTGGTGAAAACCAAAATACGTATTAATCTGTGGAAATTTTTTCACTTATGCGCGTTCAGATAAGAATTAAATTGAACAGAAATTTTATAACGAAAAATCCCTTTTTTTTGTACTACGAGGTTTAAAAAATCCCTTTATCCCTTTTAGCTTAGTTTATCCCTTAAAAAGGGATAAATCCCTCAATCTGGCAACACTGTTCCAATATTACTGTGAGTGTCAACTTTTGGTTTGACTATTTCTAATAATATTCCAGTGATTTGAATAAACACTTTCACCTGTGAAACCGCCAAAAAAAATAAAATTCTAATAAGATTTATTTTTATTTCATTTGTTTACTCATGTCAAATGTCATTTGATGTTATCAATTTATATTAAATTCTTGTATTGTATATTTCCTGTCTTTTAATAAGTTTAACTTAATGTACGCTGTCTTATTTCAATTCAAATAGAAGAAAGCGAAAGTCAAAGATATAATTGAAAAAATGTCAAACCCGCTAGCAAAACTATCTGCCGCGAATCCCATAATCAGACCCCTGTTTGATTTAAATCAGCTGTCCGTCTATTTCTTCTTCCATTTTTTTTTGTCGGCTGGTAGCCTGGTAGTTTTCCTTCATCTTCATCGTTATATGCAGATGGAGTCAATATGTACTTGTATTTTCCTGTATTAACATAAGTGAAAATCCGAAAACTCTACAATGAGCGCTAGAAAGAATGGTCCATATGAAAAGGAGAATAAATTAACAGTTGTTCCTTCACGCTGCGACGGAAGAGAACGGTTGAAGAACACCGTTGAGGACTCACTATTTTTGTAGCAGTGTAAAGCACTTAATTTTGAAGCAAGTGGTGTGGATGGGTAATTTGTACAAAATCGACCAAGCCGTTCATTAGATTTGGAAAAAAATGTTCGCTATAGAATCGTAAACAATGCATTTATCCATGCGATGGTCCTTAACAAAGTTGTTTTGCATGAGCCCACAAAGGTTTCAGAGTTGTTACAATCTTACTAGCCGACCCAGCAAACATTGTTTTACCATATGAGTGTTAATATAATAAAATGTCATGCAAATCAGTTGAGGACTCAGTATTTTTGCAGATAGGAAGCGGGTGTCTGGGTGACGGGTAGCAACTAGTGGGAAGTAGATAGTGGGTAGTAGGTAGCGGGAAGCGTGATAATAGGGTAGCGGGTAAGCGATTGGTGGGGCAGGGAGTATCGAGTAGTGGAGTAGCGGGTAGTGGGGTAATGCGTAGTAGTGGGTAGCGGGTGGGTATTGGAGTACAAAAGTTAAGGTATCTTATTTGAAGAAGTACGAAGTCTGCCGGGTCAGCTAGTCATGAATAAAAGCAAAAATTGAAAAATAGAGTCAAGCAATTTCATTCGCCTTTCTAATGAATCAACTCGCAAGCATTTCATGAATGAATTTTAACCACAAAAATACGTATTTTGAAAAAAAAAAAACACATGTTACTTTAACGTTTGGAAAATTTTTAATTTGTTAAAGTAATTAATCAACTGCTTTGTCAATTTAAAGCAAAACAAACATTTAGAAGAAACAAAAATCAAAACACTTCGTGTTTTCAACGAAAATCATAAATTAATCAAAACAGCTATGAACTCGAAGCTCTCGTTATCTAAACAATTCAAATCCACGAGTGTACGATTTTAAAGTTTTATAAATACACTCTTAATATAAAACAGATGTGCCCTCAGAAATTCTAACGAACAATGTAAACAAAGCTGTTTATGTTATGAAAATCAAACTATAGTTTTACTCAATAAACAAAAAAATACAAATGGTTTTAGTAGTAGAGCAGAGCATGAATCATTTTTATTGAAATTGTAACAACTTTTCCTAAAATTGTGACCAAAAAGTATCACAAGTGCCTTCGCACTTTGTAAGCCCCAAATTGCACTACACGCTTTTCTGCTTACTCAAATTTCTAAATAATGATTTCCCCGAAACGGACTTCTCATTTGGGTCAATCGACAATCAAAATTGCACAAATACCCACTCATGCAACACGCACCGATGTGCCACATTTAAAAAACAATAGTTGTATCCACGATGAAATTCTTCACGTTCACGCTCTCGCAGCAGACCGACTGTGCAATTTTGAATTCCTCATTTTATAAATAGCAGTAAAAACTAAATGATTTGAATACATAAAAAATATATCAGAAATTCAACATTAAATTTTTGAAGCATCAACAAGTTGCTAGTGTGCGTTTAACGTATAACCAGACTGTGCCATCAGTACGATAGAAGCACCGCACAGGGTGCCTATTTCATGCCTCCGGCTGAGTTGTCATTAATTGAGTGTTGAACTTCAAGTCGAAGGTGGAAGAGGATGCAATTATTTGAAATTCAGCGAATTGTGATTGCATCTTTAGAATTATTTCTACTTTTTTTTGTTCTGTTTGTGAATTGCGAATGCAATCGTTGCTTTTGCATGAAAGAAAAAAAAAAATCAGAAGACTACGAGAAGTGCACTATGCACAGATGAAGTGAATTAAACATTTTTGTGGAACGCTAGTGTGGGTCGAAGGAAGCTGGTTCACCTTTTCGTAATTTGGGACATTTTCAAGTTTATATTGAAAATATCTACAATGAGACAGAATTAGCTTTTTATCATTTTCGACATTTGATACACCCGAAAGAGCTGAAAAGAGCATTCGGGATACGTTTTGCAATTATTTAAGGGCCACGCTATTGTAGAGGTATACATTCAATTGAGTTGCCACCGTACAAAATTGTTTGTGCATGCAGTTAGATTAATTGGGGTTAATCGACTGGAAGGTTGAGCTCTTGACAAAGATAAATGGTGATTTTATTCAAACCAATGGTTTTTCTTGTGTCAAATATCAAAATGACGTGTAAAGGGTTCTTACATTTGTATAGAACGCATTTGTTTATTGAGAAAATGTAGAATGGAATATCTATCTGGACAACTATTAATATAGAAAAAATAGCTAACAGATTTTTTTCTTGATTTCTGAAATTAAAACAAGATTAATAAAGATGAAAACGAGGGTATGTTCTTTTTAAATCAAATGTTATTTAGACACTGAGACTGCCTGAAATCTTCAGTTAAAGACAGTTTAATAACAATGGGCCGAGATTGTGAGACTTAATTCAAGGACAGGATAAAAAAAAAAATAAATAGAGTGGTGCGACAGCTCTTGAAGAGCCAAGGCCTAAGTGGCTTACTCTCATCAACAATTCTCTAGGTGCGTGTGAGAATTGAGGGGACCTACAATTTTAACGCCGATTCCGAACGGCAAAGTTGAGAAGCACTTTTTTCATGACAGATGATACTCTTGGAAGTTTTGTCAGTTCTTCGCAAGAGGCAGTGGCCGTGAAGGATGAAATAAAAACTATGGGCCCAGGTAGGAATCGAACCCACGACTTTCTGCTTAGCAGCCAACGCACCTAACCACTAAGCTACGGACACTAGCTACAAGGACAGGATAAAGGATAAAAATGTCATTTTAAGCCATATATAGGTTAGCAGTGAAAATTATTCCTACTACGAAACTTTAAAATGCGATTACAAGCTAATGGACGTTTGTAGTGAAAAAATTACTTCACTACAAACCTCTATGAGGGTTGCTTTCGTTTGTAGTGAAGTAATTTTGTCACTACAAACGTCCATTAGATTGTTATCGCATTTTAAAGTTTCGTAGTAGGAGTAATTTTCACTACTAACCTCTATATGGCTTAAAACGACATTTTTATCGTTTGTAGTAAAATTCTTTTTTCACTGCAAAACTCTATGAGGGTTTCTTTATATTGTAGAGTAATTAGTTCCTGGTTTAAAGTTAACTAACTTCAGTACTTTTTCTTTGGATAAAAAAAGTATCAAAAAAGGTAGTGGTAGTAAAATTTGGTCGAAATTTAATTTTTTTTTATAATTTTTCTGTCTTACTACAAACAAGAAAAACTGAACTACAATCAACTACACACGTAATATCTATGAGAAACAAGCAAAAAAAGTTTGAAATTTTATTTTGGGGGGCTGAAATTTTTTTGACGGTCAAATTTTTTTTTTCTGTACAACTACAAAAAAAAATTAAATTCACTGCAATCAACTACCTACCCTAACCTATCAAAATAAATAAAAAAATAATTTTTTTCAAAACTCGGGTGCTAGGTTCACAAAGCCGCTACGAAGAGAACCGTATGACAATAGGAGAAAGCCAACTGGGACGGTCTCAACAACTTTTTCCGAATCTTTAACTGGTTACTATCCTTCCTAATTACTAATATGATAATTTTGAGAATGTAAACTTTTATCCCGAATAGGGTTAAAAGCATCAAACCCAAGGAAATGTTATGGCTTGGTAGAGTTCCGGTGTCTTAGAGCCAACACAACTGAGGAAAACCGGAACAAGTTTAAACATGACCAAAAATTTAGTCAAACAATACTGCAATGTCCCAAAGGCAGTCAGAATTTTTGGTCATTTGTAAAAAAAGATGAAGAATTTTTCGACTTTGCCAAAACCCTATCAGCTCAAGGAATATTTTATAAGTTGTATTAGACCAATTCAAGTCTGAAACCCACACTAATCTCTTGTCTATAACTTCTAATCCAATAAATTGTTTCGCTGACGACAATACCCTTAGTTTTTCTTATTCGTTTCCAGGCTCACATCCTTCCTCTTCGGATATGGAACTGGAGCGGCAAAATATGATAAGCTCATTTAACTCTGACTAAACAGCATTGTCCAGTGGAGAATTAAAAACCGTGTAGAGTTTAATGCTTCGAAAACTCAATGCTGTCTTGTATCGTTGAAGCGAGATATACCTCCCTTGTCACTGTCCATGAGTCGCACTTGCATCAATGACACCGAACATCTCGAGATTCTCGGTATGTGTATCACTGACCACTACTTGTGGAACGAGCACATATGCGATGTCGCCAAAAATGCCGCAACATGTTTGGGTTTCTTAAGACGGCGCAAGAAATTTTCCTCCCTCTGGCTATTATCTATAAAACCTATATCCATCCAAAGCTCGAGTACAATTCACATCTCGGGGTTGGTGCTCCAGCTCTTGGACGGAATACAAAAAAGCTGTAAGAATGATTGGTGACAGATATATTACTAACTCATTCACTTCTTTGGAACACTGTCGTAACGTTTCTTGTCTCTCCTTGTTTTATCGTTACTTCTACGGTAATTGCTCTAGTGAAATAGCCACACCACCCCTTAAACAATACCACCGTAATTCCCGTGCTTCCAGGAATGCCCAATCATTTTAGCCTCGAGCCCAGCTTCGGTCGTACACTCAAGTATTGAGAATCGTTCTTTAGCCGTACAGTGTTCAGGAATTTAAGACCAATGTACACCGGCACATCCTCTCCAACCCCTTCCTTCTTCCCTCACTGTTTCAATGGAATAATAAGGGTATAAGAAACCCTTTGAGAGTGTGTTTATTATAAAAATAAAAAAAAATTACAAGTTTCTTTCAAAACTAATAGTTGATTCGATGTAAGTCCACTTAAAACATTACTTCTACTACGGTAAGTGCTCTAGAGAGACAGCCAGTTGCAGTTCCCTTAAACAATTCAACCGTAATACCCGTAATGCGCATCAGTTTTCCCTCGAGCCCAACTTCGGACGTACTCTTAAGTATAGAGAATCATTTTTTAGCCGTACTACGTGAATGTGGAGCTCTCTTCCACACTCTGTCTTTCCCAATCATAACAATGTTCAAAAATTCAAGACCAATGTACACCGACACCTCCTTTCCAACGTCTTCCCTTTTTCCTAATGCACTCTCTATCTCTGGCATAAAAAGGGTATAAGAAATCCCTTGAGTGGGTGCAAATTATAAAAAAAAGCCACTTGAACGCAGGCAATCAAAAACTGTTATAAAAAGCAGATGACTCAAAAAACTCTCCTTGTGGGGTGTTTTGAAGCTTGTTGTGAAAACCTAGCCGAATTGCCATATTCCATTATAGATTTTCGCAGCTTTTTTTCTTGCCTATTTAAGGATCATCAAACGGTTACTGGATTTTGAAATGTTCAAGACGCTGCGAATAAGTTCCTTGGCAAGGATGATTCCGATTCGGTGTTTACTCTTTTTTATTTCAAAGAAAGACATCATATTCATGTCTTTTGTCTTAATGTCCAAGCAACTGGCTCTAATTTCCATGTTTCGTCATTTCGATTCTTGGATATCTACACCTATCATGCTCAGCCCAACGTTCCAACGCGCTCAGATTTTCACTAATCTGCGGCAATACTTTGATGGCCACTGGAATAATTCTATCTCTCATACAGCTCCTTGGTATAATTGAATTTAAGGTCACTGAAGTTTGTTATTTTCTTTCACTAGTAATGGTTTCAAACAACGCGTTGTTTAGATTTGTATTATCAACATCGAATGATTTTGTTTTCCACAAATAACACCCTGAATGACTTGCATCATCATTTATATCCCAATAATATTGCAATTGCAACTCTTCCCTGTCATGACTGCGCATCAATTATAATGAGAATTATTTCAAACACATGCAGTTATCATAATTAAAAGTGAAATAACATACAAAAATTGTCGAAAATTGGAAGCAGTCATCATTAATTATGATCACACATTCATTATGGATTTTGCTGTTGGCCGGTGTGGCAACATACAAATCCGTTGCACTCATATTGGTCTTCCAAGTGAACCAATACTTCAATAATAATTATTTTGGGATTTATGTATTCTGTATTCAAGATAAGAATTATTTTATAATGTGCAATTTAGATGTACATTGTACCTATCCTTGTGGATAGTAGAACTACGAGATTCATTGAAAAAACGACACTGATTTTTGGTTACCATAAATTTCAAGGTGAAGCAATAGCTTTTGTGAAAGTACCCATTCTTTACTTTATATTGAACAACTCTTCATCCCTTGAAAGAATACAATTTTTCATTTATGTCGCGCGAAATTAAATGCGAATGATGCATACCCTTAACGATGCTGTGGGCGAAATGCTCCATTGCATTCAGCGACACCTACAATGTCATTTCTTAAATGAGCGATGAGGGAAAATATGAGAGTGCCAGATTTGTATAAGAAACGAAAGCTGAGCATAAGAAAAATGATATTTAAAACCATCATAAAATTTCATATAAACGAATAAAAAGCACCTAAATAAATTGCCAGCTTACATTATGTCGTTTTTCTTTTAAAACTCAGCAGATCACACAATTTCTTTTAAACTCAGATATAGCGAAGCCAAAAATGCATTGGACTTAATTTTTCTTGAGTATTTGAGAATTTGAGAGGTTTTCAAAATACAAATGTATGTGCAACATTTTGGGATTTAACGAGTGTATTACATGCTTAAAATATCAGCTGAAGAACGTATTAACAAACGTTTGATCTTGTGATTGTGTCTGTGACTTTCTAAGTGCTGCACCCATAACGTAGCCTGGTCAGTGAGCTTAAGAAGCAGCCTTTGCTGCCAGTTTCGTCCCCCCACAATACTCCCAAGATATTGGAAATCCTCTACCATTTCTGCCCGTGTGGTCAAGAAATATTTCTTGGAAGGATGAAAAAGTTCCCACTTCGAACCCTTAAAATTTTGCCGGGTTGATCCACGACTTCTGATCTCTCTTCACCCTTTTTATCATATGACGAAGATCTATGATCATATGAAAGAGAAAGCATGCATAATCCGCGTTATCCAAATGCTTGAGGTGAGGTAAACAGAGTCTTTTGAATGTCTTAATTTCCATTTGAAACTTAGCACCAGCAAAAGCAGTATTGGTGTTGGCAAACAGCTTTGCCTAACCCTACTTAGAACCTCAAAATTGCAAGACGTGACATTTGGATCCATCATATAAAGCCTTCATCATAGCAATCAATTTATCTGGGCCCTCTTGCGTAAAGCGAGATAGATAAATTCTCTGTTGACACATGGAACGCCTTTGCAAAATCGGTGAACAGCATGGTGAAGTGGTGATCGATATTGAACCCACTTTTAGATTATCCGCAAGGTGTTGATGCTTGTTTGGCATCGAATGTGGTCCAGCACTTGTATCTTGGCTACTGCAGACAGAACGAATATTCTTCTCCAGCTTACGCATTGTTGATTCGGCTATTTCATTTTACAAAGGATTCATTAGCGAAAACGCGACAGAAAAATGTTAATTCCATTTTTTGAGCTGATTCTCATCCAAAACTTGCAATTATTCGTTAATGTCTCTTACCAAGTGTTGTTTAGAGCTCTGGACACCAGCAAGTTTTTTGGTAATTTTGTTGCAAGTCCTATAGGGTTCATGTATTCCTTAATTGGTCCTTTGTCTTGGGATTTTCATAAAGTCGATTATACGAACTTGAACTCAGCAGTTCTTTTACCCCTGCAATAATTTGATGTCACCTTAGAGATTTTTAATGATTTGTGCATCATCTGCAAATATAAGAGTTTCACTGAACTGAACACAAAACGGTGCATCATTGATAAAATAAATAAAAGGGGTCATAAATGACAACCCTGTGGAACACGTGATTTGACTATGAATATTTGACACTGTACGAGCTAGTTCTATTCTTCATAATAAGAAGAAAACTTGGCAAGGTCTATCCTCGAGATAAGAAGAAATAAATGTAACAAGTCCAGAGGAAAGTCAGTCTTAGCGAACGATCTTTTTACATCCCCATAATTGTTTGCCGACACAATGCTCTTGGTTTATATTTGGAAGTATACAAAAACACGAAACCATCGTATTGGACTAAACCTTTTTTAACATAAACAAATATTTGTCAATCGTGTTTCTGAGTCATTCACGTAAATCATAAGCAAGACTTTCACCCAAAATCATATGAGAATTAACCAAAACTATTTTTCATAAAGTCATAAACTCTCTTAAAAGATTGTCACCTTTGATCTTGAATAAAATCATTAACAAACTTTTGAAAAGCTCACAACAGCAGCTCCATCACAATCCTAACCCAATAAATCTCTTTAATTGCACAAAAAAAAAAAAAAAAACAAACAATAAAAAACACCCTAAAATAGATCACATCAAAATAATTTTTTTTGTTATTCTCCATCTTTGTGTAACTAAGTGTTCATAGGGGAAAAATGCGACCCCATTAAATAAAAATCACCTCAATTCACCTTTTTTTTATTCTCGCACGATGCATTAAAAGTGACGAATGTTTGCTGTCGAAAAATAAGTGCGGATACAAATCAAAGTGAAATATTCTCTCATTCATTAAAAACCATAAACAAAAATGAAAAAAATAGACGAGAAGCTCAAAACAACCCTACACTACACTCAATCGTCGTCATCTAAACATTCCACTCTTTTTTCCTCAATGAAAAAAAAAAAACTTTTCCTTTTGCTCTAAAAAATAAAAACTATGGCCGTATCCCACTTCTGAACTAAAATAATGATTTATTGGATCACTGAAAAAAAAAGAAAAAAACGTTTAAAGTCGATTAGATTTCATTCATATGTGTTACCAGTCGGACTTTAATTGCAATTGCCATCTCGACAGTTAAAATATAGCTAAGAAACTTATTCACTTGAACGGTGCCGAAATTATAGACACGCATCGGCATCAATTTAACGCCAAATCGATGTAATTAATTTTTAATTAATTATTAATTTCCATTCATGTATCTTTTGAGCGAAAAGACATGTTGAGGCAATCCATTGATTGTGTAATGCTTCGCGCAACATGTGTGTCTGTCTATCTAGATTTGGATCAAGAAAAATTATATTTTATGAATTTTCAAAACTCATGCAGTTAAGTGTGAATAAAAAAAAAAATGCAAAAAAAACATCAAGTACAATCAAGATCGATGAATCAAAAAAAAAAAAAATAGGAAACATTGAAAAAAAGAAAAACCTAATTTACGTGGAAACATGATTTTTAGAGCGTAATTTTGAAACACTTTTCGTGTTTTTTTGTTTTGTGTGTGCGTTATGCACTTGGCCTCTCCTAAACAATTTGAAAATATGTAAGAAAGAAACCTCAACATCTGTTATTGTTTTGGATCCGGTTCTTGTTGTTTTTTAATTGAAGAAACTATTAACACGAATCTCCGTGAGCTTTTGTAACGTAATGCTCTTCACATCTTCGCTGGCACAAATAATCAATGGAAGTATCTGTTTGGACTTTTTTTATGAATTTGCTTTTCTTTTGAAGTTTTTCTTGGATGTTCAATAGAGTTTTTTTTTTTGTTATTCAACAACTTGCCTTCAAAAAGTTTTCAGAAAAAACTCTTTAAAATTGTTTTTATAACATGGAACGTAATTAAAGTTTAAATATTTTTTAATCTTGTTAATAATGGATTGGAAAACTTTGGAAACTTTGTTTGTTTATTGTTTAGTTTTTCATTTTTCAAGGGAAACATGAAATAGTTTCTATTAAGAGCATCATTTAATTCCTAAAATTCTTTGTACCTACTTACTGATGTTTAAAAATAGAATTTTTTCGGAAGGAGTGCTTTCATTGGAAATTTAACTTTAAACCACTAATTTTTAACAACAAATTATGTTTATTAATAATTTACGATCACTTTTTTTCAATTAGCGTAATTAGTGTATCCAAAAATTCATCAGCAACCTCAATACCCAAACAATAGTATACAGGGTGTCCGTTAATTCGTGTGATATACTTCGAGATGTATTTCTTGATCATATTCTGAGAAAAAAAATTGGTCTACAGTAAAGTCTGGTAGTGTCCGTGGCTTAGGGTTAGGTGCGTTGGCTGCTAAGCAGAACGTCGTAGGTTCGAGTCCTAGTCGTGCCCATAGTTTTTATTTCATCTTTCACGGACACTGCCTCTTGCGAAGAATTGACAAAACTTCCAAGAGTATCATCTGTCATGAAAAAGTGCTTCTCAACTTTGCCGTTCGGAATCGGCGTTAAATTGTAGGTCCCCTCAATTCTTCACACGCACTCAGAGAATTGTTGATGAGAGTAAGCCACTTAGGCCTTGGCTCTTCAAGAGCTGTCGCGCCACACTATTTATTTATTTTTTTTACAGTAAAGTCTGATCTTGAACTTTGGTGTACCCCGACCCATGTTAAGACTAATTTCCTTGAAAGTATTCATGTTAAGGACGTATTTTGGGCTCATAAGTTTTTAGGGTTGCCAGATATTCAATTTTATATGGTGTTCAATTTTTCTTTTGACTTTGAGTTCAAAAAATTAATGACAAACATAAGGTAAAATTTGGGCTATGAATGTTTAATGGGTAAATTAACTAAAAAAGTGGTATAAAAGAATTGAAATCGGCCGCTATGGTTAGTTATGGATTTGCTTGATGAGGAATTCTCGGTGATCGATGGAAAGGCAGAAATATAACAATCGTGATGGAAATACCGTCCTTTAACTCTGCCCCTTCTGGCTAAACCTAATTAGAAGATTTTTTTTATCTCAACCCAACCTACACGATCTTAAATTTCTTTTTGTGAAGGAATTTTCAGTAAGGACTTAATTTCATAATTCATAATTCAATTTATTATCGTTTGCTTAACACAGTAAGATAAAATATCTTATAGGTTAGTGAAAAGCTATTATTAAAGAATAAGTATTTTTATAAGTAGTATAAAAGATAATTCAATGTAGTTACAATTTATTCTATAACAAAGAAAAACAAAGAAAAATAAGAAGAAAAATAATTAAATTAATTCTTACTATAATTAATGCTCAAACATTTAAAGACGATCGATGATTTCTAATTTCTATCTTCATCTTTCGCGGATCTTCAATACTCCTAATATCGCGTGGAAGACTATTTCAAAGACGAATACTATTTTTGTAAAAAATTTACCGCGGATAAATGAGTTGTCCGGATCTACTCGAAGTAGGCGTTCGTATTCTTTCGAACAAATATCGGGGCTCATGCATGGGTTAGTAAAATGTCAGAAAAAAAAGTAGAGTACAAAGCTCCAGGAAACTTTTAAATGTCATGTTGCTTTAAGGGAACGTAAGGCACCATACGTTTTTCCAATGATTGAATTTATATGATTATCCCTCGTCAAGCAGCGTTAAGAAGAATACCCAGATTTCTAGCTGTATCAGAGTATATAATTGGAGTATTGTTAAGGAATACCAATGGAAAGTAGGATAAGTCTAATGGTTATCGTGAAATAACGGGACAATTTGATTTCAAAGGGTTTAATAAGAGGCCATGAGATTGAGACCAATGTGAAATGCTCTCCAAATCTTCGTTTATACAAGCTACGTGATGTTCAATGAGACCGACTCTGCAACTAAGGTACAACTGCACATCGTCAACGTACATACAGATTTTACAGTACTTTACAATACAAGGAGGTGCTGTTAATGTACAATGAAAACAAGAGTGGACCCAAAATTGACCCTTGTGGAACTCCCCTAGTAGTTGACAACTACTTCCACTCAAGTAAGATTTGATTAAATTTACAGCATTGGATGAAAAACTAAACTCATTATGAAGTTTGTTGCACAGAACAGAGAAGTCTACGGAATCGAATGCTTTAGAAAAGTCTAGTAAAACTAGAAACGAGATTTTGTCTTCATCTATCGATTGTCGCAAATCTTCTGTCACATTTATGAGCGAGGTAATACAGCTATGCCTCTTACGGAAAACAGATTGGTTTGGCGTTAATAGATTCGTACGACTTAAAAACGTATTTATTTGTCTTTGCACTAATCTCTCAAAAACTTTTGATATGTAAGGTAAAATGGCTATCAGAGATTAAAATGAGTATGTTTGAACAGTTCGAACACGTCCAACTTTTTCTTGTGTTCTTGTTCATACTCGTTCGTTTGCAACCCTTATTTATGAATAAATTGATTCATAAGTAAAAAGGCTTGTAAGTCAAACCAAGCAAGCAGAGGAAACTCGTAAATATTTTTCGGTTTCGATCATTTCAAGTCAAATTGATTCACAAGCAATTTGTTTGCTTGTACTTACTCAAGCATGTTCGAGTTTTCGGGTAAAATTGATTGAATGTTTCAAAAAAAAAAGAAAGATGCAGGCTTTGTATGGGTTATAATTTAATGAATAAAAATATTTTTAAATGATTTAGGAGGCCGGATTTGCAGTCATAAATATAATAATCCGCACTGGAAACATTATTTTTCACATTAATTAAAGAAAGGATTTATTAATGAGTGCATACATTAAATGTAGGTTAGGTATGTTATGTTTGTATACCTTAATAGAAAAAAGTGATTGCCGAAGATTATGTCGTGGGAATACGTGCTTCCGGTTGGTAGAGAATGCAGTTTTGTAAGGATATTTTAAATATTGTTACTCTTTTTATGACATATCTGACCTTCTACCTATTACCAAGCTACCTACTACTTTCTGGATAATATATTGTAATCCTTTTCTAGGGTGCGATGTTGACTTGTTGTTATTAGAGTAATAAAATAAAAATTCAGGTATAAAAATACGTTTTAAGTTTAAGCTATGAATGAATAAGTTTCAGTAAAAATTTTTGGTTTTTCCGCATTTTTTTATAAAAAAAAGGTTTTTTTTTTCAATGAGTACATTTTTTAATATTAGGATTCAAGTGAAATCAGAAGGATGTAGAACGTAGTCAAGGAAAAATTTTGTTTTTGGTTATCCTGTCGTAGAAGGGACAGCGAGAAAATGTATGGTATTTAAGGTATGAGATGTGCAAATCGATTCAAAAAAATATGCCAGATATTGTGCATGTTTTACAGCAGAAACAACAGCTGCAACGAATTCAAGAGATCAACAATAATTTATTGAATGATATTGTTATATTCTTGACTCCCTTTAAAGAGACGACCTGCACCCTGGGTGAAACAAATTCATTCAATTTAACTGAATTCAAAGGAAAAATGAAACATTATCTTATGACTTTATTTAACCCTGAGATCAAGCTAACATTCAAGACTTCTAATATCCGCCATGCAACAACATAAGATTATTACAAGCAGCAGAGAAGACTAAAATGTACGATTTTATAAAGTCCCTAGCTCCAACCATTGAACCAAATACGAACTCTTTGGATATGCAACCGTCAGTTTCTTCAAGGGAATGTGATATGTACGCCGATTTTGCTGGAGAAAATTCAACTGAAAACGCGGATTAATTTGCTCATGAAATCAAAATGTATATTGAAACCCATACACAAGGTCCTGTTGTTATTCTACAATGGTTTTTTGAACACAAAAAATCAAAAGAATCAAAATATGTGGATTTTTTTATTTCTATTCGTTTCTATTTTATTCTAAAAATTATACACTGGTATAAAAATTCGAGAATGAAAAAAATCAACCATGAAAATAAACCTCCTGACCATAAATTACCTACATTTCCACTCAGCACACAAATCTCAAACAAACCAAACAATATTTCTCGATTTACTTACAAGCGCCATGAATAATGGAGTGGTGATTGTAAGCGATTCTACTTTCAATCAGTAAACTCGTTTGAACTCGTTTGAAATAAGGGATGACTTGTAAATAATTTTACTCATGAATAAAAAAACTCGAAATTACTTGTTTGATGGTTGACTCAGTTTGATCAAACTCGTTTTTTTTGAGTAAATACCCGAAACTTACAAGCAATACTTGACTCATTTTAATCTCTGATGGCTATGGACCTAAAATCATCAATTTTTGAATTTTTTATGGTAGGGATGACTTTTGCAAGTTTCCATTGAGGAGGATATTCACTTGTTGTAAGAATGTAATTAAAAATATGAGTTATGTATGGTAAGAGAATCGGCAAAATAACTTTGAAAAATATGGGATGAATCTCATCAACAAATTTACGATTTAAGACGTTGCCATCGATATTGTCAACCGCGTCACCTTTAAGTTTACCATACTTAACAATATCTTTTTTTTTTTTAATATGAAAATTATTTGAAATATTTCAATATCTTTATTATGGGTTTGAACTACATTCAAAATCCTTATGAATGGAACTCTACTTTGTTCATTGGTATCTGCAGATGTTTTGGTTGAAATTACTAGTACTTCGCGTTCAATTGCACCAACTTCAGATAAATCGCGCATCAAATTACTTTTCAATAAATCCATTCTAAGGTTTGATGTGTAGCTTATGGCGACATCTTGTATAAACCACATGTCCAAGTCAATATCTCCAGATTCGGGCCATTAATTGCGAAAGACCGAAATTTTGTTGAAAAATTAGAAATTTTGTTTTTTTTTTTTAATCGTGACTTTTTTAAAAAATATGTGTCCTGAAGCAGCCAAACTTTTAGTATCTTCTTCAAAATAAAGTTAATTCTTGGCGGAATACGATTAATTTTAATTTTGGTGGAAATGGCACTTATGAAACCCATTGATTTAAAAGAAAAAAAAAAACATTAGATGCTCCCCTTATTTGCAATATCGCTTACTTATTTTACGTGCAAGGGACTTTTAATAATGCTCTTTTTAAATCTTCTTTGAAGCACTACGAAACCCTTGTGTATTAGAATGCATAAAATGCATCTGCTCGCCGCTAGATGACATTGACCGCATCGATTAAATTTCAGACAAAATAAAAAACGGCTTTGATCTTTAATATCTAGCTTAATATTGCACTTAGAATACTTGATTAAAAACCAAGTTGTTCATTGTTTTACCTGCTTCAATTTTGTTCTTGATAACATTTTCGATAAAACGTATATTTTTGGAGATATTTGCAAAAAATTCACAACCCACAAGGGGTGGCAACCACCCCCAGGGTGATAGCGGAGTTCAAATCATTTTCACTTTTGAAGTTAAGAATAAGATGGACCTAATTCCAAAATTCCATTCAATTCGGTTCACAGTAAAAAAAATTCTGACCAATAACTGCAATAACTGCACTAATAAATCAATATGAAGTAGTGCCTCCAGTGTCGTTATGTTTTTTGGCTGATATGTACATTGTCTGAGTTCGAATCCGACTCGTTCCTGTTAAATTCATATTTCATCTTTCATGGTTACTACCTTTTGTAAAGAAATGACTTTAAAGAGTATACATTTGTCATGGAAAAGGACTTCTCTACTTATCCCTACCTTGTACTCCCCGTCGGACCTATCGCACCTCCATTTTTTTCAACTCAAAATAAGCCCATCTCGTTATTTTGATGAGCTTTACTGAAATTCGGGCAGAGTCTTAGTTTTTTCGAAATCCGTTCTGTTGTTTAAGGTCACATAGGTTATATATAAGTCATATAGTTGCCATTAGTTCCGTAAACTTACAGCAATGGAAATATCACAGTGCAAGGACTCGTCGACATTATGGAAACTGCTTAATAAGAAAAATGGAAGGACACTCAAAATAGGAGTTAATTTTAAAGCAGCACAACTAAAAGAACATTTCAATAATATAAGCAGAACTTTACGCTACAACCAAGTTGCCAGTACGCAATTGCAGATGTTCAAGATGAGATCTTAGATAGACCGATTTCACGAACGGAAGTAAGATGTTGGTTAGATAAATCCAAAGACCGCAAAGCACCCGGCGCTGATGGGATTCCAGTGGAATTCTTCAAATATGCTAATGATGACCTAAAAGATATTCTCGCCAATGAATTCAATCGTTTATTTGAAACAGAAAACATCCCTACGTGCTTTCAACAAAGTGACATTTTTCCAATCCTCAAAATCGGTGACCCTAACCATGCATAGAGGCATATCTTTTCTAAACTCTACCCTTAAAATAATGATGGGTGTACTAGCTAAACGTTTTCAAATTTGGATCTCGCAAAATAAACTTTTGAGTGAATTTCAAGCAGGTTTCCGTGAGACTTATTCGACAAATTTTTATTATTAATACAATAGCACAAAACTTTATCAGAAGAAGAAGAAACTATATGCATTTTGTGTCGATCTTAAAGCTGCATTCGACACGGTGGGATTCTTGTTAAAGTCCTGATGTACGCAGATGATCTGGTTTTGTTTGCAGACACACCACAGCGCTTACAGGCATGATCCATCAGCTCAAAAATTATTGCGTTGAATGGAGACAGCAAATTAATATAAATAAATCTAAAACGATGGTTTTTAGAAAAGGGGGAGGACGATACACAAGAAATGAAAAATGTTTCCTTGATGGCCAAGAGATAGAAACTGTAAAGTCAAACAAATATCTGGAAATGAATATATATGTGCAACAATATGAATATGGAACAGCATTTTCAGGAAAAATTCATCGCAGCTAAGTCAGCCATTAGCGCAGCCTGGAAAAACTGCCTAGAGGATAGACATATTTCTCCAAAAATAAAATACAGAATTTTTCAGGCAGTATCCAAATCAATTATGCTGTATGAAGCACATGTGTGGGGGTATAAACAATACGATTCAGTAGAAAAACTACTTCGATTTTTCCCCAAATGCATTTTCAAGCTACCACAGTGTTTTCCGAACAATATGCTGCTCGTTGAAACCGGTATTTCACCGTTGTTTATAGAAACATTGAAACTACTCTATCCTCCATTACAAAAACTATGTCGTTAAGTTAAGACAGGTTGACAGGTGAGAGGTTGACAGGTTGACAGGTTGGGGAGAAAACTCTGTTTTTTTTTTAAGGAATGGGAGTCATTAGCAGAATTCTAAGAATGCAACTTGGATATAACCTTGGATAATATACCTCAATGGAAAGAAAAGTTTGATAATTTGATTACAGCAGTCGATGAAAAAATGCGATCATTGAAAAAATGCGAAGTTCATTTCACCGAGGAATATATGCGAGCCTTAACCACAATTTGTGTGAAAGAAACTATTTCAACGAAATATTTTCAAACCGTAGCTTAGTGGTTAGGTGCGTTGGCTGCTAAGCAGAACGTCGTGGGTTCGAATCCTACTCGGGCCCAAAGTTTTTATTTCATCTTACACGGACACTGCCTCTTGCGAAGAGCTGACAAAACTTCAAAGAGTATCATCTGTCATGAAAAAGTGCTTCTCAACTTTGCCGTTCGGAATCGGCGTAAAATTGTAGGTCCCTTCAATTCTTCACACGCACCTAGAGAATTGTTGATGAGATTAAGCTACTTAGGCCTTGGCTCTTCAAGAGCTGTCGCGCCACTCTATTTTTTTTTTTTTTTTTAATATCCACAATTTTCAAAATCAGAGAGAAATGATAGACTTAAACTTCATTCCGACTTGCCTATTCCTTGCAACCTCAGAGAAGGAGAGAACGTTTATCTTTTCCTGGGAAAATGCCCCGTATTACGAGAGTTCAGATTGCAGATTTTTTGGAAAATAGTATTGGAAGAATCTGAGATGAAAACGATTTTGGACTGCGCTGACTGGAATAAGCTATACAATTATTGCCAAAAAGCACTGAAATATAAAAGAGCAATTATAAGAGAATTCTTTTAAACATTAAAATGCATAACTTTTTTTTTAATTAATTTTTAATTTTGTCAAACTTGGGCAGACGGCTTTTAAAAGTCATGTCGTAAAACAAATTACATATTATTAAAATTTTGTAAATGAATTCACAATTGAAAATAAATTCTTTTCTATCTATCTAAAAAGATCCGTCAACAATTGAACCCAACTCCTAAACAAGGAATTGATAAACTTATTCGGATCTAGGTCTAATAATATAAATATTACCTTCAAATATTTGTGCAATATTAACACATCAATAGTTTGTTTTCCTTGGTGATTTGAAAACAGCCTGAACCAATTTCTAGGACTTACGCTTGTTATACACCAAGCAAAAAAGCCAACTAATAATTTAGGCTAAGAAAAACGTCAAAGCAAATGTTCCGGGTGCACCAGGATTGAGGGTTCCCCGTTACACAAAGGGGAAAAAATGTCTTTATTATGTTTGAAGGTATGGATTAAAAAATCAGTTTCCACACACTGGCGATTGTCATTAAATAAATAACTAACATCAATCTAAACTGGACGCGAACGCCCGCCCCCTTTAATTATCTAGAAGTGCATGAATACGTAATTTATTTCTCTATTTTAATTTTTTTTCTAATATTATCAGTTATCAGTAATTCACCTGGAAAATTATAGCTTGAACTGAAAGTTTACAAAAGAATTGCAAAAAAACCGAACACCTCAGCTTAATACCACTTAATATTGCCTGAACACGTTACGTGTACTCAAGTAATTCGATACTATCCCGTGACCATATGCAAAAAAATCCACACAATCAGCAGTATAAGCTTTTGCCACTTATGGAATCTAACCCCAATAGGGGTTAAAAGGAGTGACGCTAACTTGACTCTGAGGGACTTTTAGCGACCGCGCGGCTAGGTCGAGCGAATATAATTCACACAATTACAGTAATAAGTGCCATGAAAAATGCAAACACAATGTAAACTCAATACTTTCTTTTATTTTTTTTTTCATTTTGGTCTTCGTGACTTTTGTTTGGACAAAAAATGAACCGTGGGGGAGGTGAAAAATTTCAAGGATGTACCAGCAAAAAAAAAAAATTATAATCTCATCCAGTGACTGCACATTCACATTTGACCTGTCAGACCTTTTTAACTATCTAACCTGGCTGCTGGCGAACCCATTCAACCAACCATGCCGCCCAGTCTATTTAAACATCAAGAAATGCTGACTACTGAGCGAAAATTGTATGCAGCGGAATGCAAACACTAATACATCAAACTCAGCAGGAAATGAACAAAAGGTGAGCACCAGAAAACGACCTCTGAAGAAAAATCTTCTGTCAGCACGCTACATCCGGGACATTTATACCAAAGTATAAACACACATTGTTTATAATATGGACGCCTCCTTTTCCATTCCAAACTTCCAACTTACACACATTTAGTGCGCTCTAAAGAAAGCCCTTGTGACACGTCCGTCCGTCAGCATCTTCTTCATTCTTGGCTCGTCACCATGTCGTCGCTTCGTAACCAAGAATGTAAACAACGCTCACGGAATCCTAGTCGTGCAGGAGCCAAACCTTTTCTCGTAGAACAGGTGAAGCTCTTGTGTGTAATAGTCACTTCAAGAAAATGGATTCACTATGCTCTTTACTATCTCTCATGAGATATTAAAAATAATATATGTAATATGCGCTAAGCGTTCTAAAGTGGCCCATATACTTAATAACATATATAGCTCTTGCCGCCGCACAACGTGCGTCTTGGCTGTTTCTCCACACTATTGGTGCATCCTTTGGAAACGTGGCGGTCGTGGCCCACAATCAAGGATTTACACTCTTCAAATAAAGGGGCATATTATAATAAAAAAATATAAAAATAGCTTAGAAATGAAAATTCATTCCTGTTTTCCCATACGAAAGCAGGGATGTTATAGAACTGATGGAAGAAAAAATGGACTTTATTTCATTCATCACAGCAAAATGTCTTACTTCTATCCCTTATATGTATACCATGTCCTACACTTAGAATTGAGCTAGTGCTTATTTTGTAACTTTGGTCCTAGTAACATCTGTGACAACGTTTATCGGGTCAGCCAGTTGGATAAAAAGTTTTTTGAAGCAAATTCGATTCAGCTGTTCTTAGAAAAAATGTATATGGCATAAAAAAGTTTATCGGGTCAGCTAGTAGTTTACAAAGTTATCAAATAAAAATGATTTAAATGCAGTATTTAATGAAAGTGTTATTATTTTGTACCCTAGATACTTCCAATCTCTATGGCAAAACAATATTAACCGGGTTAGCTAGTAGTATAATAAGTATATCATAGCCGTCTCCTTGTTCTCAGCTACGTTTCTAGCAATTTTGAGTAAATTATTTCAGCTGTTCGAAGGAGTTATATGTATGATAAAACAGCGTTTACCGGGTCAGCTATTAGGATAAAAAGTATTCTTAAGCTAATTCGGCTCACTCTTTCTTATACGTTTTTTTACTTCATAGCAACGTTCATCGCGTCAGCTAGTAGAATAATAAATAAATAAAAGAATTAATGCGTACACAAAAATACTATCATGTCGTTTCAGCCGCTATGTACCATCATAGACAAAAAACCTAGATATCGACTGCAGTGCAACCTGGCAAGCTAATTTGTGAATCTAAGCCATCCAAAGCGCCACCATGCAGCCGCTCAGTAGGAGTTCAGTCATATTCAGACTTTAAAATCTGATGAAAACTTATTTATGTTTAACTCATAAAAATTATAACAACCCTGTCTATCTACTCACAAGCAGCTACCAACCCCCTGATTGCACAAACTCGTTTGAGCTGCAACGCTGCCGCAGGCTCAAGAGCGCCTTTATTATATTTTGCCTTCAAGTGGCAAATATTAAAAGCTGTCATCTCCTGTTTATTCAGGTGGAAAATTGTTTTTAAATAAAAATGAGAACAAAATAGATTGATTCACTTTGTTTGTGCTGGCTACTGTGTTGCTGCAGCACCCACCATCATTGCACGTAAAGCAAAAGTCCAGAAACTGTAAAAGGCTTTCTCTTTTAAATTTGCTGCCTTTGTTTCCTGCCAATCTAACCAACAACAGGTACCTTATACTCTCCCTGCATTCCCATTTCGCCATCGCTGACAATGGTGCACGTATAACTTGCCGCCAGGATAATTCGGCTCGCAAAAGAACAAACAGCGATAAGAAGGGATATAATGACGTTAAGGGGTTATACGTTTACAACAACAGGTGAGTGCTTGTTCTGCAATCCTATACCGATAACCACTGACGACGACAAGTTGATAGCTGATGGCTGAAACGCCTCTGAAATGAAAGAAAACTACGTGCAGATGACACTGACGTCTTTACCACTTTAAAAAAATGCACACGTTTTCATAATGATTGTATGTTTATAGATTGCACAGGAAAAAACAGTATCAACGACGACGACGATGCGACAAACGTGTGAATACGTGCGAACATGATTACAGTTCGAAGCTGGGTGAAAACCAACCCAGAAATCGAGTTTACCAATTTTCAGGACAGCATAATCTGGTGGTCTTATCGGAAAACCAGAGGAGAAGTGTTTGACGTCTCCGTAAAAATGACGGAACAATATGAAAACAGGCCCGCCAAAGAGACAGGCGTTGAAAATTTTAATTAATTTAATTTTGCCAGCAATCCCCGGGTAATAGGTCTATAGTGTTGCTTACGGTTAGTACTATCCGACAGGGAGCACCGGGTGGGATTATATTGCCAATATCGTCCCCCACTCCACATCACAGTCTAACAAAATAATCACACATAAAACACAAACGGATTATCACTCACATTCTTCTCCTCCCCCCCCCCCCCCCCCCCCCCTTCCGCTGTTGGCGTCGACTGAAATAAAATCAATGAAACTGAACGATTCCAAAACATTGTCAGATTAAAGATGAAAGAGAAATTTCACAGAGAGTTGAAGGATATTTAACAACATCCCCAGGATCATCAACGAGACTCGAGACAGCAGGTTTAGAGGAGGATGGCGCCAGTTTTCGGCAGCGGATGGTGCAAAACCCTAATTGAAGGAGTATAACTGAGATTTTCTTGCAATTACATCTGATAAATAATTGACAGGAAGAAAGGGCGAGAGTAGAAACAGTCGTGAGTAATTTTGTGTCAGATTGTGATGATTGAAGAAACGAGTATAGGTTGAGTCGACTCTCGAGTCTACCTCAACTAGTCTCTTTGAAAAGGCGACGACGATGAGTTCTGCAATGAACAAAGAAGGGTTCCATATATATATACATTGGTATGGTTGTTTTTCGTCTTGTTTAAAGGTTAGCACTCTTGTTTATCTGAGATTTAAGACTTAGTGACAGAAACAGCAAATTGTCTGAATTATTAAGCTTGCTATTTTAGTTTTTGGGCTTATATCCCTTTTGCTTGGGCTGCTTTGCAGAGGGTGTGTGATTGGGAGGTGGCTGTCAATTATAATTTGGCATGAAACAACTTTTAAGTCATCACACCTGCTCCTTGGATATTTGTGTGTGGCAATTGTTTAGAGCATTATTGGGAATTCAACATCTGGAATGTGGCATGAGTTTAAGTTATTCCTTTTGATAATAATAAAATAATTTAATCAGAATTTCTGTAGTCGTCTCATTAAGATTGAAACAGTTGAAAGTGGGATTGGTAAATTTGAAGCGTTATGCCTCGTGCCAAGTTGATTGGTAATTTTAAGACATTTGTTAATTACCAAAATAACTTGAAAAACTTAAGATTAGGATTTTAGTTTGAACAGAAAATAGCTGCGGCATCATATCATCATTGGTGAAAAGCAAATGCGTGCCAACTGTACCGCGCTTTCCAATAATCGGAGGAAGCCAGCTGGAACGATCTCGATACGTTCTTCAGGATTTTTTCTTTCATGAGGCTCTCTTCTTTCTCTAAAGTGGCGATACGGTCCGTTGTGGGCTTGGGCCTCAATCAATAGTCTTCGCCAGCCAGCTCGGTCCCTATCGAGCTGTCTCCAATTTTGTACTCCAAGTTGATTAAGTTCCTCTTCCACTTGAGTGCACCACATAAGTCGTGGTCTTCCTCTCCTCCTATGTCCATCGGGAAAAATGTCGAAGGACCGGAGCATTGGTGTCCATCCGCTCGAAATGACCGAGCCATCTGAGTCTGGGGAGTCGTTGTTCAACCCGTAAAGTTCACTGTTATATCTTCATTCCCCTTCAATGCACACGGGGCCAAAGATGACCCGAAGAACTTTCTTCTCGAAACAGCCTAAGGCACTTTCATCGGATTTTGTCAAGGTCCATGCTTCTCACTCAATTGCTTTCTTAGCCCAAAAAAACTGCGATTAGCCAGAGTTATTCTTCGTCTGATCTCGGAAGATAGTGCCTGTGGTGCTGAATGTGGAGTTTTGCACTACCTTCTTGAGTGCGTTAAGGAAATCGGATAAAAGTGAATTTCCTTGTCTGAATACATTTTTGAGATAGAACGATTCCGAAAGCTCGTTGCCAACCTTTATGGCGCAGCGTAAGTTTTGCACAAGGGAACGAGCTCTTAGCAGATGCCAAAACTAGACATAGCTATATACAGTTCGTCGCTGTAGGTCTTAAAATCGATGAAGAAGGTGGTGGGTGTCGATTTGGAGCTCGTAGGTTTTTTCCAAAGTGCAAAGTTTGTTGATGGTTGCCTTTGCTGGTTTAAAGCTACATTTGATAAGGACCAATCAGATTATTGGCAAAAGGCTTCAGACGTTCATTTATTACGGCACAGAGGATCTTAGTAAGCGATTTTAAGTAGGCTGATTCCTCTGAACTTGGCGCAATTTAGAGGACCTCCCTTCTCCAGGATTGGGCAAACAATGCTGAGGTTCCATTTATTGTGCATGCATTCTTCCGAACGTATCTTACATATAATTTCTTAGATCGTCGCCTACGGATTTGATGAACAGCTCGGCAACTAGACCATCTACTTCAGCGACTTCGAAATATTTCGGCCAAATTGTCGATTTCAGATTCTATTTTGTCCTCGCTCGATGAACTTGAGCCAACTGTTTTACCTTCCCAGTTAAACTTCCGAACTTCATTTCTCCTGATCGCTCTCTCAACATCCGTGATCTGTCGTTTCTCATGTTCCCTCTGAGAAGACGGTGTTCCCCTTTTCTCTTCTGCCAGTAGAGCTCTATTCTATTCTATTTCTATGCAGCGCCGCTTTGTGCGCCTTCTGCTTGGCTGCAAGGGCCTGCTTACATTCTTCCTCAAACCAGGGTTATCGATATGGTGGCATCTCTAACAGGAGATAGCGTTCCGAGGCGATATTGGCTCCTCTGAAAATTCGAACATCTAGAATGCTGAATAAGTGCCTTCCGTCGATCGCAATAAAATCAATCTGGTTGACGGTTAATTGAACAGGAGATATCTGTGTTCCTTTATCGATGTTGAGATGTAGGAACCACGTACTCGCTAATATGCTAATGTTATAACTTGACCACTGCTTGTATAGAACTCGTCTTTGGTTTCGTCGTTTTTCTCTTTTGTGGGGCATGCATACAAGCATATTAGGCTAAAGTTGGCGAACTCAGACGTGATTCGCAACGTCGTTTTTCATCCTTTTTTTACCCGGCACGTTTAGTGGCGTGTGCGTTACCTCCTACGCAGAACGCGTGGGACCGAATCCTGCTCGTGCCCATAAAGTTTTTTTTTCATCTTCCGCTGGTATTGCCTCTTGCGAAGAACTGACAACACTTCCAAGAGTACCTTCTGTCATGAAGCAGTGCTTATCAACTTGTCCGTTCAGAATCGGCGTTAAATTCTTCACACGCACTTTGAGAAATGTTGATGAGTGTAACCACTTAGATCTTGCTATTTACACGTCCATAACATCGTATTTCCTGGATAGCTGTAATATCTGCTTTGTTAGGAGTCTAGCAATTGATGAAAGTCGCCTTATTGTTCGACAACACGCGTTCTAGTAAAGGACCTAACATTCCAAATGACTGCCCTTTAACTCATTTGCAGCCTTTTTATCATGTTGAATTACCTCGGGATGTACGTCATCAACGAGTTTATAGACGCACATTTCTGATCTCAAATCTTTCCGAGTAACAGTGGTGAACTACGTTCCGTTGCAACACCATATGTACAAAAAAGATGTCTATAAAAAACTATTACCAAAGTCGAGAAAAAACTCATAAATAGTCTCACCTCGATGACCATAACTTGTTTGCCTGACTTGATGTGCCATACATTGAGAGTAGGTACATAAGTGTACACATGTCCGACCTCTCCATACCCTCTGCATAACAATTTTCTGTGCCGTGTGAAAAAGTTCAAAAACCAAGTCCCTGACCATGTACACTCCATGTAGAGTATCTATGTAAGGGCACTAGTGCACCACTCACTCTAATTTATAATTTTTTATCGACCAAAGCACAAACTAGAAAAAAAAACCCAACAATTTCTTTAAAAAAATAATAATTCCACGAAATGCTCATAAACAAATTCTGCCAAACAAAAAGCAACAATAAACTTGAATTCTAACCATTTGAGCCAATGACCACGACCGTGAACAAGACCCAAACTACACCAACTTACCACAAAAAGTCACTACCGTTCGGCAAGGTAACTGCCGACTAGTTATTCATTTGACGTTTGAAAAATATGCACGAAAATGAATATTCCGTGGAAAAAAATGTAATTTGAGCGCCACAATGAGCTAACGATGATTACCTCATTTTTTCCTATCGGCCACAAGTCACATAACTACCAGCGAATAGAGCTATGATCGTTTAGAGGTGGTGTCCCACAGTGCCAGTCCCAGAGCGGTGCTTAATGTCGTTTAACTCTGTGTGTGGGTCACACCTGTGCTCTCTCAAGAAGAAAAAAAAAACTAAAGCTGTTTTGAAACATGACTCCCATGAGGTTCAACCGGCCGGCAATTCATTTTATGGAAAAATGTTGAATAGATTTTTATCATTTTCATATTTTCTCGATTCTTCACAATTATTCGAGTTTGTTGTTACCCGCCATTTGGTCTGCGCCAGTGCCGTAGATGGAAAAAAAACCAGTTATCCAAGTTCGACCGTGTGTTGTTGCTCAAATGGCTCAAATGATCATTGGTAAAGATCGTTCGGTGTAGGGGGATGTTTGAACATTTTAACATGATGGGGATTGCGAACCGTCAGCTGGCTATGAACTATGAAGTCTGTTGTGATGATTCATCGCTTCTATTCATTGATCAATTCGAAGACTTGGCGGATCCCACTATATGGCAATTAAAAACAATTGCAATAGAGTTAGAGTTGTTATTCCAATGTTAACGACGGAGACAGGGGGTAGGCAGCGGTCAAGCCAGTATCGTTAAAAATATTATTATGACTTATGCATTATACAAAAAATGATGTCATTGCTGGAGGCGAATTAATTGAAACTGAATCTGAGATCGTAAATTATTATTAATTGGGCACTGACACTCGCTTTATATTCACGGCACGAAGAAGCGACATGGTTATAGAAGAGAGCGAAGAGCTTTTTCTCTGTTCCATGACCAAATCGTTCCAAACGGGCTATTCGCTAGTGTGTAATTGTGTGAGTGTATACTGTTTTTCTCTGTCCCCTCGACTTAAGTTAATGGTGGAGCTTGGCTTGGAGTGATGTAAGAAAGGGTAAGAATTCGGTGAGCAAATAATACTCAAATTATTCGAGTTGTTTGGTCGAGATAGATGTTGAATTACTGTTTTTGGGAAATTCATAATTTGTCGCTGCTTAATGCCTGGCTTAATAAATATAGAGTGGCGTGACAGCTCTTGAAAAGCCAAGGCCTAAGTGAGTTACTGTCATCAACAATTCTCTGGGTGCGTTAGATAGGATTGAGGGGACCTTGAATTTATCGCCGATTCCGAACAGCTAACTTGAGAAGCACTTTTTCGTTACGGATTGATACTTTTGGAAGTTTTGTCAGTTCTTCGCAAGAGGCAGTGGCCGTGAAAGATGAAATAAAAACTTTATGGGCACGAGTAGGACTCGCACCCACGACGTTCAGCCTAACATTCAACGCACCTAACCACTTAATGTAACCCTTAACGACAAAAATGTTCGCCGAACATGATCGTTGCGCTATAAATTCGTTGTGCAGGGGATGGTTTGCCAACTGTTCGCTGTTGGCAAAAATTTTCGATTTTCTTGTGTTCGTCCGTTTTGTTGTTTGCCATGTAGGGAGATGATCGCGAACAAATCGCATTTATTCTATGAGATAACACATTCAAGAATTATGTGTTTGCCATGTAGGGAATAATGCAAACGAGCATGTTCGGAAAACATGTTTGTCGCTTAGGGCTACCTTAAGGCACGGGGAAAAATGAATGCAAGAAACCGATGAAAATGAAATGTTTGGAACCAAAAGGTTAACTTAATAATTTGGTTCTTCTGGAACCGCATTTTAATTTCTCTAATCGTATCAAACCTTTTTAGTATTTAATTAATCCCATAGGAAATAAAATGTAAAAATATATATAAACCGATGTACATTGCCTTCATATTTCTTCAGTTTCACAACATCTTAAGTTTTACTCAGTAAGTTTTGGAAAGTACGTTTCCAGAAGCAGACCGCTTACAGCTTCAAAACCTAAGGCCATTGATTGTGTGCTAAGCAGTCCGCCTCCAACTCTTCGCTGCCTGAGAGTGTCATGACTCCTGAAGTTCTTGAGCCTGTCAATGATTCCATGGGACAAATATTTTCTCGCACTCGTGCTGTGGCAAATGTCCTTAAGGATCTCTACATACACAAATCCGCTAGCCCGGTTCCCGGATGATATCCCCGCTATTGTTCTTAAGAGGTGTTCTTCATCGCTGGCAAAACCCTTGCGTAAGCTTTTTTCTATCTAATTCTTCAGGGCTCGTTCCGAGTTGTTGGAAAACAGCATTTGTCCAGCCTATAAACAAAAATACACAAAAAAGGAATACATAGAAGCATTATTGCGAAAATTAAAGTACGACTGCAAACGATATTAAAACGTTGACTGATTTTTAACAAAAATATAACTATTTTACTCGCGTTTGATAGAAGAAGTTTGTCGGATGTTTAAAAATATGTAAATGTCAGTTTTAAAAATAAAAAAAAGTGATGTGTTTGAATTTGGTGTTCGAGGTCTTTCCCAAGATACTATGGTTGACTTTTGATTTAAGGCCAAAAAGATGTGGACTGTTTATTCTTCTTCCTTCTGTACTTGACAACTAACATCAAGGTTGAATTTGTTTGTTATATCGTAGAGGAAAGTTTGTGCGTACACCTACGCATACATGTCACCTTGATTAATTTTGCATCGAAGCAATCTGTTCCGAGTTCCGACTATCCTATCGGAGCATATTTTCCATTCATTCAAATTAACTTTTCCGAAGCTTCGGGCTTAAAAATTATGAATTGAATATTTTTGAACAAAAAAAGTATGATCTCGGAAATGATATTAGATATATAAATGATGGCAATACTTTGAAGATCTTCAGTATCTCGTCTCACAGTTTGTATTCAAATAAAAAAAATAAAATAAAAAAAATTAAACAACTTTACAATCAATCAAACTCCCACAATTTATGCGAAATATGTTTGTGAAGGAGTTGAAACAATTATTAATGTTTTAAGTTCTCATTAATATTTGTCTTAACTTAAGCCCTGTCTTCTAAAAATATGAATAGTAAAATATGCAAATTTTTGAAATATCAAGTTGATTTAAATCTTTAATGATTTGTATTCTTTTTTGGTGGCAACTGTCAGTTTCCTTTTTTTTTATAAAATCTCCGCAAACATTTCAACTTATAAATTCTCCAAAATCGCATTAAATGATATTCGTGACATGTATAGGTATTTTTATGATCATTTTGTATCTAAAAAAAAACAAGACGAAAATCTTGACCCTGAAAATGTCTTCAGTGTGTATCGTCGACGTTATACCAAAAATACAAAACAAATACCAAATTTTTAGCCCTTTTGTTTTTTTTTATAAAAAACGTTTACATCCACAACTAATATGCACATACACACAGACAAAGTATCAAAAACAGAAAAAGTTAAAAAAAAAATATCCAAACAACAGCCCACATTCACGATATATGTGTACAATGTACATAGTAATGTTCCCAGAAAAAGATCAATCGCCGCTTGCTTGAGCTTGAAACCGAATGATAGGCTTACATGTTTTATTCTTTTTGTTATGCCATTAATTCTTAGGGTACGATTGACTTTTAGAGTTCATTTGAAACGCAAAGAAGAAAGCGGGTTACAAATAATATCTGAACGAAGATTTTGTATATTTATCATGCGACCAAAGATTTCAAAACATAACGAAGAACTATCTTAAAAAAAAAACTTTGTAAGTTATAGTAACCACATAGTAACAATAATTTTTCGTTTTTCTAATCCTTCTCGTTCTCACATAGACGAAAAGAAACAAAAGTTACTCAATTGGTGTCATATCCTTATGATATTCGAGTGGCAACAATTGCTTGAGTTCGTATAAGATATAGGGAACCTACGGATTTTTTTAAATTTTGACTATTGACTATTGACATCACAGTACTTCGCACATAAATGCAACGAACTACAGACACACACAGTACTGGCGACTGAGGCCATCGGCTGATTTTAAATTTTTTTTTCTTATATTCCTTCGTAAAACCACGCTCCATGGTGGATTAGCTAAGTAGACTTCAGTTAAGACAAAATTAATATTTTCTAGCACTTTCCACTTAGTCCACAGAATGAGGGTTATAGCGTTTTTTTTTTTTTTTTTGGTAATCCGGAATTGGTACACAGAACTGTCCGATTCCGGATACCAAACGAACATGCAAACACATTTTTTTGCTTCTAATGGTTGAATGTCTATGTATATGTAAAACATCATATGCAGAATTGCAGATAACGTGACATTACATATTTTTATTTTCTTTGTTTGTAAACATGGCGGCACATACGTACGTGCAAATGTGTGCATGTATGCGTGATTCTGTTTTTGATTCTGACTTCAAATTCGGAATCGTTTTTCTGTTCTATCCAGAACAAGAACTGTCATCTTTTGCCAAGTGAAACAATTCAGAATCGTTCGGAACAGTTCCGGACGACCAAAGAAAAACGCTAATAATCGTTCGCTATTCTGTGTTCATTAATTTGGCTGCGAGTAACACAATTCCATAAAATATTGCATACTTCCAGGCACATATCATAGGGTATGCAATAAAATAAATTGTTTCAATTAAGTTTTTCTTGTAGTTTTCGCTAAACGCTCATCCTCTTTTAGATTAAATTTCTTATATACTGTGATGTTCGTGCAAATTTTATCTTTTTCGTCTGCTTCGTAAGCAAGCCAGCAGACCGGTTGAAATTTGATGATGATTCTCCACTTCTCGAGTTGTGCTTCTTCACTCATAAAAACATTGAACAAAAACCAATACAAGGCAAAAAAGTAATAGCATGTGAATATGTGATTAAATAAAAACAAATTAAAACGAATGCGTGACTTTGCAACTCTTTTAGTTTGTTAGGCCTTTTTTTAATTCATGTTCCACACTTGGATGAACTTAGAAATCTAAGTAATTCAGAAAATAGCTTAATTTTCTTATAACTACATATTTTCAAATTATAATTATCTTTGGTGTATGTTTGTTCATCGAAGCCTGAAACGTAAGTAGAATTCATCCTGTCTTCTTATCTGAGATATGTCAGATTTAAAAACTTTGCATTGTTTACTGACTTCGCCTTATATTGTCATTCCGTAGTAAGTCCACCCTGTAAAATGTCCCAAGAGTTTGATACAACATAAAAATCGGTTTGCTTCATCTTCTTCTCTCTATCACATTTTTTTTCGTTTCTTTTTTATTATTTATAACTTATATGCCCTTCAACTTCGTTTTTTCTGCATTTGTGTGTTCTGAAACTGATGAAGAGCAACACTGGCCATTAAAGATTTCGTTTGTGTTGGATGAAGTTTTCGTTTTCAAACACATTGCTGTGGACTTAATTCAAGGTCAAGCGTGAGTCTTTCCCTTTTGCACCAAAGCCTTTGTTGTCTTATTTCGAGCCTCTGTCTGTCATGAGGTTTTCGGTTTCTCTTTTATTTTGGGATCGTGTGTAGACGACACCAAAGGAAGAATAAACACAAATTATCAAATTAAATGAAATGAAAAATTACCTATACAAAAAGTGAGAGCTGAATTTGTGCTTTCGATAAGGAGCTTGGAAGTTGATTTATTGCTATTTCTGCAAAGTGGAAAATATTTAAATTAATAAATTTTAATTTAATTCAAGTCAACACTGAGAAGTCTTAGATTTTTCGAACCGAGTGATTAGGCTGATTTTCACCACAAAAACGATGCAGTTGATAGATTTTCATTCATCCTTAAGGTGTTATGCGTTTTCTGGGTCAGGAGAACAAGCTTCCAAGCAAAAAAACGAAGTTTAAACCAACCATATTCTCATATTTGATGAGAAATATGTATGAAGAAAATTAAATTAAAAGTTCTCGTAATATTAATTCTAGTAGTAACTCAAATGCTAATTCTTTTATCCAGGGTGGTTCTTAAAGAAGTAATAAAGCAACTTCTACAGTTCTAACGAACAATGCCTTAAAATCTTTTTCTTTAAGAATTCCATCTAGTGGCTAAATCGTTGAAGAAATAGCTATCTACTGACTTGATTGAGGTGGCAATCCAGTTCGTTTCATGTAGCTAGCTGGCTGACTTCAGTTTTTCATGTTGGTTGACGGCCTTTACCAACTAAATACCTGAGTTTCAGTAAAGTTCTGCTTAAACAAGTCTCGATTCGATAAAGCAGTGTTGTCCACTTCCTTTACAAGACCCAGTCATCTTAAACCACGGATCTTCACTTTTCTATCTAGATCTGTTGCGGTCTACAGTCCGTCTTAGTTTTGGTATAATCGTTGTCTACATTCTAGTAGATTTTTCACTCGGTCTGATGTCATGGTTGTGCAGTAAATATAAACCTTTGGTATACTGCATGCAGGTCAAGCGCGTTCGTTATTTTATTATGCAGAATGCGTGGGTTCGAATCCGACTCGTGTCTATTCAGCCAAGACTTCCAAGAGTATCAAGAAGTAATTCTCATTTCAGCAGTTCAGAATCGGCATAAATTATAGGAATGAAGTCCCTAGAGCGTTGCCTCTCAAAGAACTGTAGTATCTACCACTTAATTGTTTGTTCAACACTTTTACCAGGTAGTGCTTATAGTCTTGTGCTTGAGATTTTACAGACCACGATGAAAGTAGGTGGCAGGTATCGACTTCAAGCTTCTGGTAAGTTTTGTGTTTTCTATTGAAGAACTTCTTCAGGAGACCAGTGTCTATGTACAAAGTAAGTGTTTTTAAGAAGGTTTCCAAACAATATTTGGTGTTTGATTATCTCCTGTTATTTTGTTTAGATCGACAGATAAACCTTACTATCTATCTGAAGCTTCTCGTCAACAATTGGCCGTTTATGTAAGCATCCATAAAGAAGAACTGTAAACATTTATTTCTAGTTTTGGTGTCCCTGCTGTTTGCTTGTTCAAAATTACTCACGTTGTTTCATCAAGGTTGCAAACGAGCTAATGGAATCATTTGATGTCAAAAAATAATTCACACAAGGCAATGTACTGTCATGCGATATCTTTAACATCGTACTTGACACAATCGTCAACACCAAATGTGCAATCTCTGTAAAGCCTGTTGAACTCCTCGCGTATGGATGGCCTCGTTCTAAGACAACTTAGAACCGAGCTGATTGCCGGAAACTGTTGGTTGTGGCCCAAGTCCACAACGCACTATTGCTCCACCTTAAATATGTAAGTAAGACTTGATTTCACAAGAAATGATCTGTCACGTTGTTTTAGTCAATTTTTCTTACCGTTCTCATAGGTTGCAGATTTAATAGGTTTTATTTAATAGGCTACTTATGTTTCATCGGACTTTAGTCTTCGATCTGCGACCAATACATTTAGATTCTTAGACCTTTCAGTCTTCAGCTCAGAAGCTCTTCAATTGAATTTTACTTCTAATCCAATAAATTGTTTCGCTGACGATAGTACCCTTAGCTTCTTGTATTCGTTTCCAGATTCACATCCCTCCTCTTCGGATGTGGAACTGCAACGGCAAAATATGATAAGTTCATTAAACTTTGACTTAAACAGCATTGTCCAATGGGGAATTAAGAACCGTGTAGAGTTTAATGCTTCGAAAACTCAATGCTGTCTGGTATCGTTGAAGCGAGATATACCCCCCTGCCACTGTCCATAAGTGCACTTGCATCAATGAGACCGAACATCTCGAGATTCTCGGTATGTGCATCACTGACCACCTCTTGTGGTCCGAGTACATACGCGATGTCGCCAAAAATGCCGCAAGATGTTTGGGTTTCTTAAGACGGTGCAAGAAATTTTTCTCCCCGTCTGATCTGGCTATTATCTATAAAACCTATATCCGTCCAAAGCTTGAGTAGAATTCACATCTCTGGGCTGGTGCTCGAGCTACTTACTTAAGCCTCTTGGATGGAATTCAAAAAAGAGCTGTAAGAATGATTGGTGATAGAGAGATCACTGATGCATTCACCACTTTAGACCACCGTCGTAACGTTTCGTGTCTCTCTCTGTTTTATCGTTAGTTCTACGGTAAGTGTTCTAGAGAAATAGCCAGTTGCATTCCACCCCTTAAACAATTCAACCATAATACCCGCGCTTCCAGGAATGCCCATCAGTTTACACTCGAGCCCAACTTCGGTCGTACGCTCAAGTATAGAGAATCGTTCTTTAGCCGTACTACGCGAATGTGGAACTCTCTTCCACACTCTGTTTTTCCCGATCATTGCAATATTCAGGAATTTAAAACCAATGTACACCGGCACCTCCTCTCTAACCCCTTCCTTCTTTCCTAAAGCACTCACTGTGTGTATGGCATAATAAGGATAAAAACCCCTTGAGTGTGTGCTCATTATATAAAAAAAAAAAAAATAAACTTCGCAGTAATTCTTTGTCCTAAAAGTCTGTTAATATAAAGTTATCATAGATAACTTCATAGCTAGTTGTATAAAGAACTTGAAGAAATATCGTTGCAATTATTTATATGCCAGTGTTAGACTGAAGCTGGTATTTCAATACGACAACAGTACTTTTCATTTTAATGGCTTTACTCCAACAATCAAGTTGCTCAAAGAATTCATTAAAATACTGAATGAGACTAGGTGCAGCGGCTATTGAACTCGCATCACTCTTTTTTCTTACTCTTAGTCACGGTTCGATGACACCGCCAACGAAAATGTTATTCTAGAATTCATTAGTTACATTGTTCTAAGTTGGAATTCAGCAAACAACACGCGTCCGTTTTTAATTCCTTAGACTATGCGCAAAAAGCATAGCGAAGTCTGATCATCATCGTCAGCAGAAGCAGCACAGCACGTCAGTAACAGAAGCTAGCTAATTTATGATCCATATATGCATTTAAGCTGCACGCAATCTGCATGCAATTCTTGTTATTTCAATCACTCGACTATGGTCTGTGTCGGCTGAATAAAAATGCAATTTTTACGGTCGACGATGGTATACGCATTGTTTGGCTGTCTACCAGGTTGTACTGATACTAATTGGACATCAGACATCATGCATTTTAATTTTGACAGCAGAACGTTGATAGAATATGAAACGAATAGGCGTCAGTAATTTGCAATTGAATTGTTCTTTCACAACGGTATTCAAGAAATTATAAATTTTCAATGCAAATGAAGCTATTAAATGGTCAATCTTAAATGGTTCCCAAGCAATTGTGACTGTCAGTCGTTGTTTGAGGCAATTTCAAACCAAATGCTTTCATTTAAAAAAGTTTTCAAATGACGTCATTATTTTTAACGAACTACGTGGAAAGTGCAAACTAGAAGCCAAACAAATCCAAAAACTTTGGTATCCAAACATTGTGCGACAAGGACACCTAAGCAGAACAAGAAAAACACAAAGACAATGGTGCACATGAACAAACTCTCAGGGGCTATATAATTAAACTTTAGCGAAATGCCACACTCTCCATGCTTAGTCCTGATGTCCTTTTAACACACATATTCACGGACAAGAAAAAAAATATCAACAAAACTTTTGCCGTTTAAGAAAACCACTTGATAGATTCTCACTGCTTTCCTGCTTCGAAGAAGGACAGAGGCAAAACAAAAAAGCAACTACATGCGTAAATACATATAAATAAAAGTGAATATGTTAAGAGGACACGTAGAAAAAAAAAGTCCAGAACACTATAAGAATAGATGGAATAAAGGAACCCGGACTCACCCGACTCGTAAGTTATTGAGGAGGAAAGTTTTTTTTCCATTGTTTAAGTTGGGCAATAAATTTTCTCGCCAAGGACGACTACACCAACTAGGACGATGAATAGAATACATAGCCTAGCAACACATGTTTCTTCTCCACGGAGGAGTCGATTCAGAGCAACTTTTTAACACAGACCAAAAACACAGAAATATATGTCATCTAGAAGGATAATCACATAAGTTCGATGATATATGCTTTTTCTTTTTCGAATGTTTCCTTGTTTCTATTGTCCTATGCCTATCCCTATGGAGTATAATGAACAACAAAAAGAACGCTATAGGCTTGCTAGAATGCTAGAAATGAAAGTTCTTATTGTTAGGACTATTGGTATAATTTTTATTACAGGCCTGATAGCAGATGCTTGTTTCTCAACTTCATTTTTGCCATTTGTAATACTTTCTTGCTTTGTAGTACAGAGAAGAAAAGAATCACTCTAAGAGTGTCAACTCTTAAAGCAAAACAAAAAAAAAAAACACCTTTTGGCGAAAATTTTATGAATGATTTCATACTTCTGTTAGAATATAGTTAAAAAGGGGAAACAAAACCCATAAGGACGCAATTCAAGCAGAGAGTATTCATTAATAATGATGATAAGGTTAATAAGTTGGGCATCATCACATTAATGGAGTTTTAATACAAGTAGTGTAGGTATTTATTTTCTATTTTCTTCATTATTATTTTTTCAATAGGAGGCATATAAGAAGAGCACATAAATTGCTTTTGAGATCAATTGCTATGTTGCAATAAAATCTGAAGGTGTCCATGGCTCAGAGGAATGCATAGTTGACTGCTAAGCCAAACGCTACGGGTTCAAGTCCCAGCTTCTATAGCATTTTTTTCTACAAAAATCGCTAGCTTAGCTGAGGCCATCTGTAGTCGTCACATTTATATACGAAATACTTTAAAGTCAATGTCAATGTCAATCATACAATAAAATCTTCGCTGAAGGCTAAGAAAATCTGTCTCGGTTTCGAAGTTAACCAAACTTCTTTAAAGCTCTTCGTTTGATGTCAGTCCAAATTTTTCGAAAGTAACAACTGAATCAAATATTTTTGCCATTTTTTAATAATTTTAACAATGTGTCCTCCAGTAAAATAGATTTTTGCTAAGCTAACTATTCTAATTTTGACCTCCAGTCCCGACAGCATTTTTTGTTTGTTCAAAATTTGACAGCTCATCTGATGTCAATATCCAGTTTTTGCACTCCAGGTTGATTGAGGTCCTCTTCCAATTGAGTTCGCAGCCTGAGTCGCGTTTTTCTTCTACTTCTACGTCCCTCGAAAATGATGTTTAAGGCTTTCCAGGCTGGAGTATGGGTGGTCCATCCGCTCTACCTATATGATCAAGCCATCTGAGTTGTTGGATCTTGAATCTTCTGGCTAAGTCCGTGCCCTTGTACAACCCGTAAAACTCGCTGTTGAACCTTCTTTTCCATTCTCCATCAATGTACACGGTGCCATATATAACCCGAATAACTTTTCCCTTGAAACAGTCTAAGGCACTTTCATCGAATTTTGTCAATTTTCATGCTTCTACACCAAACAGCTGGACTGGGATGATGAGGGTGCTGTATAGTTCTATCTGTGATGTTTTTTTCCTTCTAGCCGAGGTTAATGTTCATCGGATCGCGAATGTTTCGTCTGAAGAAAAACACTAAACTTAAGGAATTTCTCTAAAGTAATAATTTTTTAATACAATCTTATCGTAATCTGGTTATTTACACTTCTCTGTTTCTGTTTTATATAGAGATATATAAAAATGGATGTGTGTTTGTTTGTATGTCTCTTATAGACTCCGAAATGGCCCAGCAGATGTTTGTGAAATTTTCATGGTATTGGTATTGTTGTATTCAGTGTGGGTTTTCGAAAGAACCTCGGAAAACTCGTTGGTTTTCAAAGGGAAACTGGAAAATTTGTGATGGAGAACTGAAAAGCAAGAAAAAGAAAAGAAAATTGAAAAATGGAAAATTTGAAATGCAAAGAAAAAATTGGCTAAACAAAAATCTCAAAATCACTCTTTCAAATGGAATGCATTAGTTTTGAAATGATAAAATGGAAAACTCCTTAAGAACAAGAAAACTCCAAGTCAAATTTAAACAATGGGAAAATAGAGAATTCGTGATGGGAAAATCTCCTTTAGAGATTAGACTGTAGAACTCGCGGCTCTAGGACTGCTTACAAACCCAAATTCGGTCGTACTGTCAAGTACAGAGATATGTTTATTAGCCTAACAACACAAATATGAATCTGAATACCACACACTGTAGTGTCGTAACGGAATAGCGGATATGGGTAGACGTACTGAGTAGCACAAGCGGGTAGCGTTTAAATGGCAGTGGGTAGTGTGGTACAGGGGTATCGATAATCGATTGAGGCAGTACGAAGTCTGCAAGGTCAGCTAGTTATTATATAAAGTACTTCTAAACAGAACACTGCTTGAATATCGTGGGATATTTTTCAGGTCAACTGTCTAGTGTCTTGTAAAAGTCTGGGAATATATTATATAAGCGTAATTAGCTAAAAGGGTTATTTGGTAATACTGGTGAAATAAAACAGGTACTATGACGGCCCCTGGTTGCACAGCAGTCAATAGCTCTGGTGAATCGACAGGTACTAGTACGGCCCCTGGTGGCACGCAAAATAGCAGGATATATTGTCCCTGTTAGAACTGAAACAGCAGGCAATAGTTCTGGTGGATCTGCAGGTACTAACACGGCCTCTGGTGGCACGCAAAACAGCAGGATAAATGTCCGTTGGTCGCACGACGTATATAAAATAATATCATTGAAACTCCTTACCATTGGTGTTCTGAAGTTCCAATAAAATAATAATATCAAACCAATGACCTTTGGAAGATGAACTGCTCCGTACTGCTGCTAAACACCAACTGAATTGAAAATTTTACTACCCCCGGTGTGGTTTGCTTTTCTACCACACTAAACAAATTTTTATAATTTGATTCCCCACGGCGGACTGTGTTTTAATTGTTGTCTGATGATAACTTCCGCCTGGGCGGTAGACTAAACCTCTTATATCCAAGTGAACTCTATGACTTCGGCGACGGACTGGGTATAACTGTAACAGGGAACTTTTGCACCACCAATGAAGTCAAATTGATAAGGACCAATCAATTGACGAAAAGTTTCCCACGATCACAAATTACGGTAAAGTGGATCTTTTATGCGCTTCCTATTTAGTTCTTGCATTTTAGAGGATATCCCTTCTTCTTGAATCCAGACGAGACGTCTGTCTTTAACTTCAGATAGGACAAGTCAATTACATTCTGTGGAACTAATAAGACTTCAAACGTTTACAAAACGGCTTTTTCTGTAGAAGTCTAGAAGAAATGTGTGCCTGATTTTCCTTTTTGAAAAAAATAAAGCAAATCATCTCTAAAGTGATAATTTGAGAACAAAGGCAAACAAAAAGACCTAGAATATGGCATTTTTGAGAACCTTTAAGTCGCTATGTGCAAGGTACCTCAATTTTCTATAAATAAAATGAACTTAGGTATTCCAATTACCTGTCTTGGTGTTTGAAATTTCAAAGAAAAAAAATATGCTTAAAACATTTCAATCAATAAAGCCTCAAAGCGACTTAATGCATATAGCAACAAACAATTCTGTTTTAAAAGGCTGCAACGTATCCTCTATAACCAAATTCGCCATCTGCCAACATGAATCTCTCATTTTTTTTTCATGTTTTCCTCGTTCACTTGTTAGTTGAAACTTTGGTAAGCTCAGGTTCCGAATTCGCAGCGTTTTTGACATATCATTTCATATTCCCAAAATCCCCTTTTTCCAATCTTCGCAAAAAACCGTCTCTTTCACTTGGAGGGATTTCCCACATCCCACATATGTATCCCATACAAAATACAAAACAGACGACAACTAACGACGACATCGAATGTGTTTCGGTGTAATGCCCCAACCGTAGCGTTGGGTATAGGTAACTCTCTTCGTGGCTTGCGGTTGAAGGCTTATGTAAAATTCTGTTTGCTCCATGTCATGTTTCGCCAGCAAAATCCTTCAAAATTATCTGTGGAAGAGATAAGAGCTTCCTTCCAATGTTCCTGATCTGAAGCAGGTACACCTAAAACCCGACACGCTGGAAAATATAAACTCACCAAAAAATTACGAAACGCAAAAACACGAAAAATCCCATCCAATGCCAACGCAACGAGACGATCGCAACAAGAAGGATTTTGTGTAACAAGTTTTGGGTTTTTCTTATTATGACAAAGGAAGTAGGTGGGAAACTTCAGGGTGCGCCTTGCCTATCAAACTACATCTCGTTCATAGTTGTCAAGTTGAAAGTTGTATGCTTTTTCGAAACACGACAAGCTCAAGCCTTTTGAAAGCAACCCAAGAAAACTTCAGGACAAGACGAAGACGAAGCTAAAAATGATATGAAATATGAACGATTCTCTTGTGGTAAAATAAAACTTTAAAAGGAAACAATGACTGAGGAAAAAAATAGGGAAAACCTGATTGTAATGGAAAACGTTGTTTCTGAGGGCATAAAAAAGATCCATTAAAGAATAAAAGGTAGGTAGGTGCATACGTCTATTCAAAATTTGCATATAGAGCCTTCGTGTTTCGAGGCTAGCTATTGGTAGTGGTATAGGTATACTGCTTCTGCTCGATATCCTGCTTTCGGTAGCTATGCCTATTTATTCTATTCGATGATGTTGCTTGGATTCGGTGGATATTCTCATTTTATATCCTGTGGGCTTCTTCTCGCAGGATATCCGATCGGAATTCCAACATATGCGATGCAAATCTTAGATTTGAATAATACATTATGGCCGGGAGCGCAATCTCATAACAGAAATCCCTGTCCGAATCTATCAAGGAAATATTAATGCAGTTTGTATCCTTAGGATCTTATTGCAATCATAACAACAGGTTGGGAAGTTAGTGATTTTGTTTCTTTAAAAATTTCGTTACAAGTTGCATTATTGTATTTTGTTTGTTAAGGGAGAGTTATTTGGACTTGAATAGGAAGATGTAAATGTCAGGGCATGTCGCAGATAATGTTCACCTGAAGCTATTTGAATTGTAATTGAATTGAATTGCAAAGCTATTTCTGGCTATCTTCAAAAATTACATCTTCTTTTGAATAGCAAGCAAATACATTTTTCAAATGTCGTCGTTGGAACTTTCAGATCCATCTAACTGTGAAGTCATAAAGGCTATTTACTGGGTGAAGGACAACAAAGCCTTTGGTGCTGATATGGCGTATCATCAGTCGAGCATATCCAGCACTTAACAAACTAATCCAGAAGAAGGAATTGGCTAACCTTCAATAATGTTTCAAACCAAATTAAGTTTTCCGGATGGCCGGATTTGGGAACTGCGACCAATAAAGACTGTGTTGAAACTGAATTTTTGGGATGAACAGGATGTATTGAGCTAAGTCCCTCGTCTACCACTCAAACAAGTTTGGTTTTATTGGTTGCAATACCTAATAATAGTGGACATGAATCACTAACAATATCCAGTTAGCAATTATTTTCTTTACAACAGGTTATAGGTACCCACGCTAGATCTCACGTACTTGTGTTTGGGTATTGACTCCTGCACAGTTTCAAGACCAGCGGCGATGTAGTTGACCCTTCTAGATTCTTCGAAAACACAATTCTTTCGGCCTACGGGCACTAATTTTTCATGTTTTGTTTTAGGATTCAAGCCATCATCCTTTTCCCCAAGGTTCGATTACAATCGTAATAAAAATGACAAATATAAGCAGAATTCATAAAATCGTTGTTTATGAAATATTATTGCTTCCCAAGTTTCGAATGCGTTTTAATAATTTAAACATGAACAATTGTTTATGTTCATAGCAATGAATATTCAAAAATCGGTTCAAGTCCCTTAAATTGTCATCAGCTTAAAATACTGGAAATAGCTTTTTAAGACAAAGAAAAAACAACCTTTTATTACTGTCATAATATAAAATGAATCTTCTTCCCTGCTTACTTATTAAGTTTCATCCATTTGTCTGCAACAATATCTTCATCGATTTCCAACCCAGGAAAATAGTTTTATTCTTTTGTTATTTATCCTCCAAAGACAATAATTCGCTTACTCCGGGAACACAACTTCTTTGGGGAAAAGGATTAAAAGTATCTGCATCTAAAACCGGAAATGGAACTCCCACAAAATCTATAAGAGAACTAACTGACTTAACTCTAGCTTTACAGATTCGCCGTTTTGTAAAATGACGATACAGTTGTTTCTTTTTTTTTTCATTTTGATAGCAGAAGTTTTATGACAAAATATAATGGATGGTCTCCATTTCTGTGTGGGTCCCATGTGTGTCCTTGGAATTGACTCATGTACCCATTCTTATTGCAGCCAAGTAAAAATGTACAATCCAATAGCAAGCGATACATTCATTCTCTTGTCTATATCTATATGTACGGTGACAGCTGTTCTGAGCTATCGAGAGCGGAAAGAGAAGATCTGCTTGTCTATGAGTATAAAATGGTGTTCCCAAGTGCAATGCAATCCATTTCCTTTGGCAGTTCCGGTTTCTTATTTATTACCAACGTTCCTCTGACAGATTGTGTCGAAGTTTTAAGAACTTTTAGCACAATGTAAACATGACATTGTGGCAATTGAGCACATAAAAATTCAGCGATTAAAAAATAAGTTTGTAGGCCATGTGGTTGAGTGTTGTTGTGATGACAATAAATATTTTAATTCTTCCCAGATTTATGAGCATTTTTGTTTCTTGAGATTTTGTACACATTTTGATGAAAAACAAGAGAAGAGAACTGTCCCTAAAACTATTAAAAACCACGAGATGATGATAAATATTTTTCTCTAAATCACAGATGAATGTGACGACACTTGCTTCCCTATCTCGTTCAAACCATCATCCTACTCGAAGAAGGATGATGATAACGATGAGGATTGGATGACTGATGATTTTGAAACAAGTGACTACTAATAGAACACAAGTTTCCTATGTTATATCATTAATATCAAGAAGAAAGAGACACTGACATACAATAGGAATTAAAGCGATATAGAAGACAAAATACAGAAAAAAAGTGTCTTTAATGAATCGTCGCCCTTCTGTCACTTTAATATGCACCACTTGGTTTTTGCAAGCAAACTCTGTTGTCGTTGTTCTTCGCCTAATGGTATTCTATGCTGTTTTTGGGCTGACTGAAGGCAGAAATGCAATTGCAAGCCACGGGCTGATGACAGATGAAAAATTAGCACTTTTAAGACATCGGTATATATATATTTATAAATTACCCATGTAACGAAGATTTAAACATTTTGACGTTTAGCATTAATTTTCCTTTTGGGTTCGTCTTTTTTCGTACTGATTTATTATGCCTGTCATTTTCTGTGGTTGTAATTAAAATACACAAATTATTTTGTTTTATTAGCGCCTAACAAGAAACGAACCAGCTTTCTTATTCCACAAATAACCTAAATATATTTTTACTTACAAATATGATAAAATTAATAATTATTGTATTGCGTATTTTATTTCGTAGTTGCAAGTTGGTAACGCAGGCAGAATAAACTGTCATCATTTAAATGACCACCACGTAAATTTTTGCAAGCATCGATTCTTTTGAGGTAATTTTCGACCAGTTTTTGACACATATTGGGCGGTATCTCAGCCATAACTTGACGAATGTTGGATTTTGAGTGCTCAAGAGTTAAAGGTTTTTCTGCATAAGCACGGTCTTTCGAGTAGCCCAACAAAAAAAAGTCCAGTCACATTATATCTTGGTGGCCACGACAAGGAAATACGCGGCCAGGAAATATGTCTTACAATAAAGCCGTATTCGCTCGAGTTATGTGGCATTAGGCTCCGTCTTGTTGAAACCCCATATTCTTCAATAGCAGGCAAAAAAGACAAAATCGGTTATCATAAATAACTATAATGCTCCGAATTGACGGTGAAAGTCGTTCCATCGTCGTTTTCGAACAGCAAAGAGTGCACCAAACAGTTACTTTTTGTGGATGTAATGCCTCTCTTCAATTACTTGACGGTTCTCAGAACCCCAAATACGACAACTTTGTGTATTAACACTATTAACAGCATACCCACCGAGTATGCTTCGTCGCTGAAGAAAATTTTGTTCAAAATATAGCGGTCCATCGCCTGTTGTTCAAGCGCCCATTCGACGTATCAACGACATTGTGAATGGTCAGCTGGCTTCAGTTGTTGTGTTAGCTGGACTTTATGTAGATGTAGGTGTAGATCCAACCGCAAAATATGCTATACTGTGCCGTAAAAAAGTCCTGATTCCTGAGAACGATGGGGAATCGACACATTCGGGTCTTCGGGGGCGATATTTTCAGTGGTACGAGCGAAACGATGATGCACAGGCCTTAAAGTATCCGTAACCAACCCAGTCTCTTCAAATTTCTTCAGAACTTCGCCAGTTGCTTACGTAGTTGGACGATTATGTCAACCATGATCTCCTCTTAAGCACGATATGTGGCTGTGGCAGATTCACCTTTTTTGTAGTAATTTTTAACAATTTTTATGCGTTGTGCGATAGCTAAGCGATCCATTTTCGTAAAAACTTTCAACTGAAAAAGAAAATTGGTTTAATAACTTAGTCTGACAGATGTCAAATTCCAGCTCTTTACTTTTAAAACCGCAAAATGGATAAACCGTTACAATTTTCTCTAAAAACTTGTCTGTCTTTTTTTATTTAGCTTTTCTTTCGAAATCGAAAAATTAATGAATCTATATATGTTTTGCCAAATGTGAATTAATTCATTTTTGTACGATACCTAAACAAATAAATTGAAAATTACTTTTTTTTCGCCTCCTTTTACTTAAAACCAATCGATTAAGATGAAAACATGAAGCATTACATCCTTCGTTCTCCTTGATTCTCATCATTTCGATGCTCTTGTAATTCATTAGTAATCAAACAGCTTTCTTTGTTTGAAATAATTTCAAGAACTTTTTCCCAGAAATTCCATGTAAATTATAACACTCCTTAAAAAAAAAAAAAAAAAAAACATGAACAACACCCTGCCGCTGCATAACTAGAAGACTTCTCTAATTTATTCATTTGCACTAAACACACAATAATTCAGCTGATGGTCAGTTTATTTCAATTAACTGGCAGTAAACTGTCAGGAAACAAAAAAAACAACACGAACAAAAAAAAAAAAAATATTTTGAGCTGAAGGACGAACGAAACGGTACGTAAGTAGGTAGTCTATTATAAACATGGTGCGGTGTCAGTTTATTCAGCTTCTGAAGAGTGAAGGCATTTTTGACTTAGAAACAAAATATGTGGCATGCGGATAGACGTCATAATATCAGAAAAGTAGCAAAAAGTACTAAAGTCATCATGGCAATATGGCAGATGGCAAAGGGTGGTAGAGAGGTAGCACAGTGTGTGGAAACGGTTTCATAGAAAAAAGCCGACACAAGGGAAAGGATGTAAAAAGAGTGAAGAGGCCAGTCAATCAAAAAGAAAAAAAAAGTTGCAAAATTATGAAATTTTAATTTTGACTAATGGAAAATAATAAAAAGAAATTTTCGTTCATAGCTTTTCGACAGTTTTCGGCTGCAATAGCAGCCAACATGAAACACCTTTGGGAAAATAATGGTAAAGCTTCTTTTTTGAGTCGTTTGAGTGACTGACAACCTTGCTTTCGAAAGCTTTTTGTAAACAGGATGATGTTATGAGTTTATATTGTTTTTGAAATGGGATTTTAGCGGCTAAATATCATGTTCTTGTCTATTGAGCCATTTTAAATTCCTAGAACGACATGTGTTTGTAGTAGCAGTGCACCCGTTTGTCTTCATTCTTAAAATAAGATGAATAATTTGTCATGAAAACGTTTTTTCGAGCTGTCATGTGAAAACAGTTCTCTTGATACTTATATTATTTTTCAGTAGTCAAGGACGTTAAAATTGTTCCTACTTGTCAAAGGCTTATAAGCTATCTTTAATACCTGTTATTTCAACATGTTCAATTTAATTTTCATATGCTAAGTTTTATTTTTTTCTCTTTTATTTATTTCAGGTAGCGACCATGATGTCATGCCCTATCCCTTTACCATTGCCAATACTTCCTTCAACACTACACGGTGATTTTCCACCCGTACACATCGGAGTTAAGGTAAGTAACAAATTGAATGATTTTGTGGTATATTGTTAACAAAATAAAGCGGGGGCTGGAGCCTTGATCAAAGAATGTTGTCCCATAAGAAAAAAAGAAAAAAATTGCTTATTTGTTCCATTTTAACGTATCGACTTTTCACACAAACCAATTAACTCACACCGTTTTGGTTTACTTTCATAATTTTTAACACTAACAAATCAGTCTCTGTTGCCAGTTATCATCACCTCTACTGTGATGCTTACCTAATTTTCGAAGGCTGGGGTATAGGTACTCGCGTAAATCCAAGGTTTGCCTGAGAGCACAGTGAAACTCAGTCTTTGAAGAAAACACCGAACATTTCAAATTACTTTTTTGTTACCTTATTTATTAAGCTAATTTTATTTTGACAATGTTTCGGCTTAATGTAAATGGCTAAATGTACATATAATATCAATTCTTATAAATCCTTTTGCTTGTTACCAGGGTTGCCAGGTCCTGAACTAGTTCAATAATAGCCCAATTTGAAATAAAAATTGTAGCCCGAAATCGGAGCCGAAAAAATAGCCAAATAGAAAACCCAATACCAATTAAAACAAACATTTCCTGATAATTCCACAGATTAATTTTAAAATTTAAGAACAAACCCAAAAATACATTTAATATTAAAAAAAAAAAAAAACAAAGAAAAACAAAATAAATAACTCATTCTCACACACGACACCGTCCACACACACAATCACGCAACAAACACCCATACCATCACATCTCTCTCTATATAGTCGCTACGACAATATTTAATGTTGAAAAGCAGTCGATCAAACACACACACTCTCTATCTCATCTGCCCGGTGGGGGGCGGCGAGCGGGCATAGACTGTGACACCCCACCACATTACAATTGATAATTCGTTGCATATTTGGAGGAAAAATTCGGACTCCAATCAAATAGAGGGCGCTTTATTCCACTGTTCTTTTCTCCAAACTTTGAATATTACCACAGTCTTTTTTTTTTTTTTTGGAATTATCTCCAAGGACAGATCCTAAAATTTACGATTTTTCATTAAGAGCATACAGTCGGACTTAAATAGCTAATGTCCGAACTACTTTAAGGTATCGTTTTACAGAGAGAAAATGATTTATTTATACATATGATTTATTAGAATGAAAAAATATCGCCCAAGATCAGTTTTTGTTGGGCTATTTCATAGACCAATTAGATTGGCGGTCATCCAAAAATTGCTGTCGGTAATTTTGGAAAAAGATAGACCAAATTTCCGATAAATAGCCCAATCTGGCAAGCCTGCTTGTTACAAATCTGGAATATAGTTTTAGTAAAGTCTCGAAAAGAGATAACATATTATATCGCCAGCGCCACAGCCTCAGGCAGAATGATAATCTCGGAAGTAGGTAGACTAGCCGCTGGCGCTAGATTCTTGGAAGGAGACAGAAGCAAAAAACAATATTCAGACAAAATTAGGAACATCCAAATCGCCCTAAGCACCCTAACTTGTTGCTATTCAATCATGGGAGAACTAACGATTATAATGTAGGATAACGTTTCTCGACTTTCCAGCAAAAAGTATCAGTGAATTATAAAAGGTCAAAAAACGTAAATTATGTAAATACGAGCAATCTTGTTGCCTTGGGTGATGTCGTTTGCATTTAAGTTGAGATGATATATACTTGGTCAGGACGGAGTATGTATTTTGTGGCCCTTTTTTATGTTTGATAGCTAGTTGGTCGTAATAGTAGGGCGTGAAGTAAGACGATTTTATTATTAAACTTGAGATGCTCGCGTGGATTTATTGGAAGCTCTAAGATGTCAAATGGGTTGAAAATTCGATGATTTTTCAATGAAAATGAGGGCCAGTTGCCATCTGCTCCGTCGACGGCGACCATTCAGCGAAAACAAGACGTAATCTATTCTCGTTGACCCTCCCCAGCTCAGGTCCGTATTGAGTTGTGTATGGATGCTTACGCACACCCAAGTAAAGTACCAATTTTTGTTCTTTCAAATGTTATCAAGTAAAAAACCCAATGTTATAAAAAATGTTTTTTAAATTAATAAAATCGAAAACTTAATTAAAACAAGCAGACCCGCCAAACGCTGTTTCCTCAAAAGAATATTTAATTTATCTTCAAAGTTATCCATTGTAATGGCAGAAACAAAGGTATTGATCTTTACTTTCCCTGTAGTTTATTTAGAAAATCTGATCATTTCTTTAGTTAAACAATACAATAGTAAAGATTTTCCTTACCTCTCGGTGATTTATGTAATTTTTATAATCTGCACATTTGCAACAAGCGGCACAACCAACCCACAGACCTCCCCACACTAACACACTACACTCTCTCTCTATAAAGGGAGGAATGGTAAACAGCGCCTCATCTCACACATATAAAAACATTTGGCGTCCTATTATTCATACGGCAAAACAGCGTTTACTGGGTGAGCTGGTATATCCTTGTTGTCTTCCTTCGATATATGGACATCGAACATTATTCATACGGCAAAACAGCTTTTACTGGGTCAGCTGGTATATCCTTGAGTCTTCCTCGATATATGGACTATCGAACCCAAAAAATACTTTTTTCAATTCGAACCATCGATTTCTGAGATAAGAACGTTCAAAAACAAACAAAATTCTTCAGCTTATCGATTTCAAAGAAGAGTTTGCTTGATCAGCTAGTATACCGTAGAGCCTTTCTCGATAAGTGGACTAAAAAATATTTCAATTCCAACCAGTAGTTTGTGAGATAAATGCGTTCAGACAAAATAAGCACTAGCTGACCCAGTAAACGTTGCCTAGCTATCTAAGTTAACGAATAATTTGTACTTATGTTAAAAAGGTACTCCATGAAAATGTCACTTAGTCTTAAGCTGTTTTAAAGTGATATACATACTTATTCTACAAAGTATTTTAATATCAAGAAAATAGTTTCAAATCTCAAGGAGTCGGTTTTTTTGCATGAAAGCAAACAGCCAGTCTTGTACATTATGTGTGTATTTCTACTAGTTAAATTTTATTTCTTTTTTGAATGATCGAAGCCTGAGTTGAGACATTTCTGAGATCTGTCAAATTCAAAAAGTACACATTATTTTAGCTTTCGAAAAAAAAATGAAACTGAAAATCCCTCGGGAATGTACATAGATGTGGAAAGAATGAGGAAGACAAATAAAATGGAATCAACCTTTTTCCACTTTTCTCTGGCCTACGAAGAGGCGGATATGACAAAACTGTGGGGGTTCCGTTTTTACCATTTTAATTGCATTTTGTATTTTTTTGCATTCGAATACTCATCAATTTGTATACATACAACCCCAACTGTATTTTCAGTAAAAAAAAAAAAAACTAAAACAAATTTTGTCTGCAGACATGTCTGAAGAAAAATTATTTTTTCATAAAAGCTCTCATCCGGCAAGCCCATTTGAAATAACAGTTCAAGAAAATTAAATTTCTTTAATTCCTAAAATTCAGAATTCCCAACATGCCCTCCATTCTCATTGTCTTCACTTTCGAACAAAAAAAAAGGGGTCTGAGATTGACTTTCAGCCTTCACATTAGGATTAAAATATTGCATATCTTAAGTTGGCACTTCAAAAACAAGCCAACAAATACAAAATTGAAAAAGAAAACTCACATCCCACCCCAAGACTCATTTTAGTGTGTGAAAACGAAATAAACAATCAACTTTTTCCTTGCACACAGACACATACAAGGCACAAGCTTTCAGTCAATCACTCACCTTTCACACGAGACCTAAACCCTATTCTCGACAAGGAGATATACTTTTTTTTCTGAAAATGAAGACAAATTTCTCGTATCGGATCGCAATGGGTGTTGGTAAGAAAAAACTGAAAGTCAGAAAAAAAAACAACTCATGTCTTGACACGAGAAATCCCTTCGCGTAACATCGCATCCTTCCAAGGTATTCCTGTTATTATAAAAGGGAATAGCAAATCAACATCTCATTTTGCCCCCTTCACCCTTCGAAGGTTAGATAACAGAGTGGCACTTTTTTTGTGAAGCACAGGCAACAGGAGTTTCTAAGCATATATATTAAGTTGAAGTCAAGAAAAAGGATGAAGGAAGCAGTATCCTTTCTAACCCTTGAAATGTAAGAACACCGAAAATTTGCTCCCACCAAAAAAAAATCACAAAAATCCCAAAATCAGGCGTAAAATTCATCTCCTTCCAAACTTCGCCGTCGCGTGCTTCGACTTGACGGTCGGTCTTCGTCATTGTGAATATCAAAGCCGCCAACGCGGCGTTGGAAAACGACGGCAGGGGATAATAATCGGGCTTATTTGTTTGGCATTAGACTAAACATTGCTGTTCCTTTTCTGTTTTCGATGATTCCTTCCCATTCTCGACTTGGATGCGGCAAAAACTTAAGAAAGCATCTCATTTTTAGCTGGAAGAAAAGTATTGAATATGAATTATTCAAAAGCTTCGCCAAAAAGCAAAACATTATGACAACACAAAAAGTGTATAGAGAATCCTTACAGCCTTCTGTGTGGCTGTTTCCCCCTACTCCCATCCCTCAACCTATTGCTAGGAGTTTCCGCTTATGCGACAATAACAACAACAGAACTGACGCGTGCTAAGGTAAACATTTTGCAAATTGAAAAATCACACAGTTAAGTTTTTTCTTCTTTTCCACTTTTTTTTTACCTCTGCGACACGAACTTTTTAAGCAAATGCGCCGCATCCATTTGTGGAAAAGTTTGAAATTTAATCGGGCGGTCTTTATCTTTAGTTGTTGTCATAGGCTTTTCCAATTTCACATCGCTTCAAACACGAAAAAACAGAAAAATAAAAATAAAAATTCCACTTTGCAGCACTTTCATCAGAGACAAGTAGAAAAAAAGTCTTAACACTCATTGTCAAATACAGGCATCTCCATTGTTGTGGTTAAATTGTCGCAAACGAGAACGAGCAGACGACAAAAAAACAATTCTTCTGAAAAGGATCATTAAAGGATGAATGGCAAAGAATGAAAAGTAAACAGGAACAAAATTGTCGAAAGACTGCTACCGGGGAATAGAACTTATAAGTTGGTTACGGCTATACGACAATGACGATGATGCCAAACAGCGACGCGATGTTTGCTAGCGGAAACTTAAGCGAGAAGGTGATGAAAAACAAGAAGGAAATGAGAAAAAAAGAACTTAGTTTGCATGTCCTCCGGATTATATGATTTCACTTTTTCAAGGACCTTTCAAGAGACATCGCATCCTCGAAGAGCTAATGCGGTAACGTTTTGAAAACACGTACGTGACGCTGCCGCTGCCGCCACAACCATCTTCGCCGCAGCCATCGCCAGCGATGAGAGAACGCAGAGTGCACAAGAACGTATTCAATGACAGTGAGGTGCAATATTTTCTTAGCTCTCCAATAAATAGCATAAAAAAGGGAGATGCTCTTTTAAAAATTTGACAAACTAAGTCGATTAAGTCAGTTTTCACACAGTCCTTAATGTACCATCTTCGTCGTCGCTTGAAAAAATTGATATTCCAAATTGTTTCTCCACATTATTCCTCTAAAATACAATGGTTTAGTTGATTAACGGATCAACACTTATGCAATAAGTTGTCACTGAAGCAGTTGGTGTAAGCCGAGCCGAGCCTAGCGTATGTTTTCCGATGAAACAGAGCGACCTAGAGCAGGTTTAAGAGATGAACTGGCCAGAACCCTTCTGGAGACCTTTGCTTTTGCTCCAACACCTGGTCGAAATAGAGACTATTCAAATTCAGAGATTCAGACTCCGCTCTGACAAAACACCACAACACAGACTTTGAACATGAACGACTTTTTACTCAGTTTCATGACTTTAACCTGGATAACCCAGTTTCTCCACGTTCACGCACAATTCCTTAAATTTCTAGGCATAGATTACAGGACATTCACAGGGATTTAATCGTAACATGTCCGTTAATGATTTTCTTTTTCACTTGGGTCCCTTGATCTAACTATTCTATTAGGGGTTCTGTCAAGGCTTAGTTTTAGGTATATCTTAAAGCAAACTTTTTGGTCTGTACAAGAGTCTGGAAACACACTGCTAACTCTCAAGAATATTGTACAAAAGGCAACAACGTTTAGCAGAGACATTTTCGCCGAGTTAAATGGAAGACTTCAAAGTCCAAAATCCTACAAGGAAATTATCGACGTCCACCGAAATAACGTACGATGACAAATGGGATTGCTGAGAATTAAAACATTTTGTAATTTGTTTTTGTGTTATTTAACACTGCAGTTAGGCTGCGTCCGTCAATTCCATTTATGTGTTAAGTAACACAAAAACAAATTACAACAAAAATGAACTGACTAATGTCAAAAACTTTCAATAATCTAACCCTCTGTGTGTACAACAAAACCGTTGTCACACAAAGATAGGAAATTAGCAAAAATGAAAGCGGAACAAGATAGCATACTTTGAGGAGCTTGTCAAAATGCATGTCGATAAACAATAAAAAGTCTGCAATGGGAAACCAAAACATCAGTGGAGTTGTTAGCGTAGTGCATTGGCTTCCCAACTGGCTGGTCCTAGGTTCAAATACCAAATGTGAACTCAAAAAGTTTTTCGATTAAAATGAAAGAACAACTTGGCACCCGTGAAATAGCTATAACTCCAGCCAAATAAAGGAATTGACGGAAAAAGCCATTGGTGGAAGCACCTCTAAGTTGTTCAAAAACACATAAAAAGTTAAAACATTTTGTTCGACCGTCAAAGCCAGATCTCTCGCGACCTGCCAACCCCAATATCTCGTAGAGCTGTTGCCAATTTTGTAGCAGATTCCGATTGATGAGAATCAAATCTTCCTCGAGCTTGAGGTGCCTCACGTGAGGGCCTGTTCTTTGGAAGCGGTCAGAAGAGCAGTTCAAAGCCTTGGGCACATTGCTTTCTGGAAAACAACCCATGACACGCGTAAAACATTCGAAGATTCAGGGCGCGACATCCCAGCCAGTTTCAACTACACAAATAAACATCCTGCTCCCCTTAATCAGTTTCGTAGCCACGATTTTTGCATACCGAATATATCTCGTTTTATGTATCACAATTAAAAAATTGACAACGTCCAGTGCTGTGGCTGCAAGACCGCCCCAGCCACCCCTCTCAGGGAGGGTAACCTATGGAAAAAATTAGCTTGTCACCTTGGCTTGGCCTTTGTTGCCTGGCCGTAAAGGTATATGGTTAGGTTAGAAAGGGCCGAACATTGGTTCCGTTGGAGAGAAAGTCAGTATCATACATTAATACCTTATATACCTAAACAGAAATTATTCACTTGCACAATATTAGGAAACATTGAAATCTTATTTCCAAAGTGCCGTTAAAAAAAAACTGGCACCAACGAAGGCCGAAAAGTTCGTGTGACTGATATGGTAGTAGACAAAACCTCGACCATCTCGTACACAAGAATGTTGCTGCTTTAGCCACGAGTATGTGACTCGATCCATAAACCTTGGATCTACTTCAATAGGACCGTTAAGCCCTGATATAACGTCCCTAGCTCCCTAGTAACCAAACGGTTCAACCAATATGTAGCCGAGTAAATTATATATTTAGCCGTTCGTTTTAAGGTAAATTGCATTTTATTTAGTTATTTATGTATAGACCCAATACGCCTACGCAACTTTCACTTTCAAATTGATTCTGAAAATGTCCGTCGGCTCCTTGTAATTTTTTCTTAAGCCGCCGATTGCTGTTCGAATCATCGTTTGAGCAATCCACTTAATATTAAGCTTTACCACGGTATTGGAAACTCTCTAATTACTCTTCTGGTTATGTATTTCTTTTGGTCGCATTCTATGTATCGATAAAATTGGTCTACATTCCTGATTCCAATGGATGCATTTCCATTATTATA